>WAAB01014253.1:88428-281957 GCA_013389865.1 Piaya cayana | reverse complement strand
TTTGGCCGTGTTAAACCTCATGCCATTAGACTCAGCCCAGTGGTCCAGCCTGTTCAGATCCCTTTGCAGAGCCTCCCTACCTTCCAGCAGATAAACACTTCCACCCCCTGTCAAACTTACTAAGGGTGCACTCAATGCCTTCATCCAGATCATTGTTGAAGACATTGAACAGGGCTGGATCTAGCACTGAGCCCTGGGGAACCCCATTTGTGACCAGTTTGGGATTAGCTGAAATAGTCATGGTGGTAGAAGTCTGGACTCTCACTTTTTATAGACCCATCAGTGCCATATTTCTAAATCCAGGATATATTAAGGCAGTCAGAATTTTTGCTTTTAACTATATTTGTTGACACTTTGAGGAATATTTTCTGTAATGTAATAGTTTCTCATTATTGTAATTGTGATTTAGGAGAGATATAATGTTTGGCCTGTCATGTAGCATTCTTTATGCCAACAGATGACTATCGAATTACTGTATAAATGAGAGAAAACGTTCCTGATAAATATATGTGTATTTGTATGGCTGGGAAGTATTATGAAAGGGTCACTGCACAGTCAGCACGTGAACTGGCTTCAGCTTGTTGACTAAGAAAATCCTAGTGTCTTCAACACAGAGAAAGAATGGTTTATATTTTAATACTTCATTATGTTCAGAAATAAGCTATGTTCAGCTAAACAATGAGAGATTTAATCTGCACAGCATATGACATGACCAAATGCAGCATTTTCAGTACAGCAATACATGTAATTACAAGTAATACCTGTAACTAAGATCAGAGCATTGATGTGGGGCCTTTTCAACATTTCATGTTTGTTGTGAGACTTCAGTGATATATACCAGAACTTTTTTACTGCTGTCAGGTTGTTTACAACCTTCTTACCCAACTCACTTAACTTCCTTTCCATTAGAGGTCATATATCCTTTAACAGGATCATATATTTGCTTTGTTGGAATTTAACATCATGTATGATTTAATTAAATTAAGGCAGTTCTACTGAAGTAGATGGTCAGGAAACTTCTAAACCTTCTTTGCTCTTAATAGATTGCGTACCCTCCAGACTGTGGAACCTGGTACCGCATGTTTCTTGAGGGGATGCTGCTGGCTTATAGTGTAGTTTTGGTTTAAATCCCAATGACCAGTCAGCTGTGATTAGCTCTATAACCCAGCAAAAGAGAATTTACTGTTCAAACTTTCCAAGTAGATTTGTGTAGTCTGACAAAGAACAAGTAGATTACCAAGGGATTTAATGTGGCATTTACTGGTAATGGGCTCTTACTGTTGCAACAGCAGAACAAAAAGAGAGTTCTTTTAGATGCTGTTGGAAATAAAGGGATATTGTGATAGTGAATTTTGTACAGGTTCTCTTCTGAAGACGCATGGAACTGTGCTTGTGGATGGTTGCTGAGGCTTTATTTCCCCAGTATCTCAAGAGGTCAGGAAAATCTCAGACAATTTCATGAAGAAGGAATTTCTAAAGATCACTAAACATTTTGCAGATCCATATAGAGCCTTTTAGGAAAATAAAGTGACTTTTTTTACTTTTCACGTGTATGTATGTTTGCAGTTTCCTTAATTGAATATTTGTGGATTTATGCTTCATAACTATCAACCAACAGTGGCTGTAGATATCTCTAGTAGAATATCCTGATCAGCTGCCTCTTTTCTTGTTGTCTTTGCATTTGTTTGATTCCATTAATATAATGCTTCAGTAGTTGTGCCCCTTGAGAAGGACTTTGTAGTCCTTAGACAGGAAACGGATATGTTTGCAGTTTCTTGTGCATCCTTGACCATTTTTCCTGTGTACAGTTCAAGAATGACAATACTCTTCTCATTCTTAGATATTTTCTTTCTAAGGATTATAGTGGTATTACTCTCGCTCAGCATTCTTCTGTTAAAGGACGTTTTTCTGCTTTAAATAAATGCAGTCAAATAATGTGTATCCATTTTCTCCATGAGGATTTAATTTGTGGTATTTCTACTAAGGATATTTTGCAATCCATTACACATGGCAGTCTTTCCCATATGTTATACTGGTCGTGTGATATTGCAGCTACTCGTAATTTTGTTAGTTTAATTCTTTATTTTTCCTATCTGTTGGTGTTATTCTTTGCTGTGAGTGAAATACTTGCATTTAAAAGTTTATGTAAATAAATAAGCCGTGTATTTATCTGAAATTAGTCATTATAATTTGATTCAAATCTTTCCAGACTTGCTACTGTATATGTAGCTGCAAAGATGACAAAAAGTATCCATCATCAGGATAAAAAGCCACTACCTGTTTTCATGTACTTCTTGCGTTGGTGGAAGTGAAATGTACCCATTTCATACCTTTAGCACGTAACTTTGTATTTACAGAAATTCTAGTTTGCATTTTGTGCTTTCTAAGAAGATTAAGGTTTCAACTTCAGGATCTATGATATACTAGTATCTGTAAGTGGACATCACCATACTAGGTTTCTGATGCTACCTAGCTGATACGGCTAAGTTCCATAAAAAGGCTGTGCCTAATAGTTGTTCATGCTTTATTCTGAGACAGTTCTTGAATTGTCAAGATGGACAGTAAGGGATTAATTATGGTGATTTCATTCTGATGTGCCATTTCTCTGTTAGATTACATACTTCACTAATCAGCTTATGTGCAGAATAATTTCCAATAGTCTCTAACAAGTCATGATTATAACTTTGCTTTCTGTTCATCCTGTCATGGTTTTGAACCTATGGTCAGAAAAGTTAAGATTTCTTTGTTGTAATAATTTTCTTGATCTCCAACATGAAATTTTAAAAATTAATTGGGTTATTTGAGATATAAACTAATGCTCTTTTGAAGTTTAAAATGCCTGTTGGTTGCTGAACAGAAAATCTGCTTTACTTTTCAGTTTGTTTACTACATATGAACCGATTTACTAAAAGCTAGTAAATTGCGGTATCCATTTTTTAATTACTTAAATAAATCAGCACTTGCAGATAATTTCTTCTTCAATTTTAGATTTCCTATCAGAATAAAGGTGCATTATTTTGGCTAATTTAATGGCTCTAAATAATTTTAATAGCATGTGCTTATTTTTCCAACATGTCTTTTGAAGTATGTGGGAGAGAAGGTGTAACAGAATATTAGGTACAAACAATAAATTCATGTTTCTTAAAAGGGCAGTTCTAAAGATGGAAAATAACTTATAAAAATTTCTAAACTCATGGGAACATTTCAGTAGTGCTCTCCCATGTCTACTTAGGGAAATTGGGCAGCATTTTTATTCATTAATATATATCTGCTATTGGATTTCAGTCCACTCAAAATTCTTTTACAAAATTCTTTCAATAATTTTTGGTTAGTGTGGGCCTCTGAGGGTTATACAGAAATTCTGTATCCTGGTATTAGTGTTGTACGTGGTTACTCTTTATCTTTTCATTAAGACTTTCTCAAGACTGGAATACTAGATATTGATGACATCAACATCCAAACCAAATAGCTACTTATTTTAGGTACCTTACTATATAATTAAGTAAGCAGAAGATGAGATGGGAAAATAAATCATACTTCAGCAGAATACACTGTTACTCAAATGTTAATGCCTGCATGCACATATGTGCGTATGAAATGGTTTTACACTCTTCTCAGGGATGAAGACCTTATTATCTAAATACTTTATTCTTAATTATATTTAGCTCTAGCATTATATCTGAAGAAGAAAAATCGTAGTGATCATGTTCACTCAGGTTACTGGCAGAATTGTGTTTTAAGGCTTAAGAGAGCCAGGGAGTTTGCTACTCTTTTATGCAGGTCTGCAGAGGGATTTAATGACACTGGAAATAAAGAAGTGATATCAACATGCAAATGACAGACATCACTACATGTCTTTCTAACTAGATCATATACTATGCTTAATCCCAGTTCCCTTGTGCCTGTGTAATTTTGGGTTTGGATGACAACCCTGTGCTTGTCTCAGTGTCAACAGAACACAGTTGATATTGTTAGACTTTGGGGGAAGAACAGTGCTAAGAATATTTATCCATTAGTCTCTTTGATATGCTGCTCAGTGATCAGTTGGCTTATATGGCATTTATAACAGAATCATTCTGTATGGTCATCCTGTTCCTTACCTCTTTCCATCCTGCCCAAAGACTGGTTTCTAGAGAAGCCTTTTTTCTGCACTGCTTCTTACAAACAAAACCTGCACCATTCGTGTTTCAGATACTGGATTTCCTTCAGTTCTCAAATCAGAAGTTTATCTATCAAAATGTGTTTTGACTTCCATACTGCCTGTCACAGCCATGTCTGTGTTCAGAAATTAGTACAAACACTTTATTCACTAAATGTTTGGTTTTTCGCAGGTGCCTTAGCTGAAGGCTCTGTGCTTTGGAGACTGCTTCTCTTCCTCCTCAGTGTGATAAAGACCAATTAAATTAATTTCTCATGGTCCTTGTCTGACTCATGTTCAGCCAGAAACCAGAATAAGTTAACCCTCGCAGAACTCTGGGCTGTGATTTAATCGTGTAATGTGCAGTGGTGTCCTGCTCTAATGACAGAACTGCATATCCTTCCAAATGTGTGTTGATCCTGAAATGAATGGCAAGGCAGTTTGGGGGTTTGGGTTAACTCTATGTAGGTGATTTGAGATAGCATGTAATTTTTAGATTGACAAATGCAATTTGGCAAGAATTACCTGTATGAGGAATGAGTACAATTATTACCTCTTGTTTATTAGTTAAACTTGTATTTTGTTCATTAACAGTGCTGTGCAGCTACATCTAAAAATAAAAAAGAAAAGTGTTTTGTTTGCCTCTACTTTTTTTCCCAGTTATCTTTAGAGCTTGACACTACCTGGCACAGAACTTCTACTGTGCGCTCTCCAGTGGCCTTTCAGAAAGGCTTTTCAGTCTTTGTTGACCCATTTCCTGGATTAGTCTGGCTAAATTATGGATTATTTTGTCTATTAAGCTCTTTATTGTGTCCCATAATTTAAGAATGATATATGGGCGTAATAATCTGTTCAACTAGTTGTGTTTCCAAATCCATGTTTATAACTCTTTACAAAAGTCTGAAGAAGTTAGTGGTAATATTTCCATTTCATGCAATATAGAGGACAGTTAATAATTTATCAAGTATGCTTTGTGTTTGCTTTTTTTTTAATCATGCCTAAATAAATACTTTAATTCTAGAACAACAGGAAGCAGGCAGAATGATACATTTGTTGATGTAGGATGTCAGATAATTTAGTACAAATTACGGATTCTTTAAATACTTGACAACAGTGAAGGTCAGGAAGCCTCCATTCAAAATTTTCCAGTGTATGTATAATATTTTACAGGATGTCTGTCTGTCTGTAGACTGCAAAAGAGTAATCTGTAAAAATCAACTTGTTTGTTGTTTTTTCATGTTGTCTGTTTATGCCCTGACAAATTAGCATCGGATGTAGTGTGGAGTCTGAAGAGCAGTATACGGTTCAAGGTTACAGACAGACACAATTGTGTCTTGTAGCATGAGGAAACTAGGCTCGGGCTGTTATTCGGAAATGTTTGTTTTCAGTAAACAACATGCAGGGCTTGAAATGACACCTTGGTGGCTTGGTCAAGTAGTTTAGTCAATGGTTGAAATAGTTTAAAAAAGGAAAGTAATCAAAAGTATTGCTATTTATAATTTGAGTCCATCAGGTGTAAATTTCCTTCACGTTCATTATATTGCTCATATTCTTGAAAACATATATTCCAGAGTAGGTGTGAAGCAATAATTTTGCATTCACTTGGTATCCGATATCTTGAAATGAAGAAAATTACAGATTTGCAGTCTATATTGTACACTTGATTTTATCAGAGAGTATTTAAGAACAAACGAAAAAAAATAGAGAAGAGGAAAACAACTGCTGCTAAAGAGTCTGTCTGGGTTGTACAAGTAGTTCAAATAGTTCAGTCAGTGGAAGTGATTTGCCTTGGATTTCACTGTCCCAAGTGCATTTCCAAACTGAGTAGTCTGTTTTCAAGAAGTTAGTCAATATTGGTGACTGGCTTCTCAATGGAAGAGCAAAAAACCCAAACCCAAACAAACCCAAACCACCCTTCAGAACCTCTCCTTAGGTATAAATGTAGTATTTCTTAGGCTGTGAAGCTTTTTTCAGGAAAGAAAAGGATAACACCCAGCTAAGTTTTCACTTTAAACTGGCTTTTGTGAAAGATGCCTAAAGAAATGACCTCTGTATTGTATTGTTATTTCTTGTAAGTTATTTATGCATTTTATGAACTTTGATCACAGTACAAGTGTACAACTCTCTTTGTGGTTTATTCATTTATATTGTGGGTTTGTTGCAGAAATGAAAATAATTTTATTTTGAAATGCACTCATACAAGTTTCCTAATCTCTTTTATTCTATTCCTGCTGAAATGTGACCAGTTTTGGTGAGGTGACTTTCTGCTTTTTATGCTTTAAGAACACAGAAAATTGTTAAAAGAATATAGAAATAACTTTTAGATGGGGATTCAATGCACTGAATATTCCAGGTTCACTTTGGAGTTAAGATAATCTATAATGTTATGCCTGTTTCGTAAGGTAACTATTGCACCTTTCCCACACCGGTTTCTGGTACAAGCTTGGGTTTAGCCTAGATGTGCAGGCAGGGTATGCAGGAGGTCCATGTCCTACCCTTGGTTTCCTGCTGCCTTGCTGAGGGGTTTCCTTGTGCAGGAGTTATAGCCAGTGATAGATTGCACAGCAGTAGTTCACAGCTCTGTTTTTAATTGCTTTTTTCCAAGAACTTGCTAACTTGTACTTGTGACAGAGATTGCCAAACTGGAGAGACAATGCATCTTATCCCTCTTGATCTGTGAGTAGTTGCCCAGTGAGCTTTCCTTGCCCCTGTCAGCCTGTCTGCTTGCTTTGCTGGCGGCTTTCATTTGTCCATGTTCAAACTCCCAGAGAAGGTTGGATATTTCCTAGTATCCTTATTGTTTTTTTCCCTGCTATTCCTTAGAAGATCTTCTGATTTATGAGACACATGCTTATATGCTCTCAATTTTGGTCTCTTTCGTAAAGTTCTGCAAATCATAGAATGGTTTGGGTTGGGAGGGACCTCAAAGATCATCCAGTTCCAACCACTCTGCCATGGGCAGGGACACCTCCCAACACACCAGGTTGCCCAAGGTCCCATCCAACCTGACCTTGAACACCTCCAGGGATTGTGCAGCCACAGCTTCCCTGGGCAACCTGTGCCAGTACCTCACCACTCTGATCGTGAAGAAATTCTTCCTAATGTTTAATCTAAGTCCTATCGCTCCATGCCCTTGTAACAAGTCCATCCCCAGCTCTCTTGTAGTCCCCTTCTTGAAGGCCCTTGTTAAGTCTCTCCAGAGGTTTCTCTTCTCCAAGTGACACAACCCAAACTCTCTCAGCCTGTTGCCATAGAGGAAGTGTTTCAGCCCTCTGATCATCTTCGTGTCCCTCCTTGAATAAAGCAATGCCTTTGTCTAACTCAGCAAAACTAGGGCTAAATTGGGTGTGTTCATATTGCAGCAAACACTTCAAATTCATCTTGCAAGGCTAGTTAAAATGTAGTGAATATCTGAGAGACTAACTAGTGGAATGTTGTAAAAGTCTGTTTGCAGTAAATATTCTTCTATGTGGCATCAATTTTATATGTTGGAGATAGTGGCTAAAAATAGCCATCTTCAGTATAAAATTATATTGGTGCAGATTATGTTATGAAAAATGCTTTTGTGGAGTACAAACTGAAGTTTTATCTGCAGCCACTGATATGCAGCAAAACCAGAATAATTTCCCTCATAAAAGTATGGAAGACTCACCAACTGTATCATCTCTGCTTAACAGTTTAAATTTTAAAAAGCACAAATATTTATTTCTTCTGGTTTTCCCCTTCTTTTTATTCCAGTAAGTGGTGCCATTTGAGTATGTTTGTCTTGCAATCAAACCTTGAGGGGTAGGTAGAATTTATGAACTCCAAGTTTACTGTAGGTGAATTCAGGTGACAAACCTGTTGTTGTTGTATATTTCCTCGATCCCAGAGTTTTACTGAAATGAAGACTTAATTTTTCTGCTTACCAAGAACATACTTATTTAGGTACAAAAGTTGAATTTAAGTTGCACTTCAGCACTGAGTTTTGACTCGTCTTCTAACATAATGTATGTGAACTTAGGTTCTTTAAAGAAACTATCAAGAAAAATCTGCAAGAAAAGAAAATACATTTATTTGGCATCCAGAATTTTCATTAGGTTGAAGACACTTTCCAAAATGCATTTCTTAAAGTGATAAAGGTAAAAATCTAACAGCCATACAGGCTAACACTATATATGAACATAAAGATCACCTGTATTAGCTGTACACTAGTTTATCATTTTAGTTCCTAAGAGACTGTGATCTTGTGCTTTACAATGTGTTCTTGGTTTTTTAAGCTAGCTTCTAACCATTCACTGATGAGTGCTATTTCATTCACGTGAGGGGACCAGGTTGATTTTTTTTTTAAAACACTGTCTTTCCACTGTAGATTGCAAAGCAGTTTTTTTCATAGTAGAACAACATTAATTATGCCACTGAAAACAATAGCAACTATTTGCAACAGTAACTTTGTTATAAAGTGCTACAACAAAACCTTCTGTCTTTGAGTCCTCTTAAGTCTCTGCCTTTGATTTCATCAGTCTGCCTGTCGCCTTATTGGAGACTGGAGTTTGAAAGCACAAGCTAGTATGTTATTGTTTGACTTGTTCATCCTGAGAGTTAAGTCTTTCTTTCAACAACCCTCTCTGAATTGTGGCTTTATATTTATGAACCAAGTTCCTCTCCAGTGAAGCAAATTTTCATACAATATCATAGGAAAAAAAAAGACTTGTTAAAACATGTGATAAAAATTACTTACACAGAACAAAGTTTTACTTATCATATGAATATAGTAACTCTCAGTAGTCACACTTCTTATTGGGAAGATTATTGTAAGATAAGCAGTAGCTTTGTAAAGGTAATTCAGGCTGTCTTACTGATAACACAGGCTATATCCTCAGGGAAACATCATACATTCCAGCATATTTCAGGAAATTTCATAAATTTCAGCATATCTCACATCTCAGACATGTCTGCTTCTCAGGATGGGACTTTGTTTTAAAGGAAATGTATTTTTGGTTTTCCCTTAAAGCACATGGCTTTGTCTCCTAGGTAAATTATATTGTCCTAAAGAAAAAAACCCATCATCTGATTCAAGAGTCTTATCCTAAAATTAGTGGGGCTTGTTTAAGCCATCAGTTCTTCTTTAACATATCCTTCTAATGACACGTACACTCTTATTGCCCTTTTTTAACCTTGTGACTCCTAGAGTGCTTTTCATGGGTAAGGTATGAATGTATTTACTAGGAAGTCTTTGTAATTTTCTTTGTAGTTTGACACTGTGGTTTGTTGTTGTTGTTTTTTCCCCATGGAGATACCTAAAGATTTAGAAGTTAAGCCTGGATCAGTGACTGGAATTGAATTCTAGATACACAGACTAGGACTAGGCTATGCAGAAGACACACGTAATGCTGTTTGAAGTATTAGTAAACATTGCTGGGATTTGTACTGAGAAGAGGAAATCCTTGAAAGTGGTATTGAAGGGGAGATGTAATGCAACGTATTTGAAATGTAGAAATGCGTTCAGATACTATTTTAGCAAACTGAAATACAGAAAGGAAGCTGCAGTACCTAAGTACAAGATAGTAGAACGTGCGTTTCAGCAATTTATGCATTTACTGTATGCTTTTTGAAAATTCCCCCAGAAGTTGGCACATTGTTTCAGTTTTCTTACTTTTGCTTTTTTTTGTTTTTTAAAGGCATCCAAAATGTGCTCAGCTTATTCTGTGCTGTGCTTACAGAAAATAAGGTTCTTTTCCACTCTGCAAGTTTTCAGAGACTCAGTGATGCCTGTAGGGCTCTGGAGTCTTTGATGTTTCCTCTCAAATATAGGTGAGTTAAGTTTTGATTTTTTGAACTCTAATTTCATCACTCATTCTATAACCCATGTTACATTGTCCTTAAGAAAGAGAGTTGTGCTATGTTTGTTCAAATTAGCAACGGCTTTCTTGATCATATATATAAGTCCTGGTCTGTACACATAATTAATAAAGGTCTGATGACATCATGACAGTGGAAACAATTAGGGAAGATGTGTCTTACATGCAAATACAATAGCAACTCTACTCAAAACATCAGTTGGATGGTAAAACTTGACAGTGATGATCCATAAATTAATTAATGGTGAAGATATGGGGGAGATCTAATAACGGCCTGCCATTGCTTAAGAGGACATGCATGACAGAAGAACAAGAGACTTGAGTCAAAGCTGAAACAGGGGAGAGGAAAGTTTCTGCCAGTATGCAGGGAAAACATGTTTTATTGTGAGGGTAACTAAGCTGTGGAACAGAAAGCCTATGGTACTTCTATCCCTGTAGGTTTTCAGGACCCAACTGGACAGAGACCAGGACAACTTGATCTGGATTCGGTCTTGACCCTGCTTTGAGCAGAAGGTTGGACTGAATGATCTCCTGGGACCCTTTACAACCAGGAAGATTCCATAGGTCCAAGTTAACATCTGCATTAGCTTATATCACAGTTTTAAGTTACTGACAAATGTCCAACACAGAATGAATTTAAGTGAACAAAGTGACCCTCTAAAAAGTCACATCTGAATCCAGCATTTTGAAATGGAAAACTTAAACTATTGGGGTGTTTTAGGAAGAAAACGGCTAATTCTAACATATCTGTTTTAAAAGATGCTTCTATTTTAATCACATGTTTTTATTTCAAATATTTCAGAAATTGGCTTCATTTTAATATAGAATAAGAATGAAAAAATTACTACTGAGTTTTGACATATTTTTCTTAATGCTAAAATAGTAATTAATGTAATTTTTTAATAAATATAAATTAGGTGTGGAAATGCATGGATCAATTTAGATCCAGATTTTCATGTTGCTTTGATGAAAAAAACAATTTAAAAAAAATTGTCAAAGTAAACAATATCTGAAATGGAGAGTTCTATACATAAGGTTTAGTTGTCATTTAAATATCAATGCAAAAGATTAATTTAAATATCTGTTATTAAAGATATAGTCATGAAAGGCTGAATTGTAGATGTTTGGCTTAGAACTAGACATGCTTGTGAAATGAAAGCTTTATCTTTAAATTTAGTGTCCCTGGTTACCTAAAAAAAGTTATGGTCAAATTTAATTTCCATATAAGATAAATGTTGCAAAATATAAAGGGTTCTCTTAGTTTGCAAAATGCACTTGTTTACAATAAATTGTAAGCCCTATAATGTAGTAATTTCTGGAGTTTACTTGACAGATATTCATTTAACAGCATGCTATATAAAGAAATATTTAATTAATACTTTCATCTTTTGCCTTTGTAAAACAGAGATCTATATAGTAAATTTAATATGTAACAGGGAGATCATTGTCTTCTAAAGAAAAATAAACTGTCCCTTATGGAGGAATAGTCAGAAGCTCTTATTTTATTTTGGGTTGGTTTTTTTTTTATTCTTTTCACAGTTATCCCTATATTCCAATTCTTCCTGCACAGCTATTGGAAGTTCTCAGCTCACCGACACCTTTCATAATTGGTGTACATTCTGTCTTTCGCAATGACATTCATGAGCTTGTAAGTATGTCTGGCCAGCATGTTCATAGTTCCAATGTCATTTACGGTATTTAGTTGCAGAGATTTTTCATGCTTCAGAGAGTTTTGTATGAACAGTTCATATAAGTTTAAAATACTATTGTAGAAAAAAAAGCAATACAATCAGGCAAAGAAAAAAGAAGCATCCATTCTTTCATAAATACATAGAGACTATAAAGTAGAAATTATTTTATTCCGGTGCATGATGGGGAGGCATCAATCCATTTCCAGCTTTGTCATGAATTTGTCATGAGTCTGAACAATTCACTTATGATATGCAGTTGTGTCCTCGATTATGTTATTTTAATCCTTGCTTTTTAAGGATGTGCTTGGAGAAACTGAACCAGGATTACAGAGGTGCCTAGATACGTGTAATTTTACTTACAGTTGTTCTCATCATGTGTTTTTGCAAACAACCTATATATCTCAGATCACTGGGCACAGGCCTGGAACATCCAGAAACAGAAGTCACTGTTGAAAGTTTGCTGTAATTTAACTTTTTGGTTTACATTCATTTTTCGTGGCTAGATTCAGTTGTATGAAGTATTTGGAGTATTTCCTTTATCAAAAGCATTCTATACATTAAAGTTAATACTGTTTCAATTTGCTCATTTTAACTTAAATGCAGATCATTAAATCTGAAATCTTTTTAACCTATGCTCACAGTATGCACTACCAATAATGTGTGTGTTTGTCCCTTACAGTTAGATGTAATCATAGCAGACCTGGATGGAGGCACAATTAAAATTCCTGAATGTATTCATCTTTCTCAGCTGCCAGAGCCACTGCTACATCAGACCCAAATGGCACTTTCTCTAGTATGTTTTTATACAAACCCTATTTTCCACCCTCTCATCTGTTTTCAAAAAATGAAAATTTAATTTCAGTATTAAATTGCTTTCAAACACATGGGAAATGTGAGACTTAAAACTATGATTCATACCAGCATTCCTGGTTTTAGAATAATTTATTGTCTGAAGTTAGAGTGAATATCATCATTAAATTACTGCAGAGGGTTTTTTTCACTATTCAGGATGTAGGTAGTGATTTTTTTCGTTGCCTAATAATGATATTTTAACAAGTTCAACCACAGTATTTGAGCAGCATTGTTAATACTCAGTTTAGCTTCTTTTCTGTTTTTATAAATTAATTTCAAACTTGAAGTTTTAACGTTTATTTGTTCAATGCCTCTATATAAATATTCAAGAATGATTGATTCTGTATTAGGGAATCACCAAAAAAAGTATTTCAGTTTGTCTTTTTACCGTCTTTGTCATACATTAGAAAACATCTTATTCAGAGGCTTCTGAACAAAACTTATATTAAAGAGAATTTTCTCTCCGTTAATATGTTTCAGATTGATCAGCTGTAAATCCCTAACTGTATTAACAAGCTTTATTGACTGCAATAGGAGTTTTTGATAACTAGCTCACTTATAGAAACCTGAAGCTGAGAAATTAATCCCACTTTCATTTCCATAGTTTTCATGATTTAACTCAGTCTACTATTGGAGGTACTTACTATCAGTGAATATTAATTTGAGAAAGAAGAAAAAAAGTAATTTATTCTTTCCTCAGCAAAATAAGGGAAAAAGATTTTGTTTAAAAAATTCTCTAGGTTTTGCATCCTGATTTGGAAACAGCAGATTATGCATTCCCTCCCCCACGAACAGCTTTATCACACTCAAAAATGCTGGTAAGATTTCTGTGTTATGTCTGATTTTCTTAAGCAGAGAACTGTTGAAGTTTTAGACTAATCTTCTTATAAGAATTCCTCCTGTTTTTTCTTTTCCGTACCCATATTCTTGATAGTAGTATTATTATTGGTGGAGAAACTAAATACCTTTGGACTTTGCATTGGGCCCTCTAATAGCATTCTAATATGTTAGAAATTTTTCTAAATATATTGCTGTCTGTTGAGTTAAATTTGTACTTCTCTGTTTTGTAAACTAGTAAACCTGCAGAATCGTACATGAATGGACAAAATTGGTCATTTTGTGTGTTTGTGTAAATGTTACAACTAAGTTACCTTATGGATATGTCCCACCCCTTCAAAAAATGTTCAGAAGCATTAACATCATTCATGATCTATATGTTCAGCATAATTATAAGTAAAGATAGTGTCAGAAGAACTTATCACTACTTTTACAATAATAATCAAAATACATGCTGCATGCTTGGACATATTGGGAAAAGAATTACACGGTTAAGTGTCTTTTAGGAACCTCAACTTGAATGGAACTATAAGTAATTATCTGTCCTAAAAAAAGTCTGTAGGAAGTTTTCTGCTAAAATCTAGTTAATTTAAATTAAAAGTAATTGTGAAGCCATGGTAGCCTAAAAACTCGGTAATGCTGCTGGGTTTAGCTTGTAGGAGTATCTAGAAGTGAACTTGAGTTGCTGGTCCAAACTAAAATCCAAAAACCAGTTCAGTTTAAGAACGCATGCTGGGTTTTTTTGTGTAGGTGTATTTGAAAATGGAAAACTCGTAAGTAGTACAATATATTTGTGGTTCTTATTTCTTGCTTTAAGATTTTTGAGACTTTTTATATTCATTGCTGGAGACAGGAAATGTCATCCAGATTTCATTTAAAATACTGACAGAATTCAGCTAAGATCTCACTTTGAATGGTGAAGTTATGAATTGATATAATTTTGTATCAAAATAAGAATTTTATTAAATCGGAACAAAATCACTGTACTCAATTTGTCCAAAAAGTCAGGGTGCAAAGGTATGTGTTAAAATCCTAGAGACCAGCCTTGACACAAGGAAAATGACAATAGCTCTCAGTAAAGGGAGTCCTTACAAAATTAGTTTTAAAATATAATAATGTAGATCATGTTCCTGTGAAGAATAAACCAACATCTAGAAAAATATTCAAATAGGGCAGCCTTTGGAATCTTATATATACCTAAACTTATTTCTTGAAAAAAATAATTACAAGCTGTAATTTATTTGATTTTATTTACTTTTTGATTAGCTGATCAGCTTGCTGCTTATCTGGTTGGTTACTCTAATATTCTTTCATGTGCGTACCTTCTAAAGTTAGAGTTGGTTTAAAATGTCCTTTGAGACATTAAAACGCATGAGGTCTTAAAAACGGTTTTAGGACTTCAGGTTTTTGATGTGGCTGCAGTCTGAGCAGCCACGTGAGCTAAGATGAAATAACACATTTTGACACAGGATTTGATCACAATTGCATCTAGGCCAGCTGAAGATGTCACAGCCCCAAGTTGACTCCAGTTGTTCACATGATTTCCATTAATTCAGCAATGTTTGTATAAGCACTCCCTTACTCACTTAAATAAAAATAAACTAGGACTTCAAATATCTACTATTTAAAACTTTTCAGACTATCTCTGGCTTGGTTTAGCTGCAGTAGATTAGCACAGGAAGACACAAGTTGGAGCCCTAGACAAATAGCTGAGCAAACTTGGAGCAATCTCCTCAGCTGGCTGAGCCACAGTGGATGAATGTGGTGATGCCAGGGATGCTCTGAGCCCAGTTCCCCCAGCAGCAGCAATGCCGCCTTAGATTGTGGTTCCCTGTTGCTGCTGCCCACTCCAGTGGCACTGCTAGCGCACTGCCACACTTATTTTAGGGAATAAATCCAGCCTAAAATACCCCCTTTTTTTATTAGCGTTGGTTTGCTCTGATGGCAGTTCCTCTGTGTGGTTCAGCATGTGACTGCCCCAACAGTTAAACTTGCATCAGCCAAAGGCTAGTGTGTAGACATAGAAATGATGCAGGAGAAAACAGGAGAATTATGTACTGTCATTGCCATCCATGGACAAGTCAGTGAAACTGTAGTTTCATACGAGATTACTTTGTATATGTACGAGTACGAGTATTTCCACTTCTGTGCTGCACTGCTGCATTGAGTGATGAATTTGTAGTTGTTTCTCAGGTAGCTTTATACAGGTTTGGACAAATTTAGAATACCAGAACATTTTGACAGCATATTCAATTACTACCTACAGGATAAAGAAGTGCGAGCAATCTTCCTTCGGCTATTTGCACAACTTTTCCAAGGATATCGGTCATGTCTTCAGCTGATCAGAATTCATGCTGAGCCAGTAATTCACTTCCATAAGGTAAAAGTGAAGCAGTAACATATGTTTATTTAATATTAGTTTCTGTCATGTTATTTCCACAAGCTTACCCTTTGAACAGGTGTTAAAGTTTAAAATGATAAAATGCAATAATCTACATGTGATAAGCAAATCATTTTGGCATAGCACTATATCAATGCATTTTAGTGGGACTAATTGCAGGGACAGTGGTGAGATGTGAAACAAAGTTAACATTAAAATTTGATACAAAAAAACTTTGAAATAATCATTAAGGAATTTTGAAAACATATATATATGTAGCTGGAAGGCAATACGTGCTTTTACCATTTTTGTATTTTACTACCTGTGAGATTTATAAAATGTTTGCATCAGACTTCCTCTTATGTCAGTCCTGAATATAGGTATAAAGATACTAGGTAATATATAAGATTTCATTAGAATGTACTGCATGTTAGCATAAGCTGGTGAAAATATTTAACTAGTACGTTAATAGATGGTTGTAGTTTTGATACTGATAAAATGCATACTACTTGTTTTTCATGCCTTTTTTGCAGGCAGCATTCTTGGGGCAACGAGGCTTAATTGAGAATGACTTTCTAACCAAAGTTCTCAATGGAATGGCATTTGCTGGTTTTGTGTCAGAGCGGGGTCCTCCTTTCAGAACCTGTGACCTTTTTGATGAGGTGAAGACTCTTTCTATATTCCCAAGTAAATTAAAATGTGAAAAACTATTGAAATGCTTCCGAGTCCTCACTGTTTATTATATAAAGTTTATACTATACTTGTCAATGCTCCTTTTCTACTAAGAATACATTTCTGGTTTACTCTATGATATTATGCACTGCTTATGTGTATAAACAGTTGTAGAAGTCACGATAATGTTGTTCCTGTTGTCAATTTTGAAACTTCATAATGCATCACATATGCTAGTACAGCATTATTTTGAGTAATCTAATTATATTCTTAGAAACAGAGAAAATATCATTGAGAAATATTAAATTAAATATATACCCATAAATATAGGACTGGGACAAACATTTTTTTCTTTAATAAGTATTGCTATATTTTTACTGTGCTGGCATGTATTTGAATGTAGAGTACAAATAGAGTTGATATTAATTTTGCGTGGTAGTAGTATATATGAGAGATATGAATTGTGGTGTTACTAATGGTAAAGGTTTGTAGGTTTTAGGTATGTAGGAATTTCTGTGTTAAGTAGGACTATAAAATCTGGTAACAGAAGCTCTATAAGAAAGTGAAAACATCTTATGTTCCAGAGTCGTTTGACATTGCACATTTTTCAGTGTTCAGTTTTCTTTGCTCAGTTTCAATTTAAGATACCATTTCAAAACTTAAATAGGAAAAAAACTATTTTTAGTTGAATTATAAACATTTGTATTCTTTTCTTTTGAAGTTGGTAGCCTTTGAAGTTGAAAGAATTAAAGCTGAGGAAGGTAATCCACCAAAAATGATAAAGCATGTTAGAGAACTTGCAGAACAGCTCTTCAAAAATGTAAGTTCACTATACCTGCTGCACTTCTAGAGTTGAGGTAGTACATTGAAAATTCTTACTTCTGAGATTAATCCAGTATCTAAAAATGGAAATGACACCTTGCGGTAACCATCATCTGCATTGTGACAAAAGACTTTGGAACTCTAAATGTCACCAATTTTTTATATGTGAAGGAAGTTCAATATAGTAATGTTGATTTATTAGTGCAGATATTGATTTCCCTATGAAGTACTGCTATTTAGCATTCTGTTTTCCTAATGTGTATCTGTATAACATATATAAATGTTTATTTTCTCTGCTGCAACCTGTCCATGCTGAATAAGTCTTTTTTTCTTGCCTCTCAGCAGTTTTCCATATGAAAACTATACGTGCAATTTGGCATAATGAATACTTCCTGCAGATCTTCCCTGCTTTGCAACCCAATCCCTGTGGTTTGAGTGCTCAACAAACACTATTTCATTTCTTACAACTTGCTTCTTGGACTCCTTAGGTTTCCTGGAATACTATTTCCAGTTTCATTTTTGCCTTCCTATCAGACCACAATGCTTTTGTAAAATCACTTACCATTCCATTACTTGGGTTTTGGGGGATTTTTTTTTAGACTTATTTCTGGGTTGGGGGAGGGTGAGATCATCTGGTATCCCACCACCCCTTCCTATCGTTGTTCATTGTTCAGGATCCGCAAAGCAATGTCTGTTACGCAGTCAGTTAATGCCTTTATCACCCTTTATTTTCTATATCCTACTTCTCCTAAACTATGATTTACATGATTAATTATGTATATTGTATTATTATGTATAATGTATATTAGATGGTGGATCCATTACATTCCAGACTTTTTTTTCATTACCAGTACTAAAGTAAATTAGTCTGATTCTTCTTCATCAAATGGCAAAGATGAGTGAATTAAAGTCTATGGATAATAGAGAATCAAAAATGAGTATTGCACTAAAGTTTATTTAAAATCTGTCTTTTGGAAGTTTTTATTTCCTGAAGATCTAGGACTGTAATGATAGAAGCATGTGATTATTAGGGATCTATTTCCATAAATATGGGAAATTGCTGTGAGAAATGTAATTGTTATGATACTGAATTACTTCCAAAGGAAATGTCGAACTACTTCCAAAGGAAATGTCAAACATTGGTATTTGTTTTCTAGTGAGTATAGATCCTTTTTAGAATGAAAGAGCCTGTAAAGCATAAGTGAATGTGCTTATGTGCAACTTTTCACTTCCATTATTTGTCAAATTCAATGTGAATACTGCTATGTTTTAGACTTATTATGATGAGATTTAACTTATACCATTGTGATTGACCTGTTACTTTGCTACCACTAAATCAATGAATGATATTTGTTTATATTGTATTTATTTGTATTAGTCTAGCTGGTGCAAGTGGATAATGTAGACAAGTGTTTGGCGTTTACTGCTTCAGTAGTTGAAGACATTAGACCTATGCTCCTAAGAGCTGGGATTAAAGTGACACTTTCCATGTCTTTCCTCTGGAACTCTCTTCTTCATGAGATGGAACATGGAATAGTTATTCTCCCTTTCTGGCTTTTTCTGCTATATGTCATCTGTTAGCCCCTGCTGAGATTGTCTTCCCATTCTCTGCCTTGCTTCTCCTGCTGCTCTCATACCCCTAGCTAGACTTGTGGCTTGTTTCATTAAACCTCCCTCTGCAGAGAATTTGTATGGCTAAGCAGCTGGTTTGTTTTGACTGCTATTTTTCAAGTTGATGCATTTGATCTCCTTGTTGCCTTTTCAAGCTAGCTGCTGTTTACAAGTTTTATTGCAAGCTAATTGTGCTTGTGCAACAGAAACCTAATTGATTGAATAGCAGTCTTTGGCAGTGGTACATCACCAGTAATAAGTAACAGGATAGAGTCAAATTGGAAAATAGTAAATTCAGACATGATTAATGATAGTCCCTGGTATACGAATGAAGAGAAGAAAATATCCCATTTTGTTTGATTGATTGTTACAAGATGTGAGATGTAGTCCTGTGAATGGTGGTACAATCCTTGTGCAACATGTAGATCTCTGCTGTATTTTGGAAATGGTACAATGTGAAGTCAGAAAAAAACCTCAAAGGAACAGGAAAAATTATCATCCACTCGAGGAAAAAAAAATAAAATAAATGGTGAATTTTCATATCTCGCTGTCTTCAGGAAACAATATGAAATCAGTGTGGAGGCGGTTGAGTGAAACTTAGTTTCTGATGTACATTGTCTTCCTGGTTGCTGGAACACCAAAGAAAGATGGTGTACATCCACATATAGGAACACATACTGTGCTCGTACTATACGTTTCCATTGTATGCTACAGGGCATATTTTGCTAATGTCTTCATTATTGCACGATAATGTAGAGATCAAGACAAATATAATAATTACACAGTAGCAGGTGCAGCAATTATTTTGGCAAAACAAATAACTCAGTGTTCTGCAATGTGAAACTGATTTTTTAATTATTCTTTTTTTAATTCTGAAAAAGCTTTCTTTAGGGCTACTTATTACATTTTCTTTTCAGGAAAAAGAGAATAAAGGCAGTAAAAGAGCAAGAAAAAAATCATTGTAGGTGAACATTCATTTTCACAGTGGATATTCTGGTAGTTTTGCAACAATAGAATTCTTTTCTGCCTGAGAACACTCCAAAATCTGATGTGATACCTACTTTTACTTTCTTTGTAGTTTAGCCCCATCATTTATTCTCTTTGATCACCAGTATTGATCATTTCTCTCTCTTTTTTTTTTAGTACAAACAGGGAGCTGTGTGGCATATTTTTATGGGACACACAGAAGATAGTTTGCCATAGTTTGATACAACATGGATAAAAAAATTAGTTTTCACTTTGTAGTCTTGAACTTAGTTTCACAGCAATCAGTGAAGAGATTGTGTGTTTTAATATTATTCAGCTCACTCCCTAATGAAGAGATTGATTATCAAACTGATTGTTGTTCGAGTCCTAGGCACCCACTGAGCTGCATAAAATAAGCCTAAATTGAAGAGTGACTTTTTTTACTCTCTTTCTTTTTGGATTTTGCACGTTGACAAAAATAATTTTATAACAGCCTTTAACAAAGTTTGAACGTATTTCAGAGAATGAGTGAAGGGTGATAGAAATGCAAAACATTATATTGGTCAGCTGCATTAGGTACTTGACTTCTTAATCTGTTGGGAATGACAAAGGCATAAAACAATAATAAAATTGTATGATACAGATGGTAACACTACATGTATAATCTTTTGCTTTTGACCTGCAGGAAAATCCCAATCCCCACATAGCATTCCAGAAAGTGCCAAGGCCCACAGAGGGCTCTCACTTGCGGGTTCACATCCTCCCTTTCCCCCGGATCAATGAGTGTCGGGTGCAGGAGCTCCTCCAAGAAGGCCTCGCAAGGACTCAGGGTGCTCCCCCTGCCACCCGCGGGGACAAGAAGTGCGTCGTTCCAGCAGGTCCCCCTGTTGGTATGTTTATTTCTCTCCCAACTTACCTATCTGTTGTCCGGTCTTATGAGTTGAGCATATAATTAGCATGGCTGCAATGTGTTGCTCCTGATTTCATTTTCGTACAGTATTTTCAGTGATCATAGTAACCTTTAGTACATAGACATTGCATGTTTACCTCTGCAATTTTAAAAGCCCTTTTGCATCAGCATTTACCAAGTCAAACATCCAGAGTGTGAATGGTATAATTACTAATAACAGAAAAGGATTTGATCTGAGTTATTAAATTAGATATTGTCTACTCATCTAGGTCTGATGATAGGTTACTTGCAGGACTGGGTGAACCAACCTTTAAACTATTAGGGTTTCTCCTTTGACGCTTTTGGAAGGCATATAAATTACTAGGAAAAGGTAAGGAACAAATATAGAATCTATGTCAAAATAAATACACCTATACTTAAATATAAAGAAAATATGTAGACATTGTAGGCCTGTCAATTTAATTTAATGCTAGAAAACTTCTGTTAATCGTAATCATGTTCATCTCTGAATGGTGGCATAAACAAGTATGTTTAGTAAACTTCAAGACACTTGAGACTAGAAGCGCGTGCAAAACTTTTGAAGGATAAAGTTAGAATTCAAATCACTTGAAAAACTGGAGATCTCATCTCTGTTAAATTTTGTCGTTTTCTACGGTTTTTCTTCAAATAAGGTATTGCAGTTGCATAGGCACGGTCACCTTACAAGGCAACAGTTCTTCAGAAATTAGTTTGGAGTTTGTAATGTTCACAGGGCAAACATGACCCAACTATATCAACCTACTGCAAAAAAAGGCAAACATCTTAGTAAGATGTATAAACAGGAGTACAGTCAGTGAACCCCATGGAGAAATCTTTCATTGTACTCAGTGAGACCTCAGATAGATAGTTTGTATCCATTTTTGGACACTAGAAGACTATCTCCATTTTCGGTTCTGTTGGAGGGAGTCCAGAAGAAAGCAACAAGAATTACCAGTGGTCTGGAGAATGTGACCTACCAGTAAAGATGGAGAGTTGTTTAGACTGAAAAATAGAAGACTCGGGGAACACATAGTAGCAGTCTTCAATTACATAAGAGGCTGTTAAAAAAAGAAAGGGAATAATCTGTAGTGATAAGAAATAATGGGTTTAATTGCAGCACAAAAGTAGAGTTTTTTGTCAGGGAAAACTTCGTAAAATGAAGATTGTGAGGCGGTTGAATGCATTTCTTATGAAGCCATGGAGTCTGTCTTATCGCAGAACCTTGGGAACATGTTAGACAGACACGAGAAATAACATAAATATGGTTGATACTGTCTGGGGACAGCAAGATGAACTACGTGGCTTCTTGAGGCTCCTTCCAGGCCTGTTTCTTTTTCGGTCTGTCTAAGAAGAGGATGAAGTCTGTTCACCTGCCTATGCTGTTGACTATATCATTTTATCTGTTACTTATAGAATATTTAAAGGGTATGTGCTTGTGTTCTGTTGTCTTTTTTTTTTAAAAGGCTAGATGCAAGAGAAGATTTTTTTCTTAAAAAGTTAATTTTTACATCAAAGTTTGGTTTGGGTTTGGTTTTTTTCACGGAACAGCTTTCACACTTATCCTCCCCACTGTCCTGTGTGTCAAAAGCCTTGGCTGTTAGGAGCTCATTATTATCTACAAGAAGGGCACATTCTGCATTTATGTTCTATTGACGTGATACTAAAGAGAAAAGGAAGAATGGTAGTTCTTCCCTTCTGGATTTATTTGAAAATTCAGAGCTAAACACTGCATTAAAAAAATAATCTCTAGATCTCAGCAAACTGGAACCTAGATAAGAGAACAAGTTTGTCAGGTATAATTCCATGCCACAGAATTCTTGGCATGGACAATGAATTCCTTAGGAAAAAATTAGTTATCTACTACTAGAAAATATGCAAGGCTTCACACTGTAGAACAAACCACACACACCTACATATATTTATTAATTTGTGTTTAT
Source organism: Piaya cayana (assembly GCA_013389865.1). Taxonomy (NCBI): domain Eukaryota; kingdom Metazoa; phylum Chordata; class Aves; order Cuculiformes; family Coccyzidae; genus Piaya; species Piaya cayana. The sequence goes on along the minus strand of WAAB01014253.1, from coordinate 259,283 downwards.
TTATATATTTTATTAGTACGTTACAGGTTGGAAAAAGTAGTAAGGAGAATCAACTGCTGTAGTTAAAATTCAGAACACTCTTCTTCAGATAGTATATGAAAACCAAAGATTTATAATCTTATGTGTATATGTCTGCTAATGGTATTTGCTTAACAGAATAAAATGGAGGACACATTAATTTTTTTTCTTTTCTTCTTGAAGAACTTTCTAGTATTCTTTGTGGCTCTTGCAGAAGATATTTCACAAATGTATATTCTTCTGTTTCTTTGTTAGTTTCCATAATGGAAAAGGGAAGCACAATTTTCAACAGTGCACAAAGGCTGGAAGTTGTTAGAAACTGCATTGCGTTCATTTTCGAAAACAAATTTTTGGAGACTGAAAAGGTAATTAGATGCAGTTTTAACTTTCCCAAATAAACCTTCATTCTGTTAATGAGCAAAAGGAGACTGACCTTCTCACAAAGTACATTTTAAAGTAGTTTCAAATACAAATGATTATTTTAGCCACTTAAATAAACGAAATAAGCAATAAAACTAATCATCTATATACAATACTGTGTGTAATATGAAACTAATGGATTTGCAAACCTGTTTGTTGTACTATGTGAGTGTGTTGATACATTTTTTCCTAATTTATATGCCCATTAGAAGTGTATTGTCCATGATATTTTTAAAAAACAGGTATATATTAGTCTAGCTGTATTTATTAGGTGACATGTAAACAGAAGGCATGTATAAATATTTCAGTGTTTGTCCACCAAGTGCTTTTTTGACATTTTCAGTGCTGTAAATATTACTGTTTTTCAAAATCAGTGATTTGATAGAACTCAGAGATGAATGTAAATACTTGGCATGTCTGTTTTCACTAAAATGTATTAGTGAATTGTCATTCTTGACATTCTTGTTTGTTCTGACTTTAATACTATTTTAAGAAATTTATTTATTTATTAGAAAAGTACCACCTGTATATCTTTGAGGCTGTGCAACACAAGATAGAAAATTAGTGTTTCTTGTTTTACAAGTTATGTTATAGAACTGCATATTTGAAAAATCCTAATAAAATGTGTAACACTTTTTAAAGAGTTTTGATGCATATGCAACACAGTAGCTTTTGACCTCTTTCAACTTAGACGTTTGTAAAACTTCAGTAATTTTTTGCTCCCTTGAGTGGTAGACATGTCCTTAGACGACAGGCTGCTTTCTCTTGTCTGTCTGTTACCATCCATTAAATCTAGTCTAAGGCACCACAGTTGGTAGTCACTGAAGTAGCACTACCTGCATCTTTAAAACATTGACATAAATATACTATAGCGACTGTTTAACTGTGTAACAGTCTTGTGGCCTTATTGCTATGAGAGTTATGCCACTTCTGTAGACATTTCTCATTCACTGCTTATCAAAAACCATGCTGGTAGGCCTTGATACGCTAACTTGAGACCTGACCAGGCTGGTACAGAATAGAGCACTTGTGTTGGTGCACAATAATTTATTTCTGATTTGACATCCGTTCAGCCCCTGTCCATATTCAGTCATTTGTGTTTACAGATATAGATGAGAAATGCTATTTAATTCATTTGAAAAAAACATGGGAAAAATATAGTGCTTAATGACTCACGCTAAATCAACCATTATGTGGGTGAGATTCAAGCTAAGAAGTAATTTCCAAAATTATTCTTTACTATACCATCACTAGCAGTTTCTTAATAAAGAGTAAATGATACTTGGTATGGATAGTGCCATTTGATTTCACTTTCACTAAGTTAGGTATTCTTGTCTCCAGACCCTGCCTGCAGCTCTGAGAGCCCTGAAAGGAAAGGCAGCTCGACACTGCCTGGCACAGGAGCTAGGCCTGCATGTTAAACAAAATCGAGCAATATTGGACCATCAGCAGTTTGACTACGTTGTGCGAATGATGAACTGTGCTTTGCAGGTATGGTATGTGAAGGTTTTGATCTTTGGTTGCCTTTATTCTATCATTATGACAAGCAAAAAATCATTTAGAATGAAGTGGAGAAGCAAAATAATAGGACCGTGTACTACAATGGTGTAACAGATACTACTTGATGGTGCATTTAAGTTATTTTTTTGTTGAAAAGATAAAGGACAAAATGCTCAGGTCTATACAAATCTGCTTGATATGAAAAAAAAAAGAAAAAAATTCCCCATTATTAATAATCTAGTTAAAATTTGGGTTTGGTAAGTATTCAATTGATTTATCTTAATGGCTTTAAGAACTTTTTAAATTAATAGGTTTTAGCTTTTTCCTGATATTTGCAGCTCTGAGCTCCTAAAATGTGTCTTACCCACTGCTCAGTTTAAAAAAAGATAAGTTTGTTCTCTTTAGCATCACAAGTGCAGACATATTGCAGGAAGAAAGCATTCTTTCTACTTGCATCGTTCATGGTGGTAGTTCTAATTCTTACAGCATCATCTTTGCCAGACTCTGAAGGTGTTTGCAGTTCATCTGCTAAGTTATTCTACTGATAGATGAAATAATTTTGTGCTGAATGAACATCAAAATATGGTGGAAACTGGCTATGAGAGTAAAATATGTGTATGACTTCTTTTGACTTTTATTTGAATAATTGTCTGGGTTTAACTTGAGTTGCTGGCAGTCCATTGTCAGATATATTTTATAGATGTCAGTGTTTTCAGTCTGATGTCTAAGAATGTAGTAGTATTTTTTAAAATTTGTAATGTTATCACATTCAGTTATCATTTGCTTCTTGTTGCCTCTGTCTGATTTATTGTATAGAACTAGGAACTTGATTGAAACATTGGTTTTTTAGTCCCCCTCCCCTCTAACCTAAAAATGGTGGAAATTATTTTGCAGCAGTTTTTTGACCCATATCTGTAAAAAGGTGAGTACTAAATACAGCTTTCACTTGTGTACAGAAATAAAATAACATTCACTGAGCAAACACTAACTCAGGCCACCACCTGTCTATTTCTTGTTTATTCACTGTAGATACATTCTTGTTATTTGGACAAAATTCAACTTTGCCTAAGCAGTGGTCTTTAGAGTAAAATTACCTGCAGTTAACAAATAAAATGACTGGCTAAAGTTGCACAACATGTACTAGAGTGTGCTTTTTTGGCACAAGCATTGACCTTTTCCAAGCTCTAAGTTTAGCCTCAAAGTCTGGGAAAAAAATAGAAGTTTTCTGTGAAACTACATTTCTGCACCCAAAATAATGAACACTGGAAAACTAATACTGTACCTGCTGTGTATTCCAGAGGTAGACATTTTTCTTTGCAACAGAAATGTCCAGATATGCCACAGATTTTACTCTTTGCTACTTTTTTGTTTGATACTGGGGGAGAAAAGGGAGATGTTTTTAGACAATAGGAATGGAGTACAAACCCCTTTATTTGCTGTATCTTAGTACAAAACAGATGGCAAAAGAAAATGGGATATTGAGGAAATTTCCTGAGGAAAGAAACACTGATGACACCTTTTAACAATGCAATGAAATCCAGTTTTTCTCCAGGAGAAAAATCTTATTTTTCTTCCCATTGATTTGAAGACCCGAGGAGAACCTTGATATTCATAGAAATTCATGTGTCTGAAGTCTTACTGAAATTAATACAGATCGTTATTTTTCTCAAAAAAGCCAGCAATTATTGCTCAAGTTTTGCAGAGATGGATAAAGTAAGGAGGCATAGTTTTTATGCTCTTTTTTCCCAACAGTATTTTCATATCTTTGAAAATATAAAATGGAAATTTCCATTTCTCAGGAGTAAGCTTGGCCAATATGAAAACATCTGAACTCCTGACACTGGGCAGCTAGTTAGAGGCAAGTATTTAGTACATCTGCTTTCATGACGTATGAAATTATTTATTAAGATAAAAGCATGATTTATAATTTGTCTGTGTATTGTGTTCAACTGTATTATTTGGAACCATTTGTTAATTGTGACATTTTGGAGCTTCCCTGTATTGGTTCAAGAAAATAATAATTTATCATATGCCCTTACTGCAGTGGGACTCAGCAAGTCAGTGTTTTGCTGTGGAGACAAGAATTCTATTAGCTGCAGGTCATAAGACCAAGCAATTTAAACTGTGCCTGTTAAAAAGATATAAAAATCTAATTTGAGAAATGTGATCTAAACTGGAGATGTATCCAAGCTCTAGGAAACAGCACATTAATTGTGATGGAGGGTTAGATTGCAGTATTGCTTTAAGGCCTCACCACACTATTGGAATTGTAGAAACCATCTCAGTTGTACCACCAAACATCTTGTCACAGATTTTTGTGTTTCCATTAGCTTCTGTAAGTTACAAACTAAAATATTGCTGTGGCCAGGAGGCATACAGCAGCTGATAGAAAAGCTGAGAAGCAGGGAAGGTCCCAGGCATAGTGTATATGTAGGCTAGAGCCCTGGTGCTCTGCTCCATGAGCTGGCTTAAGCTGGACTGTGTGTACAGCAAACCCCAGCCGGATGATTTTCCCTGGGAAATACCAGTCTCTGCTGTCCCACTTGTTCTTGCAGGCAGAAACTCTGATGCTCCTCAGCCACCAAACCTCTGCTACTATAATGTGAATTGCTGCAAACCTTGTGTATTTCAAGAGATACAGGTTGGCTGGTTTTGAAAGTGTCTTTTTAAGCAAGAAAATCTATTATTGGCATGTACTGAATTCTTTGTCTTACTGGGAATGGTTCCACCTTACAAAACCAGGAAGATTGCATTCTGCAAGTTTATGGCAGATCCCTCTGTAACTGTTTAAGATTTTCCTGGTTGTTTAGTGTCAGGGTTTTGGGTTTTTTTTTAATAGCATGTATTCTCTTGTTTTACTGGAGTCCATAAAAATAAAGGTCGGATGCGTTTTCAGAGCTTCTGTATTCTTGTTTTGTAGATGAAGAGCTATTAATACGTTAACAGAATGCTAGTAATAATCCCACTGTGTATATTGTTGCTGGTCTCATTATAACTGGTGTGACATGTCTGCTACCAAGGTATTTGAGAATGCGTTAAGGAAGGCAAATAAAATATTCATGCCATTGCTTCAAGTTAATAACTGTTTTATTTTGGTGAAAAATTGCATAGGCTGTATTTCCCTAAGTAGTTGACCTCTAGCCTTTTTGCAACTGGGAGGAAGATAAGGTGGTATTTACTGGTTTCTTCTTTTACTGGAGATTGCAAAACTTGGGCTTGCCAGATCTCTGGTGTCTCTTAGTCCAAAAGTGGCGTTCTTTTGAACTGTTCTTCTTCAGACTTTTTACAGTCTGAAGGTAATAGGCAGGACCTTGCAAGTTTTTAATAGGCCCATAATCTATGGAGTAGTACAATAGTGTTTCATATTAATCTGCCTTATTTAGGAGGTAGGCAGCAGCATATTAAGCCTTGTGATAGACATAAGATGGCTTAGCCAATTTAAGGCACAGCATGTTGCAGTCAACATTGAAGAGTTAAAACCATGTTTTACTGTGTCTATTTGTGTCTGGGAAGTATCAACCATCTACTGCTGAAATGAAAACAAAAGACCTCTTTCTGGTTGTTCTTAGTAGTAGGAAGATCAGAATGACATGGAGACTGTATTGCTCATTGATTAAATAAAATGTCTTCTGATGAGGGCAATTAAATCGCCAGTTATTTGCTTATATCGCTTCTAGGATTTGTCATTGGCCACTTGCTAAAAACTTTGTTGTCATCTCCTAAGTAAGAATTTTTCCCCTGACAAATCATATACTCTGACAAGCATTTATCTCAATCAGTATTACAGTAGTGGTTAATATCTGTCACAGTGAAGCAGAAGCATTATTTTCTGTTCCATATGCTGAATAACTAAAGTACTGTTAAAAATCATCTAAAGTTTTGTGAAAACTTATTATATTGATTGGCACTTTATTCATACAGATAGCACTGTAATGAGAAAAATGTGAAATTATTTATCCAGAAACTGTTTCCATCATAGAATCATAGAATGGTTTGGGTCAGAAGAGACCTTAAAAATCATCCAGTTCCAACCCACCTTCAACCAGACCAGGCTGCCCAAGGCCCCATCTGACCTGGCCTTGATCACCTCCAAGGATGGGGCAGCCACAGCGTCCCTGGGCAACCTGTGCCAGTGTCTTACCACCCTCATCATGAAGAATTTTTTCGTAATGTCTACTGTAAATCTTCCCCTTTCCAATTGATAGCCATTGCCCCAGTCCTATCACTACAAGCCTTTGTGAACAGTCCCTCCTCAGCTTTCCTGTATCCCCCTTCAGGTACTGGAAGGTCACTATAAGGTCTCCCCAGAGGTTTCTCTTCTCCAGGCTGAAAAACCCCAACTCTCAGCCTGTCCTCATATCAGAGCATATCATATTCACTGTCTGCTGCCGTGATTAGCTTAGAACAAGTTAAAATTGCACATACATTCCTCTTGTAAAAAGTACGTTTCTCTCTAATTTTCTGTAATATATGCTCTTCTCTGACTTTTCAGAAAAGATGACTTAACTTTTTTGTAACTAAAAAGCCTGCTTTTTACCAAGGAAACACTTTGATGTAATTGTTTCAAACAACACATTGTATATTTAGTGCTCGTCAAGACATAATAGCAAAAACGATCCCAAGGTTCACTTTGCATACTTCTCCATTAATCTATTACAAACTACATGACTTGTCCAGATTTTCAATTGTCCTTCTGACTTTCCTCTGGCAGCAGAAATTGAGCTGTGTATTTTGAAACATAGTAGTACTTAATTTGATAAAATGGCAGTAGACGGGGAAAGAGTATTCTAAAAAGTATTCTAAAAGACATTCTAAACAATTTGCATAAAATATTAAAAGTACAATAAGCCTTCCTAAAAACATTGGGATGGGGAGATTCTCTTTGGGTAGTCCAGGACTGTGAACCAGCTTCCTTTGGTAGTTGGAACAGATAAAAGCTTTTTGCGTAAAAAGAAAAACTCCAAAATGACAGTGTTGCAATATAACATCTCCTATGTGAGATGTTGGTCAATAATATTGCCTAACTGCATATTAATGCATTTATTTGGCAAATGTGGGTCAAATTGGAAAACATGTGTGCCCCAGACATTTGGAGTGCTCAATCTAAATGTGGTTAGAATGCGAACAAGGTGCACAAAACTGTTAAGTATATAAATACTTCAAAAATTCTGGACTTTAGGTGTAGAAAAGGGGTGGGGGTCTTCTAATGATGTGATTTAATCTGAACCTACAAAGTCATCAGTGCTATTTTAGGATCTGGTTTGCTCCAATGTCAAGTCTATGTGAATATGCATTTGTTGCACAAGTGTAAATGGAAAGAGTATATTTAATAGTAGACAAATTATTCATCATTTTAGTGCTTTAGATAATGTCTAATAGATCACTGGGGCTTTCCATTGCGGCAGTAGTATGCTGAGTATTCGAGAAGTATACTTACAGTATACAGTATGAAAAGCAACTATAGGAAGTCTTAATTGCAGCCAGGGCAAAATAAAAAATGTAACCTATATTAGATTACAAGCAAAGCCACATCTAGAGCAGCATCTCTTCTCCAGCAGTGGCCAAAACCAAATGAAAGATAGCACCGACTAATTTTGCCTCTAGAATTTCAATTGTGACTCTTCTGTATTGCTTTGATGTAATAGAGGCTTCTTTCTGTCACTTACCATACAGTCTGTTTAAAAAAAAATAATTACGCAAAATTAAAAACAATGACTTTTTATAAGTAATAAAGTTTTAAAATTGTCAGTCAGTTCTCAGAATTCAGAGGTTTGCAAATACTGTCCAGTAACAAGAAAGATTTTATTACTCCTGAGAGAAAATCAGTCGTGTGTGTGTCATATGATTCAAATTCTTGGCAATATAAAGGTTAAATGAACTAACATTTCTCATATTTTATGTTGCAAACTATGTTGCCAAATGTTTTTATTTTGGAGGCTTATAGTAGGTTTCTCTCCTTTCAGAATTTTAGTTCATGGCCTCTTTTGTTGCTCAGTTTGACTTGCATTCCTGGAAGTAGAGACTCTTAAGACAGTTTGAACAACAAGTATTTTAAGATATTTTAGAATATAGAAAAATATCATGAAGAGAAACCATGGGAATTTAATAGGGCCACACTGGATTCTGTTAATTCATCAGTTTTTAACAATATGATCTTTTTAATCCTGCTAGACACAGTCATGTTATTATTTAGGTAATAGAAAGAAGATTCTAGTCTTTAAGGCTTGAATTTGAAAGTTCCAGATTTAATTCCATATTGTACTGTGGATTTTTTTTTCTCACAACGGGCATATCTTATCGTTTCTCTGATCCGTGGTTCGTTACCCAACAAGTAGAAATGACAGTTTTTCCATCCTGCTGACTTTTCAGGAGTCCACCAATTACGTTCCAGGCTCAATAAAAGAAGCTACTGTTTCTGAATCTGTCTGATGATGTCTCTTTCCCAAGAAACTTCAGGATCCTAGAATATCATTGCACATGGCTGAACTTATGAGGCTCATACAGTTTCTCTAGGAAGAAAATGGAAGTACACTGTAAAAGATTTTATTGCTGATCTGTTATTTTTCCTTTCTTTGCACTGAGGAACATACTGTTATGCTCGTCCTATCTCATTGAATGACCACACAGTCCAAGAAGAAAATCCATTCACAGCCATCTTTTTAGGAAACCCAGAAAATACATTTCTTTCTTGGTTGGAATCGATGATCCTGTGGGTCTTTTCCAACTCAGCGATTCTGTGATTCTTTGTGGGATATCCCATGTACATATGTCACAGAATCACAGAATCACCGGGTTGGAAGAGACCCACTGAATCATCGAGTCCACCCACTCCCACAAAACACTAAACCATGTCCCTCAGGACCTCGTCCACTCGTAACTTAAACACCCCCAGGGAAGGTGAATCAACCACCTCCCTGGGCAGCATATTCCAGTGCCTAATGACCCTTTCCGTAAAAAACTTCCTCCTAATCTCTAACCTAAACCTCCCCTGGCGGAGCTTGAGGCCATTCCCCCTTGTCCTGTCCCCTGACACCTGGGAGAAGAGGCCAGCTCCCTCCTCTCCATAACCTCCCTTCAGGTATTTGTAGAGAGCAATGAGGTCATTCAATACTGCAGAATTTTTAGCTTTATTACTGCTGGTGCTAGAAGACCAGCCCATGCTTCAGGTATCAAGGGAGATGACCACCTTGACACAGCCATAGCTGTTCTTCTCTGGGCCAAGACTCTCCCTGTGGAGGTGGCAGAGTCCAGGGAATAACTTTTTGTATCACTTACGGTGATTTGTTTGTGGAGTGGTCTCCACAGAGAGCTGACTGGCTGTTTCTGCTTGTGTGTCCAGGCACCAAGCTGGTTGTCTCAAACTGAGTTAAACTGCCTCTGTGGTTTTAGTGAGGAGCTACTTTTCACAGTGACACACCAGCAGAGATGTTCAGGAAGGGGTTCGTGTGTGGTCAGGTGCTTACTAAACTACTGTTTCCTTACCGACTACTGAAACTGAACTTCTAGTGATTTGAAAGTGTTTGTGACTTCTGCTTGGACCTGTCCTCCATACCTATTGCACGAGACTGTTACTTAAAGAAAGAAGATGGGGAGGATTAGCAGTAATGAGATGTGCTGTCCGTACCTACATCAGCCTCCAACCTCCCTCCCTCTCGGCTTCTCACCAACATGTGATGTGTTCACACACTGCCTCCTCCCTTCTATATACAAGTATACGTGTGCATACGCAAGGCATAGAGGAGTATATATATGCAAATATAAACTCAGTAGTAATTCAAAACAATCCCCAAATCCTGCTATGATCAGAGCAGCATATTTGAAATGTGAATGAACATGCATCTTGAACATACAATTCAAGGGTCTGCTTCCGTGGCATCCCCTTGTTTGCTTCAGATGTCTTGCTGCTAACTTGAAGAAGGATCAAAAAAGTCAGAATAAAAATGTGCTGGTGTCTTCCTTTCTGCTGATAAAACTGGCCATAGATAAAACTTGATTTCTAGACTGCAGCATTTGAAGATACAGTTAACATTTCTGTGTAGTTATCAGAGCAGGATTCAGCCTTGCTTTATATATGCTAAATATTTTATTACAAATGTCAAGATAGAAGGGTATTAGTTTTAATACAAGGATAAGCAGAAATACATGTGAGCAGCAGCACCACCAGGTCCTCTGTCTGATTCCAGCTTTGGGGTTCCCTGTTGGGACTCCCAAGTGCAGCTGTGACCATCTCACTTTGCCCCACAGCATTCTACCACAGTCACACCCTCACAGGGGTGCTGCACAACTCACATCAAGGCCCTGAAGGAAAACAGCAGCATCAAAAATAGGTGTGTTAAAAACTGTGATGATCTTGAAGGGTTTTTAACATATTTTAGTAGATTTTGCACAGCATTTACATAGTGATGTAGGCATTTTAGAAAAAAATATAGAGTGGTAGTATTCAATTTGCAGACAGCTGCTCTGTGTCTGGGTTACATTGATTTACATCAGGTTGTCATCTGGTTTACAGATTGATAAATAAGAATGTGACACCATTTTGTACAGAAAGATGAGCACTAGAGCATCAGACACAGAATGTGGGGATCACACCAACTAGCCTCTGGCAGGGCTAAGGAGAGTGGTACAAACCCACCTGTCCCAGCAGGATCTCTGGGACATTTGCCTGCAGTAGCAGTCTTTACTGTTAATGACCATCTCCTGCAACTCGCTTTTATTCAGTCCTCATATATTTGCTGTTAATGCAGGGATTGCTCGCGTGTGTTTGCTCACACAGAGATATCTTATTGAAACCATGTAGCTTCTTGGAGCATTGACATGGCAGGCTCTGACTGCTCTTAAGTGTTCATTACTGTTAATTGTGGCCTTGTGGTTGCCAAGTGTTCCTAATAACTCTGTGTTCTAAATATTTTTGGTTGTCCTGATGAAAAGCAGACATGTGCTTGTACACTACTTGCTGCTGTTAATAAACCCAAGTCTGGTTTAGGAATTAGTATGCTGCTGTGTAGCTGCTCTTTAGCCTGCCTGTGAAAGAGGTGGGCTGATGAAAGGTAGTGGAAAAAAATGTCTTTGATGTTGGAAAGAATAAGTTATGTGGAATCAGTGACTTCTTTTTTCACAAGTTTTCTATTTAATGAAAAAATGGAAGGAACACAGGGAAATTTGGGGTTATATTAAGTTTTATGTGTGTTTATAATATGCATTTCAGTAAAGGTAAATAATTCCTTATAGACTTGTGTAGAACACTGTTAGGTATGTGTACATGCATTTAATCTGTACTGAGTGTTATTTTATGTATACGATAAGTAACAAATTATTTTACTGTATTGATGCACTCTACCCATTCAGTGAACATCTCTCCATAGCCACCCCATATGCACATGTGTGTTTGCCTTCAGTTTAGTCTTTTGTTACTAAAATGAAGAGCAAAAATTTGTCCATCTAACATAGCCTTACCCTGTGCTTCCCCCTTGCACTTGACCCTTCATGCAACTACTAACCCAAGGAGCAGTAGAGGAGCTGAAATGGAATGCTGCTGTGCTCTGTGAGCATAGTATGTGTTCCCTTGATCACTGATGGTACTTAACTTACAGGAAGAAATATGGCATATAGAATACTCACTTCTTACTGTAAGAAATTTAATTAAATCATCTGGGTTTAGCTGTTTTATTTTGCAGAAATTTGCATAAAAGTTGCCAATGGGTGGCTATGAGATTATCATCTTTTGTTTTCCACATAATCATTTCTAAAACAGAAAGAACATGGAAATATATTCAGTCTTCTAATAATTCAGTTTCCATAATGTTTGCATAACCTTTGGTTTAAACAATTGAAATCTTGGCAGCTTCGATTCAAAAATGGAAGTGTAATGTGGAGATAAATACCATAAAGCATAGGCCAGTTCTGGGTTTTGTCAATGTTTTGTGTAAACTTTCACAAATACATTCATATGACAAGCATAGACTAGTGAACACACGTGGCATTTTCTTATTATTTTTAAGGGAAAAAAGTGTAAGAATAGATATATTTACAGTAACAGAACTACCTCTACTGTTACTGAAACGAAAAGTATGTGAAGTTATAAAGCAAAGATGGAAAACAAAGAAAGAAAATAAACAGAAGAATGTTTGACAATCTATATTTACCGTATAAAATTCTTGCAGCTGTTGACATTAATTTTCAATAATGTAGCCCAGATTTATTATTTGCATGATTTGGTTTTTAGGATTCATGGGAAAATGCCATGCAAGCATGCTATGGTGAAACTAACTTTTAGTAATTCCCCCCCCCCCCCTCAGTCTCGGGGCAGGCTTTGGTAACTAGCGATCCAACAAAGCATTTAAAAATAACTTTGCATAATATTAATAAATTAAAAAAACCCAATCAACAGAACCAAAAAATGTCAATTTTTTGTGAGGTAGCTATGATTTTCAGCAATTCTTCATTAGAAATGTCATCTTTTTGCCTTATCCACATCTTCTTCCTTATGTACCTCTCAACCACAGGCATCTGAGTTTTGTGTATTGTATATACAGTCAACAGTGCTGCTTATTTAAATTAACAACTTTTTAATCACTTTTAGTATCTTAATGTAATTGCTTATATTTTATATATTTTCTCATAGTTCCAAGTCTCACAAAAAATTGGTTTTGTAAATATCATGCATGCTTTTGTATTTTCCACTTGTGCAAAATCATTAGCATTAATACAACCTAGATTCACAGATGGACAAAGTATGACACTACCCATATGTTTTTTGACCAGTGTCTTGCCTATGTGCCAGCAGAAGGTGGGTTTCACACCCTGAAACCAAGCAAAATCTTTACTGGTTTTTTTTCTTTATTAGTACAGAGGCAAAACAAGTTGTTGTTTTAGACTATTTTTTTTTCTTTATAAGAGAAAAAAAATGTTAATGCACGCAAAGCCAGTGGACTAAAATGGCCTTTAATTTATTGTTTTCAGGCCAGATTCAAAACTCTATACTATTGATTTCATTGAAGTTAACATGTATTACCAAGTTAAAAGGTATAATTGCTTTTGTGAGAAACAATTTGAAGGAAAATATTTATTTTATTGGACTACTTTGGAACCTTGCCTTTTCCATTTGAGAGTAGTTGAACTGTTAACCTGATGTGGCTCTGTTAAAAAGCCACAGGCCACAGCTACAGTTATGTTAACACATGTTTAAGAAAGTTATAGACTTTGATCATGACTTGATTATGACAGATGACTGTTATCGCCTCCATTTGGGCCATTTAAGCTCCATCCCTACAGAGCCTGCTACTGTATAAAACATCTTCTGCTGATTGTAGGCTTGGGGGTTTCCTGCTACTTTTCACAACCTCTTGGGCATAGTTGGTAGACTAGTAGTGCTGCATGGATAAAAACATGAAAACCACAGCTACAGAGAAAATCCAAACCAGGATACTGACAGGTATTATGAGAATCACTTCTTTGATTATCTGTATTTCAGCTAAACTTTAACAAAGGGGATCAAACTGTCGCATGTGTTTTACACATGCTTGTTGCAAAGAATTTTTCAGGATAATTTGATATAAGAACACCACGTAGCAATGACTTGAATTCTGTCAGTCCTGTCCAATTTTTCATCTCAAACTGAAGATACTGTATGCATATGAAAACAGTAGGCATCAGAACTGATGAGGTTAAAAGTCCAGCAAGCCTTAATTAACCATTCCAAACAATGATTATCTATTAATGAAAAATCAAGTTATGAAAAGGTGAAAGATCCTACGTGAAGTGTTTTCAGGGTGCCATCAATAGTGATCATTCCTGGCTTCAAATCTGAGTGTGTTCTCTGCTTAAAAGTAAGAACAGGTATAGTATACTGGTATATATGAGCATATCAATTATCTCTTTTATACATTCACTTTCTTCCACAGCCTAATTTAAAATCACTTCATCTGGGACCATGATCTAGGAATAATCAAAACTGGGGAGAATTGCTGATTCTTGGATATGTTATAAAGACTGTTTCCACAGCCAGAAATTCTCTCAATATTCCACAAACATTTTTGAGGTTACATGTTGTTCAGTCAGGTTTTGTCAGTCTCCATAAATATACTGGTTTTGGAGAAGGGGATTAGGGTTTGCTGGGGGGGAATGACTTCTTTTCCAAGTCAACTTGAACCAAGTGATGTTTAACAAATTTAGATCAACATATTTTCTTGGTGCACATTGTTTCTGTGACACTTTGATGATTTTTTTTTTGTTTCAGTTACTGATAATATATGCTCTTGGATGCATGAAGAGAAATGAATAAAGATGCTTGCTAAGAGGGAGAAGAGAGTATTACAAGGAATGTCATATGTTGCCTGTTACCTCTTAGTAAATGGTCTATAGTCCATGTTTTTCATCTTAACAAAAGAATTAAACTCCCCTAAATTTATTCCTATCTACTTTTAAAAATTGAAATGTAATTATTTACTTTAAAAAAATTAAAATGAACAAGTGTGTAGCTCAGTTTTCTAGTCAGTAAAAAGAAAGTGCACCTAGATGTCCTTGCTGGTAGTTGAAATTCTGGTGGAGCCTGTAATCTTTATGTTAGTGATACAACAGCTTTGGCTACTCAGGCAACAGTCTAATAAGGAAGAAATTTGTTAATGAATTCATTTTCATTGAAGTAATTTTAAGTTATAACCTAAATACTTTGAAAATTCTCCAATAAGAAATTTCCTGAAGAAAGACTTCAAAAAAATTACTGAAAAGACTAAACCAGCATTTGACCATGAACTTAATATCTGGTGCAGAAACCTTTAGCTGTACTACCCACTGTAAAGCTTGGTTCTATCACAGTTTAGAATGAATATAAAACTTTCTTAAAAATAACAGCTGAAGTACTTAGTTAAAAAAGAATTTTTAGTTAGCAAGGTATACGCGACCTGTAGGGGTTAGCAGCATTTAATACCTAACAAAAAATGTCAATTTATTTCTCTTCCTAATCAGCATGCAGCTTTCAGTTCAGAACAGATGCCCCTGGAAGCAGCTGAAGTGATGTTCTTTGTGCTTTCTTGGTCTCTTTTTTATTATTCTTTGCATTCTTTTTACTGTGTTTTGTAGTAATCCTTTGGCAATCATTTTTTAGCCAATATTAAATTCCTTGCATTTATTTTACCAGCACTCCATAGTGATGTGTCCAACTGGTTATTTTTTTTTTCCTTCACAACACACAACCAACTTTGCTAATCATTATTACAAAATAGTTATTGGGAAATCATATGTCAGTAAAAGATGTGTCTGGAAACCTGACGTTTTGTCATTTTCTGCAGTTCAACTAAGAGGTGTTTCCTTGATTTAATATTTCTTCATGTCTTCATTTAAGACACTATTGTTTCAGTACTGTAGACTCTGCTGTGATCTTCTAAGATTATCAGTATTATCATATAGATTTCCTTTATCTCTTCAGTGATTACTGTTACGCTAGTAAAAGTTGGCAGGTAATATACTTTTCTGAGTACTTTATCTTTAAATTTATTTTTTCGCTAACTGTGTGTGTGCCCAAATGAAGTAATCATTTTATTTTAGGCGTACAAAAGCTGCCATTCGTGTGTTGATCTTGCTAAGTTCATTACTGTGATAAAATGAGATAGGGTAATCCTTATTTTGTTGCATACTGGCTGTAGTAATGCCATTATTAAAACGCAACAGAATAAAAATCCAACACGTAGTATATCTCTCTACTTAACTCATTCAGGATGAAGATAAAGAATTTTGGTCCAACATTTAATGACAAGGTATTTTCTAGAGATTTTCATCAAAATCAGATGTGCAGCACCTCCATGTTATAACAGCAATGGTGAATCTTGGCTGACACTTAGCTGTCAGAAAAAATATCAGGTAATTCGTTTGAAAATGGTGAATTCTTGGTTGCATACCAGATGCTCAGTAAATTATCACCAAAAAAGTAATACCTACTTATCTTTGCATTCTAAATTTATAAAAATGTAGCAGGTTTAACAAATTTCTTCAGGTAGTAGCTGTATCTAGCTATTAGATATATACCTTTACTTAATATAGTAAGTCTCAGCAGAATTTTCCCTTAAAAGGTGAATTTCTCATGCTTGTCAGTCAGCATTTTATTTATTTCAAAAATAAACATAAATGTTTAGAATCAGCTATTGTAAGAGAAAAATACTTAATTTTCCCTTTATTGTTATAAAAATACAATATCAGCAGGTTACTATTGAAAAAGTTAAAAGAAGGAGAAGGACAGTAAATAAGAATATTTGGAATTTTTATTAAATCTTTGACAAAGATCACCTAGCAGTTTATCTCACAGTATGAAATCAAAAGCTATATTCTTAAATCTCCTTAGAAAACAGCAGAGAACAAGATCCAAAATTTCAGCAGCATAAGGAACTTGGGCAAAGTGTGAACAAGAGGCACAAGTAACGGTAATGAAAAAGAAGGCTTTGGGAACTGTGGGATTCATGTCAGCTCGGATAGTGGAGGTCTTCCTGAAAACCTAATGATTTCTTTGCTACTTAGAACTGCAGGTAAGATACAAGGACTCAGAAGATGGTGAAATATATCAGGATATCTGGTCATATTTCTTGTTAGGATGAGATACAGATTAGAAATATTCATCTTTTGAGTCATTGCATTTATGTTTATTGCACATGGTTCACATCCCATGCTGATAAAATGTATTTCATTCAGTATACACACTAAATAATACCATGCTGTCCAGAAATTACCTGTTGATCTTTGGAAATCTGTACTGCGCTCATCTGGTAATTTACTACTGCATTCTTGGGAATTGGAGTCTTGATGTTTTTAGAATGCCAAATCAATTGCTAATGTGTAAACTTCTCACTTTTTATTTTCAATACCCACACTTTTTTCAGCTATTGCACTGTAACTCGTCCTTCTGAAAACTCCAAATATGAATTGCTTGGAAAGAATTTCAAACAGCATGAGTACAGTTGGGCTTAGTACTTCCCTAATATTTCACTATGCCCAAAATTAGCTTTATGGATATTTTCATTCCCATTTACTGCATTTCCATAGCAGAACTTCCCATTCTGCATTTTTCCCTATAATTTCAAGAAGGTAAGAACAAAGGCGTTCAGAGTAAAATTCTCAAGAAGGAAGATCAGATAGCCCAAGAGAACATCTATCAGGCTTTTAAAATGGATTAACTGGCAACCCAAAAACTGCCAAAGAGACTTTCTCTGTGGTTATTTGGCTGGATGTTATTACTAGCAGTGATTTAGAAGGTTACGGAACATAAAAGGGTCATAACAAGATTCTTAGAATTTGATTCAAAGAAACAGTTTTGCTGAAAGGCACTGCAAGGGCAAAGTTCCCTGCTGCACTTCTGCTTCTTTGATCCACACAGCAAGCTCAAGGATTTCTTCTTTCCTCTAGTAATGTTTGTGCTGCAGAACTGTTCTTACAGAGAATGAGAATTTGTTTCAAGGACATCATACTAGATTACATACCAGTATGTTTTGGAAGCTTACTTTTTCCCTTCTGTAACTGAGGCTGGAGGAGTTATTTCATGGAATTCTAACCTTTAGATTTCCTGGAGCCATTTGAAAGTTCCAGAGACAAGTACCAATACAACAAGGTCAAAAGCTGAAAGATTCAAGGGATTGTTTTAGTATTGCTAGTTCAAAATAATAGAATCATAAGGTTGGAAAAGACCCTTGATATCATCAACTCTAACCATACCTGTCCACTGCTAAATCATATCCCTAATCATTTTACTGTTTCTTCTGTTGTCTTTATCTCTTACAAAGCGTGTTTCACACTAGTTTTCATTTGTATTCTTCAAAAAACATAAAAGTTTCATAAGAAACTGTTCTCAAATCTCACATACGGTTATCATACCTGTATTATTGAACCGTGTGAGTATAAAATTTCAAATAAAATCTGTATCCGTAAGAAAGAATCTGCAGCCCATGCACTGCAAAGTACAATCTGAACACTTAAAATACTTCACATTAAGTTAAATAAAAATACTACGTTTTTCTAACTGTTCTTAGCTTAAATATTTGTAATAGAATGTATTTATTTCAGTGATTAATGTTATCTTGGAGAGAGCACTTTACTAAATCAAATGGCTCTTGAAGTCTCTCAATCTCTTGGGCTTTCCAGGCTTTGCAACAACATTCTTCCCTTGTCACACAGATTTGATGCTTTAATCAAGATGAACACTGCTCTAAAACATGCTACCTAATCATGTACAACATGCCCTTCGGTTTCCCAAATTTGCTTTAGGTTTTCTTTTCTATGAAACATTTATCCCTTACAGGACTGTATCAGTCAGGGTTATAAACTTGAATTTGCTGGGAGTTTTTTTCTCCAGAAAAATGGGATATTTCTGATAATGGCTTTGGTAGCTTGATTTTTTCATGATATGGAATGAGCCTATTCTGGTGTTGTCACAAGCCTGGTTTTACAATTAAGCAGCTTGTACAGGAACTTCTATTAAAGTTGTTAAAACCGCAGCTACTTCTTGAAA
The DNA here is from genome assembly GCA_013389865.1 of Piaya cayana. NCBI lineage: Eukaryota > Metazoa > Chordata > Aves > Cuculiformes > Coccyzidae > Piaya > Piaya cayana. Next base: position 240,859 of record WAAB01014253.1, on the reverse strand, counting down.
CATAACAGAAAATTTGCATTCCAGTCCATTAAGGAATGGAGAGTTCTGGCAGTGGGGTTGGCAACAAGGGATTTAAGGTTCAGTGAAATTCACCAGTGCAACTAATACAATGTTTCGTTTTCCCTTAAGAATGGAAAAGCCCTTGCTGGCTGAATTCTCCACAACTTGTAATAAGCAGAATTACATCAAATAAAAACACAGAAACCACCCCCCCCCCCCTTTGTCATCTTTGAAATTTTGCAGTCATTGCATGTCATCCTAGAAATATCCTCTTGCAGCAGCTGACACTTGTTTCATGAATCCAGAAATGGAGCTGCACCGACAAGGCCGATCCAAGAAAACTTCTTCCAGAAGCAGCTGGTCATTGTCGTTCTTGCTGTCCTTTGGTACAGCTGTACACAGGCTAACTGGTGCCTCTGCCAAAACTGTAGCAAAGCTGCTCAGTACTATCAAGGTTGGTGTAGACAAACTGAAGCTGTCCGGCAGCAACGTATTGAATACATATTGAAAAGAGACTCCACTTCTGTCAGTTTGTGAAAAATGTGTCTCCCAGAGGCAGTGCTGCATACATACAAATGTGTAGTTATGTTCACAGGAGCACCTGTCAGAACCCTATGTATATATGTTTTGGTTTTTTTAAAAAACCTGAACCATTGGCATCAGCTTTCTCTCCAGTAATTTTTATCTGTGCTGGTTTGCCTTTGTATACTTACTTAGTTCTTCTGGACTTCTTTCACTTCTGCATTCTCTTGATAGGTTCTGTCTCTTGGATGAGATCCTTAAACTCTAATTGTTCTGGGGTTTTGCCCCTGCTGTGAGTCTTAGTCAAACTAAAGTTTAACATTTTCAACTTGATACAAGGTATTCTTCCCCCTCCTTTCTCCCATCTGTCTTACCATTGTTTCCAGTAATTTACTCATTACCTCATTCATTTCTTTGAGAAACTTAATATCAGTACTGTAAATCTTTTCAATGCTTCTGCCTTTTGCTGTTCTTCTGGGTTGGTTTTTTTTCCTGGCATCAAGGTAATTCATAGTATTTCCGTTTCCTCTTGTGCTGCCTGCTTCTTCAATTCAACTGCAATAGTATCAGTTTTACCAATTCCTCAGAGGAATCTGTACTTTACAGAGTTTACTGATATCTACAAACAGCAACAAAACAGGGTAGCTTATTTTGCACTTTTTTCCCCCTGAATTTTAGGGCAGAGTCTTCGTTTGACATGTATAACAGCGCATGGTTCCAGATATTCTTCTATGTAGCTTATATTTTTACATGGAATTACCCCTGTCCCTTGAGCAGAACTTAGAATTTGTTTTCATGGAAGTTCAGGAGGTTCTTTATAGTCTGCTTTTTGCAAGCTATGATGCCACTTAGTCCTGCCCTCCAGTGTATCTACCACTCCCTCAAATCTGGTGCCATCCAGATATTTGCTGAGGATGCATTTCATACCATTTTCCAAGTTGTTGAGGAAAACATGAGGGGACATTTGCCCGCAGTATCAGCCCCTGAAAACATGATTCATAAACCTCCCTGTTAAACTTGGACCTGTTCACCACTGTCTTTTGAGTCTGACAGTGCAATCAGTTTTCCACTCTTTCATTTAGCCTGTACCTCCCCGGCTTGCCTACAAGTATACCAAAGAAGCCTGTGTCAAAAGCCTTGTCAAAGCCAAGGTAAATGACACATGCTGCTCTTTCCTCAGCTACACAGCTTGTTATTTCATTGTAGAGGTTGATCCATATTCCCTTGTTTAGCCTGTTCTCAATGACTTTATTGTTCTTCATGTGTCTGGAAATGCCTTCTGTGAGAACTTCTCACTACAATCCAGCCTGTAGATCCCCTGAGCCAGTTCCTTGCCATCTTTGAGATGTTGCCGAAGATTTTATTACTGTTTCCCCAGAAAATCAGTTGTAATTGACAAGGTATGTATAAGAGGATAACTCTCACAAGGGGAAAACTTTGGGGTTTAGAAGTTCTCTTTTCTAAGATGATGTCAGTGAGGGCTTTTAGCATAAATAAAAACAATATTTTGCCACCACGTGCTATTTAATGGAAAGTTTTTGGTGACGCCTACTTCCAAGTTACATTTCATTAGCCATTGTTTGTTCAGTTTCTCTGTAGTGAACTGCAGACTCAGAATCTTCTGGTAATTGATTTGAGCTAAGCATCAGTTCTTTGGATTTCAGAAGGTAGATGTAAAATTGCACTTCTATCCAACAAATACTTTCTAAAAGAATGCAAAATATTGTTTACTTCAGTGAATCACTTTACATAGCTGTGGAAATCTAATATTTTTTAAAAGGTGTTACTTCTTGTTAAGTTGTAAAAATGTTATGGCATGTGCATTGTAGATGTGATGCATTTTTATTACAAATATATGGGACTAGAAAATGACATAAAAATTACAGAACAGTAAAGTTAAATTAAGAAAGATGAATGTATTCTATGTATTTGAAAGCAGAGGGGAGACCTTATTGCTCTCTACAACTACCTGAAAGGAAATTGTGAAGAGGAGGGAACTGGCCTTTTCTCCCAAGTGACGGGGGACAGGACAAGGAGGAACGGCCTCAAGCTCTGCCAGGGGAGTTTCAGGCAGGACAGCAGAAAGAAATTTCTCACGGAAGCGGTCATTGGGCACTGGCAGAGGCTGCCCAGGGAGGTGGTTGAGGTGTTTAAAAGACGGGTGGTGAGGTGCTGAGGGGCATGGCTTAGTGATTGATAGGAATGGTTGGACTCAGTGATCCTGTGGGTCTTTTCCAACCTAGTGATTCTGTGAAAGGTTTTTACTTTTCTTATAATACTTTGCTTGTAAGGAGAGGAGATGCTGATGTGCACCAAAAGAATGCTAGAATGCACAAGAAAGTGTGCTGTGTACTGATTAGCTCATAGACTGGACTGGAGTATTGTAATAGTTCTAATATTTTAAAGATTTTTTTGTTGTTCCTTAACTCAATTAACCAGGCTGTCTATAAAGTGGTTTTCTAAGTATCCTGTATTTATACTGCATAAGTGCTTTCGTCTACCAGGGCTTAAGAGCACTCTGCAGTCTGTAGATATATTATAAATTAATCACCGTTTTCCAACTGAGTAGTTAATGGATATTGATCACTGTTTTGTCATGGATTACAATGTATTCTATCATTTGAATGTTGTTTGTCAAATACTTTTTTACAAATTACTGTGCAGGACCTTGTATCACAGCTGGTGTAGTTTAAGGTTTGGACAGAGTCACTGTGAATGAAGCCCTGCTGTGAAATAAAAGTCAAAAGGCATCTTGGCATCCCAACCATTTCCTTGGGAGAAGATTACAGCCTGAGTATGTTGAACTTTATTGCCATGGGCCTCATGACAGTATTCAGAAACATGCATGGCATTTCTGCTAAAGAAACTCAGATGTGCTCAGACGCAAGGGATGGCATTCTTGTGTTTATCAGTATCTTGCAAAAAAAAGTTAAATGGTTTTATGCTTTTGGGGTACAGTAAAAATACAGTGAAGAATGTGTAATTTATGCACATAAAAATTGGGGTTCCTGATTTCCTAAACATAATTTGCTACAAAGAGGAGGGAAATGACTAATCTGAACCCTAGATGGAAATATATTTATGGAGAAAGAAGGGAGGGGGGAACTCTACAGCTTTTCTTTGAGTAAAATGTTGTTGCTTCGTTTGGCTTACTGTGAGATCAGAAGTACAATGGAGCTGCATGGAGAAACTGTGCTGCATTTATTAACTTGTGAATGTGCAGAGTAAAGCAAAAGGACACTTAAAAATCAATTAACTTTATATGCTTATGTAGTTCCATCTAAATTGCATCAGATAAATTCTGTCCCTTATACCACTAGGTTACAGTGACAGACAAACCTGTGAGAATTCAGGGACAGATAAAGACAAGTATGAAGCTCCTCAGGAAGTAAAGTCCTTCTAAAATGGAAGTGGATCTGCCATTACCTGGAATAGCAGGCCTACAGCATCTTTCATTCTGTTGCTGACATGATAGGTTCCTTAACAAAATAGTCATCCTGAAGGCTTCTATTCAGGCAGAAAGACCACAAAGTCAAAACAAATTGGTGAGGATTCTTCTAGGTTGGGTGCAGTTCCTTTGTCTTCTGGATTGGCACTCGTATGAGCATATGGCAGTCTCACTGTAATATAATAGTGGATGATGAAGAAAGTCTGGCATAATTCAGAACGCAGGTGAAGTCTGTCTGATATGGACTTTGTGTTGAATTACAGCTTATCAAAGTGAGAAGTTTTAAAAGTAATGAGAATTACATAAGGCAGTATCTTCCAAGTTTTGAGTGTGTTCTTGCAGTTCTGCTGATAGGTAAGTCCACAGGTGGTCATCTGTCTGGGCCTCTTATATGTGTCTTTCTTCCACCCTGTTTCTCAAGTCCCAGAAGACTTGCATTTAACAAAATTGTACCTGTCTTAATAAGGTTTGATTTCACCTTGAGCAGCATTAAAATTAGAAAACTTGAATCCTGTTATGAAGCAAAGCAACAGGCAGCAGCAATGTTAACTTCACTAGGCAGAACTGTATATTAATGTTAGAAAGAAAGTAACTACATTAATTTGCACTGAGAAAAAAAAATTGTGTATGACTTCAATATAAAAGTTCCAATTTTTTAAAGTTAGTGATACACTGTTAATAATAAGCAATTTAAGTAACTAGTGTCATATGGCATTTATTCCAGCAAAATATGTCATGTTGCTCCAGATGATGGCATTATCTGTGGAGTTAAAAATAGCAGTTTAAATACTTTTTAAAGTTACATTGGAAATTCCAAATACAATTATGTTTTTTTCACCTTTCAAGGCAGCATATAATTATATTAGATCTAATGAGTAAATTTTTAATTTGTCAGTTTGTTTACTTGGGGTTTTAACTCTGCTGAGGTTGAACTTAAAGGATGCTGGTCATAACTTTGATTAACATGGAATAGGTTTTCTTTGATACAAACTATCATTTTTAATAGTTTGATTGCCTTAACATTGTATTTCATATGGATGCATAAACTTTATTCAGTTTATATAATGAAAGCTAAGGATTTTTCTAAAATTGGCTCATCAAAATCTAATTCTGGCTTTGAGTTATGTTGAGTTTTACGTGGCAAATCCCTATTCTTTTTAAACAAACAGAACATTTTTTCTAAACTATATTGCTGAACTCTTTTACTTGTTAAGATAAAAAGAATAGTCTTGTTTGACAGTCTATGTTTCCAAAATACAAAAGACGTCAACAGTAAAAATTCTGTGATTCAGTAAAACTCTGCCCACATAATATATCTATAACCGTAAGGATTAAATCTTGGTGCCACTGAAGTAATCTGTCGAATTTGGAACAAATATTGGAACTAATATTTTGTCTATAACTTGTAGCCAGTGTACAGCATATAGTTTATGGTTACAAAACACAAATGACTCCAAAATTTCTGGCATATTTTTCTTGATTCATTATGAGCTTAGTCCTACGTGGTGATAAATGCTCATGGCCTTCATGAAAATTGACAACACTTAGTATTTCTCAAGAGGAATGATGCAGCATTGAGGGCTACTTTAGCAGTATTTTTAATAGAGCATACATGCATCATACGTACTGCCAAAAAGCATGGAGCAAGACCTGCCATGTTTAGCTTTTTTAGTTTGAGTGCATTCACTGCATGTTAGATTAATTTCATGTGATAGTCAAGCCTGCAGTTAATTCCGTTTATTTATAGTGCTGCTGAATGTAAAGCAACATTGAGTCCCAGGTTTTCAGCAGTCTCAGATTTCTGTAGAGTATTAAAAATGTGATGTCTGCTTGAAAAGCTTACTGCCCAAAGCAGAATGTGGTTTTAACACGTGAAACATACTGTATCAACTGTCGATTAATAAGACAGACTATCAAGATGGATTTAAAAATAAAATTGCACTCCAAGTATTATCAGATATTTAGCATCTCTCTCTCAGATTTTTATCGTGTGCCCAAGATAAAGCAGAAATCCCTAAGTATCAGTTGTCATTTACTGCAGCGTGTTCAGGAGGGTATGTAAACTTATGTTTAAGTGCCACTGTGCATCAGTGCCTTCAGCTTGCTTTTGTAGTCTGTGCAACATCAGTGGGTGCTTAAGGGCTTTATTGAATCTGGGCATGCACCTCCAGCAGCAGATCAAGGAGGTGCCTTTACCCAGGGTGGCTTTTCTTAGCTATTCATCACTAGGATCAGATTGTGAAGGGCATCTCAACTTAATGATGACATACAACACCATGTTTTCCAAACGGATGTCCGCGTCGGTACTTGTTCTGAAGTCAGGAATGAGGAGAAGAGTTACCTCTTCTCTCCAGTACTGGAAGCCTGAGCCACCTACCAGATCCCAAAGCCATCATCAGACACCAACAGTCCCATGCGTACATCCAAGCAGTCAAAGTCTAACTTCTAGCTCTCAGTTTTGCCTTGTAATGACAATATCTAGCCACAGAAATTCTGTGGCATTTGTAAACTGAGCAGAACATAAAGAGAGCCACGTGTATTATCAAAGTAAGTAATATGAAGAAAAAGATACTTATTTTATTATTCACTTGTCAATTTAGTTTAGCAAAACTATTGTAAATGTACATGAATTACTGTAATATTTCCAGTCTGCTACAGAGTTAATCAGCTATCTGAATATGTGATCAGTATGGCCAGGGTAATGTACCAGGTCTTTGTTCAGTTAGGCACAGATTCAAAGCAGTACCTGAATGTGGCGTGGTGAAAGTCCATATTTCACTGTCATTAGACATTTTATTACATTTAGGAAATGAAATTTCAGCTTCATTTTGTGCAAATTAGGGGAGAGCTTTAATTATTTTATGGCATTTGATTTCTGTACTTCTGTAGCAGTAGTATGTTATGTTATGTTATGTTATGTTATGTTATGTTATGTTATGTTATGTTATGTTATGTTATGTTATGTTATGTTATGTTATATATCCAGGCAGCTGGATTGTTTTGTTTCAGGAGTCTCGATTATTTGCATACAATACATATATGACATTTCCAGTACTTTGGTTTGCCTGTAAAATTGAGAAGCTAAGATTTTAGCACAACATCTCTTATCTGTGAGATTCTGTTGTGCAGCTACGAAGCAGATAGATATTTAATTAACTTCACTATACTTAAAACAACATTATTATAGCTTATTCCTAACTGAGATAATTTTTACATTTCTTGTCACACGCCGGAGAAGGGAAAGAATACATAGATAATACCTCTATAGTATAAGTCCAGGAGATTTTAATGCTGACATAGAATATGTGGAGAATTTCATACTTGCAAGAAGGAATGGAAAAATAATATACTGTCGTGTTTATGTGGTGGTGATATATATCTTTAAGACATATGTTAGCTCTTGGAGTATTGAATGTTCTCTAGGTAAAGATACATTGTTCAGTTTTTATAAAGATATTTTTAGTGTATTTTGGGTAAAAGCCAAAAATCTTACAAATAATTTGAGCTAAGGGATTAGGTAGAAAGCTTGAAACAATGAAGATGGATCATTTTATACTTACTTATAAATAAGCACGTACCGAAATAAGATATACATTTCTTTGAAAACAATTGAATATTCCTAACAGTTGTAAAGTCTCATTTTAAATGGAAAATTTTCTGATTAAGTGAAAAAATGCTAATGATATTTATCATATCTTTGTATTAAAGTACTAATATATACTAAGTTCCAAATGGGGCTTAAGGGTATGGATAACAATAGGAAATAATGCAGCAATTGAAAATGAAAACCAGCTGAGGCTGTGTCCTTCAGTCTTACTGTTCTGATATCTTACAAACCAGTTTGGGTTTTTTATATACGTTGCAATACTGAAAGACACCATTAAAACATATATTTAGTGTTTCAATGTTCACTTTTTTTACTGTTTTCTTCTACCAGTTTGGAATGTGTTATGAGGTGTGAGCACTTGCACACCTTTTGTTTTCTATTTCCATGCCCAGTTACTATACATGCATTTATGTACATTTAGATATGTTAAATCCTTCAGTAACTCTGCAGAAATAAAGTTTCATATCTACAAGCTTGTTGTACACCTTTTCAATATACATATGTAAGTAGTTTACTAAATGCTACTGTATTTAACTCTGCGTATATCGGTTTCTGTTTAAGCAAGCTTGGTTAAAGTAGTAGAAGATGGAGTATTTGTTATTGGAAAATGACAAATGATGAAACCTGGAAAAGAAGCAAGAGAGTCATGTGATGAGGGGGTTTTGTCCGTTGTTTTAAACCTGCAGTCCATAATTCCTCAGCAACCATTTAAGAAAGAAGAGTGACATGAATACAGAAGTCATCCTCATAGTCTTTAACATTATTGTTCCTGTAATGCAGATTTTCTGTTTCTGCTATCACAGTTGACTGGTGCCAAGTTTTTGCTAGGTGCTGTGTTTTAGAGAACTCTGATGTGATGAGATGAAGACATAAATGAGAAGTCTAGTAGAGGAACACTTGACATATTTAAATTTTGGATGTTACAGACAGTTAATAGGAGTGTGCTTTGAGTTGAAGGGTGCCTGTTGTAAGATGAATGTTAAAAATATTGAAATTAATTGTTCAAATGGAAACATTTTGCCATTCATCATCATCCAGGGGCACGATGGTGATACCTTTATTTGGTTAGAACTGTTTGTGTTATTGTGCTTTTCAGTTTTGGCAAAAAGAGCTAGTGAAAAAGCTGTAGACGGTTTTTTTTAAAAAGTATCTTTTTTTTTACTCTTGTTAGAGTATTTTTGTTTTTAAAAAAGTCTCAAAAATTCAAGTAGCTTGTTTTTTTAAAATATTAAGTTGCATTCCAATTCTGGTTTCTTTTAAAAGAGTTCTGTAATAAAATCGCTATTTTCATCAGTGCAATTACCAGTTGATTTACTTTGGCATAGCCTTTTCAGCCTAGAAGCCTAGATAGATATGAGTGACACACATGGCTGTTGAATGAGGCATCCCGAGACTGAAGAGAATGGATTTTCATCTTCTTTTCAAGTTAACCTTGTGCCAAATTTTTGTAGAGGTTGTGCAAGTGATTATTTCGTATTAAATAAATGTCAATTTCTTTGTGTAAACTCTAGAAAGTACATTTTTTGGTCATCACATCACTTCTATTTTAGTCAGATTTGCTGTTGACCCAAATGAAAACAAGCTACCTTTTTATTGTTTCCTAAATGAAGAATTCTTTCCTTTTTATATGTAAACTATGATGATGAAATAATATTTCAGACATGGGAGTGAGAAAGCTCCTAGTAAATACCTTAAATAGAAAAAAATCATAGCAATAATATAAATCAAGGGAAGATATGTATATGTACATATGCTTGTACACACATGAATGCATGTTATTCTTGTATGATATCAAGTGATTAAAAGTTACATTGTTTATAGGAAGGATATCAGAGTGACTCCATAAGGCAGAAAACTATAATACATAACATTGAAAACAGCTTCATTTATTTTCTTTGTCTGTTTTTCTTCAAGGATTGTTCATCTTCAGAAGAATACAACATTGCTGCAGCATTGCTACCTCTGACTACTGCTTTTTATAGGGTAAGATTTTATTGAAAACCACTCCTATTTTGTGGGTTTTTTGACATTAAGTTAAAAAGAAGAAAGTGATGACAGGAGATACATGTTGGGTAGGGAAGTTCATTCTAAAATTGATTGATGTCATCGAAGTCTTAATAGACTGTTATAGACATGTTTCAGGATTACATTTATTGATTTTGGGTGATAATAATTACGATAAATTTATCCAGAACTTAAGTTTATATGCTGAATTAGAGAATTATCACTGAATTAGAACTAGACACAGAAATAACTGAAAATAATAATTTCTGATGTTATTGTGTAAAAACTGTTGGTTTTTGAGTACTTTTTTGTTTAATTTGGCTTGCTAAACATTGGCCAAAAGTACATGTGAGGTTTTAAATCTGTGTAGTTGTTAATTTTGGAGACTATTATGAATGACTTGTTTTAATTGTGTATTTGTTTTCTATTCTTTATGTTGCTTTTCTTTTCTTCTTTTGTGTAGTGTTTGAAAGTGATAAAATACTATAGTAAATCTGAAAATGTAAATAATGCGAAGTCTGTGAACAATTATTTCAAAAGTAGAATGTCAACAGAACATGCAGTAGCATTTTCACCAGTGCTGGTTAGCTCAAGTGTCACTTTTTCAGATGCACGTGTCTGATGACATAAAAAGACTTGCTTGTAATATTAAATAATCTTTGTTTAATGTGCAGATTGTTACACAACACAGTTTGGGAAATAAGGGTTTAGTCACAGGCAGTTGGTGTATCATGATACTGTAAAATAGTGACTGCTGTAACAGTCTAGCTAGACATTAATAATGTGATATAAATTAAGAAAAATCTAACCTTCCATCCTTCAAACGGTGAATGAGGCATTTATGAGTAGCCATAAATAAAATGCAAAAATATTCCTGTTTTAACTGAATAAAAACTTAAGGGTTTTGCAACCATAAGCCACTACATGAATCTTGTATTATTTGTTTTATTTTCTGATTTCAGTTCCCCTAGAAATGGCCAGGAAAGGCCACATGACTCTTTACCTTGAGAGGTATAGAGAATATTTTGGGCATATTGTAGCAGTTTGGTTAGATTCCTCATTTGGTAAAATCTGGAAGGGGCAGCACGGAGGGGAGAGGCAGTAAAATAAATGCTTCTTATTACATGGAATATCATGAGTGTTGAAATGAGCTTAAATAAGTTTTAATTTCACAATCAAGGAGAGCAAAAAGCTGTATTGAATATACAATTTCTTTAAGTAATTTCTTCTATACACTTGTATTTTTGGTAGGATTACCTAGATCTCAGACCATTTGTCTCACAAAATATTCTCTGAAATCCTTTGTGTTACTGTTTAATTATGAAGCTGTATACGCAGGAAACTGTGAGTCCCCCGGATGTAAGGGATTTTTTTATGTTCCAGACCTGAATTAAAATTAAAGTAACCTGACTGTTAACTTGCAAAGACCAGCTGTTAATGCATAATAGAAAAAGAATTTTGTTTTTCCCAGATCTAATTCTCAGGTTCATTGATGGCCCCCTTTGGTATGTCCCATTAGATACAGTTCTTTGGCAAAAATACTTATTTTGATTTAAAAAATGTTCATACTAAACACAAACTGATGTGTTGTTCGGAACGCAAGATCAGTAGACAAAGTTTGTAGCAATCAGTTAAAATTAAGATTAACAGTTTAAAGTTCTGTTGTAATTTGAGCAAAAATGGAACTTTTTGGAGCATTTTTCAGCTTCTCTAGAGACAGGTCCAGGGAGGTTATTCTCCCTCTGTACTCGGCACTGGTGAGACCGCTCCTTGAATACTGTGTGCAGTTCTGGGCCCCTCACCACAAGAAGGCTCTGGAGCGAGTCCAGAGAAGAGCAACAAGGCTGGTGAAGGGGCTGCAGAACAGGCCCTATGAGGAATGGCTAAGGGAGCTGGGGTTGTTTAGCCTGGAGAAGAGGAGGCTGAGAGGAGACCTCATTGCTCTCTACAACTACCTGAAAGGAGGTTGTAGAGAGGAGGTTGCTATCCTCTTCTCCCAAGTGACAGGGGACAGGACAAGAGGGAATGGCCTCAAGCTCTGCCAGGGGAGATTTAGGCTGGACATTAGGAAAAAAAATTTCAAGGAAAGGGTCACTGGGCATTGGAACAGTCTGCCCAGGGAGGTGGTTGATTCACCTTCCCTGGAGGTGTTTAAGGGATGGGTGGACGAGCTCCTGAGGGGCATGGTTTAGTGTTTGATAGGAATGGTTGGATTCAGTGATCTGGTGGGTCTCTTCCAACCTGGTTGTTCTATGATTCTATGTTCTACCTGGCACGAACCTGTGTAGGAACAGTGTTCTGTATCGATATCCTTAAATTAAGGAAAAGGGTATCTTTTTTCCCATCATATTAACATCTCTATAATCCTTCAGAGGGATTCCTGCTCTGGAGTTAAGTAATGTTCCTCTTCCCCTGTTCTGCGTAGAAATAAAATCAAATCCTGCTGCTTTACTTTTCTACCTGGAGCTTCCTGCTTTCTAATGTATTAATAATTTATAAATTCTCATTTCTTGGGGTTTCTCTTTACCAAAATCTTAGATGATTAAAGTTTTGTTGCTTAACACAGCATATTGCTTTTCTGTCTCTGATAAGTCCAGAGGAATGTAGAAACTAAAATTAAGGTCATTTCAGAGACTATTGGTTTTTTAGTAAAATACCTTCAGGGAAAATGTGTCTGCACTATCAAACTGTGTCATGGTCTTTTCTGCTGAGTTGCTTGTCAGTTTTATTTAATTACCATCTACAGTGTGGTTTGCACACACACACGTTCAGATGTGCATGCACGTCAAGCTACATTTCATTTTTCTGTAGGCAAAGCACAAGTTTCCAACACTATTGCTGCAAAGTGCTGAACTGTCTTATTTCTGCTATATGAGTGTTTATGTTTTCCATAAAACAGTGAAGTAGTGCTTGGCAGTGAGTACTTGTTTTTATTTGTGTTTCTGTTATCAGAATAACATGTTTAATGCCAGCAAGTAAATATTATTTTACTTAGCCCTTTTGAAACTGCACTGTGCTCTTGGTAGCCAGAAGTCAACAGTAATTCTGAATCTAGTAGTGAGATGGGTTTTCTTTTATGTGTGCATTGATATTACCATGCAAGTGCTATTCCAAATTGAGTTATCAGTGAGAAAGTCTCCAGTAAATCTAGAAATGTAGTGTTGTATCAGTCAAATATAAATTTTCCATTTATGTTTGCTGTAGCTTTTTGATGGGAAATTGTAATGAGATTTCGTGTTGCAACATTTTATTGTTAATGTAATTTCTGTTGCTTCCAATGAAATAAGAAGTTACACAACATCACAGTTCCTTCCTGAAAGGACGATTGTGTATATGAAATGCTAAGTTTCATTTTATTTACCTGGCAAAAGGCAGAACGATAATAAAACAATTACCTGTTCTACCTAAATAGCTTTAATATATAGGGGCACACATAGTGCATAGTGTTTGAAGTGTATAAATCATGAGAAAGATGTGTTTTCATGTGAGTTAAGCAGATGAAACCAAGAAAATCAGTAGTAACAGTGACATACTCCTAGACTTACTTGTTGGTAAGATTCTGGAATGTTCTTCTCGTGATGTAGTCAGTGCTCTGGCCTTGAGCTATTTTAAAATATTCTTGGGAAGGCAGTAAAAAGGGTAGAAAGGAAAAAGCTTTCATGATGTAACAGGTCTTGTCTACCTCCTGATGTCTTGGGTTACATAAAGATTAGTCTAGGGTATTTCTACATATATCTAATTAAAATAACAAGAAACATCACCCAGTGCAGCATGCTATCAATTCTTGGACTGTCTGGTGAAATTTTAGAATTCCAAGTGCTGAAGTCTGGTGAGTGATCTGTTGTGAAACTTGATCAGGCAGGATTTGATCGCGCTCTAACTCATAGCTGGTGGGTTTAAATTCACAGACAGGAAGTCACTAGTATTCGCATATTCGTGGCCTGGAAAAATACATTAATTTTTCCAGAAAAAGTAATCACAATGCTTTTTAAAAATTTTAAATATTGGACTTGAGCTGTTAACAAAATGTGACTCATCAGTGACAATGGACTTCGGTGTGTACTGTTCATGTCACAAAAATAAACAAGTCCTTTGCCTCTGGGATAGAAAAAGGCTTTAGTTTATCATTAGTAATACTGTTGGAATTTTGTTTAAAATTGAAACAATGCAAATAAAATGTATTTACACATGTAGATAAAAGAATTTTTCCATGTTTTTTTGGTACAAATGTCCCACACTTATTTGGTATGCAGCCATTTTTTCTAGATATAAAATTGAAATGTAGTATTCCCTGGTGCTGCAGAAAAGAGGTCTTTTTTTTACATGTGGAGAGAAAGGACATGATGAAAACAACATATTTTAATCCTATATTTTCATAACTCATCAAGTTAATGATGAGTTGATAAATCGTATAATGATGATCATATAATTAGCAATGTCAAATTCACAGAATTCAAATACTGTTTCATTTCTTTCTCTTTGCCAAGGTCGCAAGATGTTATGTAGACTACGCTTTCTTCCTTGAAGGTTTAGTGTGCAGCAGGATCAGTGGCAGGCACCAGTTTCAGCCTGTTTGCTGAAGAACAGGCAGAGGAAGCAAAAGCTTTCTTCCTTACTGCTATTCCATGGCAAGTCACAGCCAGGGTCCACTTCTCCGTCTTCCTTTCTTTTTCAACTAAGGTGATATTTGACAGTCTAATGAAACATTCTTTCATAAGTCCCTCAACTGTTGCAGAACCTGAATGTGCAGATTAAAATACAATTTTCTGCCTTTCAGAACATTTTTTTCAAAATTTTATGATGAATGTTTTATGCTTAAACTGGGTATAATCATTAGCATTCTCGTAGTTTTCCAGGATATCCTACCACATTACATAGTTGATAGTAATGCACAAGTTTTTGTTATTTGGCACTCAAAAGTGACAGTTCTGATCACCTGTGTTCGAATAGAGGAAGTGGCATAATAAAATATACTGTCCTGAAAACAGAGTTTATTGTGTGTAGAAATTATGAATAGTCTTCCATATTTTATAGATGAGAATTTCTTTAAATTGCAGTAGCCAAAGCAGTATTATTTTTTAGAATCACAAGTATTGTATTTAGATTTCTGAGTAGGTTGCTATTTTAATGGCTTGATGAACACTTGAGTAGTGCTAATCTAGTTTCAGAAAAAATAAACCAAATGCAATAAAATGTCTCACAAATTAGATGTATCACATCCAATTGAATGTATTGGAACCTATTAGGTGTGAGAGGAATTCCCAGTTATAAGGATAAGGGTTTTCTCTGAAAAGCTAATAGGCAGTACTAGAGAAATTCAGAATAGTTCTATCACATTTTAGCTATTATCATCCTGTGTGTTTCCAAGGGAGACCAAATCCAAGGTTATTATGTAACAGAAGCATCATAATTTGAAATGTGCTCTCTGTGTAGAGGGTCCATTGTGAAGTCACAGAGAAGCTACTGAATGAAAGGCTGATGTAGAAATCTATGATGATGCCTGAAGAGTTGATTTCATTTTTATGTCTTTATCAGGCAAAGTTTACAGTTTGTATCTGCTGAATTAAGTGGAATATTGGTCCAACTGTACTGCGACAAACAGTGGGAAATTTTGTACTTATATTATCTCTGTTACTTTATAACTAATAATATGTTAGTCTTTATTTTAGTTTTAGAGTTTGTGTAAATGCCAGGGAATTGCATGAAGTCAGTGGATGGTACAATATAATTTTGAAAAAAGCAAAATTACTAGGGTTTAACATAAGTTTTCATTCTCAACTTCCATTTCTGCACTACTCCAGTTGGCCCAAGTAATTCTCATCAATATCAGCATGCCATTAGCTTTCTATAAAGTTAGAAAGACTTTCTGTTGTGTGCTGCTCTCTGTACTGAAATATTTTTGTTCTTGCACGTTGTTACTGTAGTTCCTTCTAAGCATTTCTCTCTTGGTCTGATGTACTTGGGATCACAGCACTTCTACTTTAAAATTACTGCACTTGAATTACTGGCGTTAATTTAGGAAACACCCATCCTGAAAGACTTCCTTTATTGTCTTGGCAAGATGTTTTGTCAGCTTCCATTTATGTTCTTCTTGTATATCTGTTCTGCCAGTTCTGATACTATCTTGTTTTGTGACTGAAATTGAATTAAATAACACTATTTATAATACTGTTCTTATTTATTCATTTTCAGAATAGTAATCCCTTAAATGTAGAAACACATTAGGTTGCCTCTTGAAAAAGTGGCAAGAACATTCCTGTCTCATACAGTGGATAGTATAGAAGAAGCTGAACCATCACAGTAGGTATATGTAGGCAGACTTGGTTCCTATTTTTTATATAATTCTTCCAAAATGAACAACAGTGTATGTAAGGACATCATGCAGGAGGGAGGAAAGCTCCTTGAGAGCTTACAATAGGAGCTTGACATAAGTAATAATACTTGAAGCCAAGCAGTTTGAGACACTGCAAGGAAGCTGTGGAGCAGTATTGTCGTCATTATTGTTGAGGATTCTGTCCACCAGTAGGTTAACTATGGCTGAAGTTTTTATAGACATGACATAAAAGCAGTATTTTATTGAATTTGGAGAGAGGATAAGCACACTTGGCAGGTGCTTATCAATATGAGTGGAATCATGGAAGATAATATTTCCAAACACTCTCCCAGTCAAGGGGTTTTATTATGTCCATTGTAAGTCCCTGTCATATAAAGATTATATTTTAGTGAATTATTTTTGTAAAAGCGACATACTTTTAAAGTTAAACCAGGAATTTGAGGATTCTTGTTAGCTATGGTTAAGTGGTTTTGCAGTATCACTTGCAAACACTGATGCCAAAATGTCGTCTGCAATCCTTGAGAATTTAATTAACCTACCTTGGCTTTGCATGGGTACATAATACATGTCTGTAGAACAGGTTTTATGTCCTTGCAGAGGTAGAGTATATCTCATTTCTAAAACTACTTTCAGGTGAAAAAAAAACCTGGAAGAAATAAAACAGGAAAGTATAATACGATGGTTTAGCACATTAGTGACTAGCTAGAAAAGAGTGTCTAACTACAGGATTTTTTTAACATGTGTCTTTACAAGGAATTTTGGAAATGAATTACTGTAGTAACTTTGCTGTGTTGAAGAAGCTTGCTTTCCCAGAGTGATACCATCATGAGAAACATTGAAAGGAACTTTGCAATCTGCATTTCTTTCCCTTAGTGGTTTGTGGGAGGAAGTACTTGGTCAGAGAAAAAAAAGACAACCACCCCCCACACCCAATTAAAACAAGAAGTAAAGATATAGATGTAGTAGTGAAAGTTTAATTCTGTCACTGAGGCACTGATCCACAATCTTCTAGAATAAACAGAAACTTTTCCATTGTATTCCCAGAAGCATTGGATTACATGATTTTTAAGTATTCCTGATTCTCATTTTCTAGCTATGATACCAAACTCTGGTTTGACTGTAGCAATCTTAATTTGGTTCTAGCCCATTATTTCTAGGAGCAGTTACAGAAATAGGGCTTCATTTAGAATTTCCACCATGACAAAATTTCTGGTGGTTTAATTAAAATTTCTGGCAAAGATTCTGACTTTAAATTAAAGGAATGTAAATTTGAAGTAGCAGAGACCCATGCATTTTCCATATCTTTAAGTTCAACTTCACCTCCTGATTGATACCTCTTTATTCCAGTAGAATGGAGCTTAGTTTTCTGCATTAAAATACAATTCTTTTTATTGTATACAGTTTCATTGAGGCATTGTTATTTGTCGTTATTGGAACAGCATTATTGTATTTCCCCAGAAGAGAACAAGTGCTTACAAATGGTGAGGGAGATAAGTTGCTGATATATTTGTGTATATTGCCAGCTTTTATGTGAATTTTTATGTTGCCATTCCAAATATCTCATCAACAATTTAAATGGGATGTGGCCAGATAATTGGGGTGTTAGAAATGCTTTCATGTCTCATGGTTTTCCCTTCACTCATGCCCATTATTATTCTCCCAGTGATTCAAACCTGTAAGTGAAGTTTGTATGTGCTTACTCTTGTTTTCATCTGCATCTCTGAATTTTATCCACTTACTGCTTCTTTTTCCTTCATAATAGTTCCTACAGTTGAAATTCTTGTTAGGATCTTCTTTGCTTCCTCTGTTTCATCACCGACTTTCTGAACTTGCAAATACAGCTCTTTGTCAATAGTTGAAAACATTCCTGACAAGAAGAATTTACTAGGTAGATTTAGTAGCTGTCCTCTTGTTCATGCACTGCTTGTGCTGTATCTGGAGCTTATAATTTGGTAGAAGAGCTCCTTGCAGTGTCCTTCTCTGTGATGCACTTGGAGCCAGTGCTTGCACAATCATTTTCTTCGCCTGTTTGTCAGACCTGATCTTTGTTTACTCTGTCAAATGACTTACCTCAGAGCACAATAAATTCAAGTTTCTTGTCCTTACTTTCAGAATTCCTCATGGTATTGCTCTTGTATATTTGCTCATCTTCTCTCTTTCACCTTCTGGACCATGTAGTGTATATAGTATTGTATTGGCATTGGTATTGTAGTGTATATATATTGTATTGGCAAGATAAGAACTACTGCTGTTATAATTTTTTTAATTAAGTCACAATTTATATTCTGTATTTACATCTTTCTGCCTATTTTGCTTATCCTGTTTTTGAGGACTACTTGAAAACTATTGTTTTAACAATGTCATGATTTAGCCCCACCTGGCTAAATTTCAGCAGCTAAAACCATGCAATTGAGCTCCCAAAATCCCTTTCCACCCCAACCCCACAGGGAAAAGGGAGAGGAAGAAGAGAGGAAAAAGACTTGTGGGTTGGAAACTAAAAGTATAGCTTTAATGAACTTGTAATAATAATAATAATAATAATAATGAAAATAATTAGAAAGTAATAAAATATATACAAATATATGAGATTGTGCCCCCACCCCTCAATGACAATATGTCACCACAAATTCTGTAGAGCAGGCACGAGGAAATGGCTAGGAGGGAGCTGAACTCAGGAACTGGATTCAGGAACGCACATACCTAGGATCAGGAGCAACCAGATGGACATTGTCCTCACTGGCCGTCGGGCGCCATCGCAGAAGAGGGTGAGACTCTTGTGGTCTCTCATGATGTATATGAGATGGAATACCCTACTGGTCAGTTTAGGGTCACTTGCCCTGTTCACCCCTCCTTGCAGGTGCGGCCCATTTCCACCAGCTTTAGGATGGCCTTGGTTAAGAGAGAGTTTTACCAATGAAGATAGAGAAAGCTGCCAGAGGAGAAGGATAATAGTAAAGAAAGAAATATTAGAAAGAAGTGACAGAAGAATTCAAGAAGAATTACTTTAATATCCTTTTGGGAATTACTTAGATGCTCTGTTAACTAGGTTTTAAATTTCATAGGATATCATCAATAATTCTAAGAGACACTATCTAAATATAAATAAAAACACAAACTTGTGAGATTTACAGGTTTTATTTGTTTCTGGTATGAAAATGTCTTCCCTCTTTCTTTTTTGCGGGTTCTGAACATTCTTAATTCTAGAGGATTTTAGTTTCCTTAATCTGTTCCTTGTATAACAGAACTTGGAAAATTTTGTTATCATCCCTTTGGAGAAAGAAGTATATTACTGTGCATTATTTAATGCTGCACATATCTCTGTATTATCATATATCTGTCTGTCTTGGTACATCTATATCAAAATCTCTGAGATATTCTGTATGTAAGTAGAGTATAGTGAATAATGTGTGATTTTCAGGAGTCATGAGCAGCTAGATGTCAACGTCATTTTTACCAGAAAATGTATATAATGAAGCTCCATCTGGAATTACATCCCAATTTTGTAAAATTCTAGAATACTATTGCCCTCTACTGGTTTAGTGCACCTGTCTATTATTTGGTAGTGCTGAATTATAAGTGAATTGGCCTTCCTTTTACTTTTCATGGTGAAATAATAATAGGTAAAAAGTATAATGAACTACTTTGTTAATAGCACTTTGTAGTATTTAAAAATACCCATCAGTTTTTAGTCCCGTCTTGTTTGTTGGCTCTGAAGGTAAGAGAGGCAGCAAATTGTTTTAGGTTTTGCTGCTGAAGTTTTCAGGTTGGAGAAGCAGCTTTATTTAGTACTTTGTGGTCTTTTTTTCTAGTGCACTGATAGTCAAAACTTATTTTTTTTAAAAAAAGGAAGCTTCACTGTTCTTCGTCCATTTATGACCTTTTCCCACATTTGCTTGTGTGATACATGTGCATATAATTTTAGGGTTTAGACCAAATGGGAAAGCCATTTATTGAATTGAATATTTCGACTCATGTTGTCCATGCAGTGCTTGGTGAGACTTAAAAATGTGTTCACACACACTTACATTCGTTTGAGTAGATGCATACTGTGATAAACAACGTTATATATGCACAATGTGATGCAGTGTTGCCTGCAAGTAATACGTAAATAAGCCTTACTCCTGTAGGTCTATCTGTGTAGATTGATCATGTGGGACTTCTTCGAAGTCATTTTTAATATATGAGGTATCTGTGTGGGCATGATGTAGATCTGAATGCAGGACTGGCTCACAGATTTTGTTCATATGCCCAGCTTGGTTTACATCATCTTGGGGAGGAGCAGCATGTTGCCTACAGCAAGTGGTACTCATTCATGATACGCAATAGGTGGTTGTTGACTAAACATCTATATAAGCAGCTCCTAGGTGGGAAGTAAACCTTTAAAGTAGCAGTGTCACTATTCCTTGATTATATGTAAGCTTGCAGTTGCAGACTTCTAGGGAGAACCTTACACAATATGAGGAAGTGCTGTGATCTCTGTTGGTATGCAAAGAAGATTGATGGGTAATTTCATAGGTATTGCAATAACTTTCTCACAGAAATCAAGCAGACAACCCATAACACAGTGTTCCCTCAAGGAGCTGAGGAGGAAGCCATTCTTTGCATTCAGCAGCAACCTCCTCCTCACCTTTTTTCCTTCCTCTTCTTCCCAAAAGCATTCAAGCCAATAATCCAGGATATAGATTGGAGACAGAAATCCAGTTTACTTCCAAAGTGAACTGAATTTCTATTAAAAAAATATAATACTGCTGAGTTTGCCCCTTCAGTTTCCATAGCCATGAGACAGAAGAAAAGTTCTGTCAGAAACGAGCAGTCTTGGGCATATTCATATTCTATTTTTTACTCTTTTTGGTTTGTAAATTTTTTTCCAACATCACAATCAATAAAGAGATCCTTTGCTTTTCTAGAATACACTTGCTTTCTTTTTTAAGCTTTTGTGGTGTGAAGGGTAATGACTGATGAGTGATCAGCCAAAAGCATGCTTTGCTTTTTTGTAAACAAACAATTTAAATAATACAATATCATAGAGAAGCTCTTTGGGAACCCACACCTCACAGTAAGATGCAGTCTAAGTGTTGGTGCACATTTTTTTACTGAGCCACAATTATCATTATACTATATATATCTAAAAAATATATCATGTATTATATAATTTTCAGAATCAGGACTATCCAGTGCCAGGAAACAGAAAAAATTCTAGACATATATTGTCCAATGCCACCCAGTAACATGAAAAGATAATGCCTGAATTGAGGAGATTGCATATAATCCCAAATCTACGTTGTGTTTCCACAAACTGTAGAACATAATTATTATTTTGATATGGGTAATGTCCTTTTCATATGTAATCTGGGATGGGAGTGTTTGGGTTTTTTCAAGTGCCATTTCTGTATTGAAAGAATCCGGTGTCCTTTGCCGAAGTGAACTCTTCTTCTGTTGGTTATTATAATTTACACCTCAGTTCTTATTTAAGTTGTCATACAAACAGCTTTTGAATAATGACTTTATTAGTTCAGATTTGTTTTTATTATTTTCTTTTGGGGTCTTTTTTAAGCTGGCGGCCCTTAAATCCTCTTTTATAGGTAGGAAGTTCTTTTGCTGCCTCCTATGCTCATTCTATCTGGCAGGAATGAATATTGGTGCAGGGAGAAAGAGTATAGTTTAGCTGTCCTGTGGAAAGATAGGTTGAAGATTTGATTTATGTATGTACTACTGCTTGATCAAAAACACTGAACTGCTATTTTACTTAAACTGGAGAAATTCTGAGCAAATTCTTTTGAATAAAATAGTAAACATAGAGGCCCTTTTGCTGTATAAGGTTAGTTTCTATTCTAGTCAGACAGGTTGACTAAGCTCTCCCAGGGCAGAGAATATAGGCATTGCAACTTTCATGGAATGCTTACATCTGTTCCAAGAGTAGTTTTAGTCTATGGATTTTGACTTACATAGGAGCAACAGTGTGCTGCTTAAGGCTGGTATTCATATTGCTTTTTTACAGATAAACTGATATAAATAAGCTGAGAATCCAGAGTGGTTTTGCCCAAAATAACTGGCAGACCTGAGCCTGGAGCTACGAGTCCTGACTTTGATTCTGTACTCTGGCCACTGTCAGGTTTTGCATTTGTTTCAACACATGCGGGTGATAAGGATAATGTTTATGATTGCGTAGCTTTTGATAGATACCCTTTCATCCTTTTGTGAAAAAACTATTACTACTTTGCCTTGAAGTGACTGTCAGTGTTGATTTATGTTGTTATATTTGAACATAAATCTCCATCCTTTACAAATTGTTTTGTATGTAACTGTTAATGGTCTTAATTATGAGCACAGAAAGAGCTTCTAAAAGCACCTCAGCTTTCCTATCATATTTGTCCAGGTGTGAAAATAATTTGTTTCATTTTCATTTCTGTAACACTATTACTGTGGACCTAGGGTTATGAGTTTAAAATTTCTTTTGAGTTTGTGCTAAAGATCACCCCCTCTTTACCTAGTTTACACAATTTCCTGATTTAGACCGAGGCATCAAAGGCAGCTGGAAAGGTTGGTAATCAAATCATTGTTTTGTGTGGCATTCACTACACAAATTGGCATTACCAGCGAGCTAGGCTTGAACAGATGTGTGCTCTTTTTGTGCTGTATTGTGACTGGGAATTACTGCCAGTGAAAAAAATAAAGAATAAATCAAAGTAAAAGTCATGATATGGCTTTAGCAGTAACTGTTGTTTTCAAGATGCGTTATTCATATTTATATTCCATGATTTATCTGTCATCCCAATCTCTCTGTCATACAAGTGTTGTGCATGTGGATTTTGAGTTAGATGGATGATTGGGCCAGATCCATTCTGTGGGCCCTGTATTAATTAGCACAACTCTATAAATTAATCCATTTTAAACTAGCTACATACTTGCCTACCAAAGGTGAAAGAAGTGAAATGACAAGGTCTTAAAGAACTAAGATTACTGTGAAGGAGGTAGCTTTACAGGAGGATAAAGGTAGTCTTCATATATATATTTTTGTTTTAACATTTTCTCTTTTTGCAATTAAAAATCCCAATTTCATATACTGGTAGTTGTCCTACCAATTAGCACACCTAACGTAGTCATGAATTAGTGTGTATTTAGTATACGTGAGATTTTTTTTCAAGGGATGCTCAGCAGTCAATACAAAAATCAATAGGGCACTGTTTGAGCTGTCCTGTTGGGTGTTTTAACAGCTAGATCAAGCATGAAGCCATTGCTGTGCGATCAGTTATTGTTTCCTGTGAGCTATCATCAACTGCATCACAACTGAAACTTGGGAATCCGTTACATGAAACAGCTGTCTTCTGTTTCAATCTATATGGAATAAACAATCATATTTAATGTAATTTGAGTCTTCCACACATTTAGATTTCTTTACAGGTTACTGAGAAATGTTGATTAATTTCTGCACAATTACCTAGAAACTGTTTTTCACTTTTTGATGGTTAATTGCGAGAGTATTTCAGTTTGGTATATTTTAGTAGCATGTCACTTATCATTTCCTCAAACACATCATTTCAAAGGGCCTTGTCTTTGATATGGAATGAATACATGGCACATGATCAGGAATTCTAGTTCATGATGTACTTGGAAGAGCACAGTGTGGAAAACACGGTTCGAAGAATTGCAAAAGCAGAAATCTGTAAACCAGACTTCAGAATTTTCAGTTGTAAATTCCTAGCCTTCCACTTGAATGCTTGGGTGCCCACTAAGGACGTAGTATACGCACTGGCTGTTGTTACAGTTGCACAATTATAAATATTAAAACACGTAGTGGTTTTGCTCTATGGGGAAGTGTGTTACAGCAAAATCACTGAAGTAGAATTTAACTGATAGTAATAACGTTCATTTCAAGTATGAGTAGTATTCTGAGTGAAGGTCATTAAATGAGACACCCAGTAATGTACTTTATTCTTCATTTCTCCTCTAAAAATAATCATAAGCAAGTATTTAGATTACCTGCTTCTTTGCTGATTTTATTCTTTATGAGTTGAGTCACTTAAATGTATATCATAGAATCATAGAATAACCAGATTGGAAGAGACCCACCAGATCATCGAGTCCAACCATTCCTATCAAATACTAAACCATGCCCCTAGCACCAGGGAAGGTGACTCAACCACCTCCCTGGGCAGCCTGTTCCAGTGCCCATTTATGTGGTTATCAAGAATATTAAACGACTTGCTGTAAGACTTGTGCCACCTAAATAAATAGATATACTTGAAAAAAAAAAAGATACATTCAGAATGAATAATGCTGTAACAATTCTGGGTTTATTTGAGACTTTATAGGAGCCCAAACCTTTGTGACTCTCAGGAGCTGACTTTGGGTCATACAGTACAGAACATAACAATGAAGAGAACAATTTGTCTGATCTTTTGCTGTTGCAACAAATGCAGCTTGTTAGGAGGAGTCAGTTGCCACTTACCATTATTTTGAATTTTATTACTGTAGTTCTGATTTTTAAATGAAATGAGAAAAAAAAAATCATCTATTTGAATACTGATTTCTGTGTTCTAGGACTAAGTTACTAAAAATAAATTTTGTTGTCATGGAAAATGTTTTATACTAGAAATTTATTCTGTGCTATTATCACAAAATCCTTCCTCTCAGACCTCAATTTTCTACCGTGAGTCAAGCAAGCCAGTCCTTGCACTGGCCTTAGACTTGTATGCAGGCTTCCTGTATGTTAATTTCTTTAATGTCACAAAACTGTAGATAAATTCTTTTTCCTATATTGCGGTACAAAAGACGGTTTACATTACATATTTCCTTCTCTTCAGATTTTATCTATACTCAAGCCATAGCCTTTAATGGAAATGAAATAATAAGAATAATTTGTCCATTTTGCCCATTTTTTTTACCTTCAGAAATTAGCACCTGGAGTTAGTCAGTTTGCTTACACCTGTGTACAAGACCATCCTATCTGGACTAACCAACAGTTTTGGGAAACAACCTTTTATAGCAATGTGCAAAATCAAGTTCGCTCCCTCTACCTTACAGCCAAAGACGACAAACATGCAGTACAGTTGAGACAAAAGGTAGGAGAATGTATTAAAGTAAGTATCAAGGTAGTGTTTTTATTCACATTTTAATTATCTCCTAAGTTAGAGAGAGGTAAGTTATGGTTTCTTCAATTTTGTGTATTTTTCTTTTATTTTTCCCTTATTAAACAGCATACAGTAACATTAAAAAAATATATTTATCTGCAAAGCATTATAATTTGATGTTGCTCTTAAGTATAATTTTCCACACCTTAAGGTATATGTTTTCCCTGAGAGCAGTAGCTTATCATAGAGCAGTGTTAGAAGCTAGAAGTAGTTCTATTATATGAGCAGCCTAAGCTAGGAGCAGTTCTAATGTCCAGTGTTAGATTATTACCAAACCCTCTGGTGGTTTCTGTCAAAACTCAGTCTGCTTTAACAGAGTTAGGCAGATCTTCCAGAACACAAATTCTCTCACTCAGTAGGAGGAAAGTACAGCTCTAATGCAAAAATGAAAGTATAATGGGAAGTCTTGCACCAGGCTAGAATAAAATCTATCCTTTTTTTAAGAAGCACATACACATAGTAAAGAGACATTTTTAATCTCTTGCATGAAAACGTCATTATTAACTACGTGAGTGAAATGTGTACGATGCTCAAAGTCACACAGCAAGCCAAAGCGAGGAAGTAAAATGGACAGAGATATCCCCAGACACGTAGTCACAATGAAGATTTGTAAAGCCATGTCACTGTGCGACTACATATGGGAAGCCCTTCCAATCTGACAATATGTAAAGAAAGATGTGAATAATAGTAGAACTTACAAGGAAGTATCTCCTTTAACCCTCTTATATGTTTATATGGAAAGTTAGTTCAGCTTTTAACTTCATATGGAAAAAGCATTTGCAAGATACCTAGTCCTTTAATAATTTAACATGAGGCATTAGATCACTAATATTAGCTGTGAGATGCCTTTATTCTAATTTCCTCAGGCTATAATATAAAATTGACTATGTGCCATCTACTAAGTTTTCTTCAAGCAAATAAGAGAGTTGCACTCCAACATGTGAAAATGCGAATATTTTAGCTGATCTGGAAACCATTTATATAAAAGCTTGGCTCACCTGAACATCCCAGGAATTTGGAGAGTATCATGTGCATTAAGCAGTGAGCTACATGTTGTTTCTCATTCTGATTTATGTTCTTATGCGAGCTAAGAGAAGCTAAGAAGAGCAGCTATATTAAAATTGGTAAACCACTCTAAAGAAACATGGAAGATCATATACCATAAAAATGATCTAGAAATAAATTGTTATTTAGATCTGTCCACACTGTGCTGCTTGCATATTTCAGTATATTGCCTTGAAAGCTCAGTAACTATGATCATAAGTCCCCATAAACCCTATTGAGTTGTAGCTATTTGCTTTTTTAAAAAAATAATGTATAATTTAATCAATAGAAGGTGTTTAATGAGCAGTTTAATAAATAGTTTTAACTGGACATTGTCTTTATTCTTTCTTCTGTTTCTTTATATTTCTTCCTGTATGTCTTCTAGGAGAAAAATGTATTAGGTCCAGACCAGGATAAGACAGCAATGGACCTGGCTGCTGAGCAGTTGCGATTATGGCCAACTCTTAATAAACAAACACAGCAGGAGCTAGTCCAGAATGAGGAAAGTACAGTTTTCAGTCAGGCAATTCATTTTGCTAACCTCATGGTCTACCTGCTAGTACCACTGGATACAAGTAAGAACAAATTGTTGAGAACATCAGCTACTGGCGACTGGGAGAGTGGAAGCAACAGCATTGTCACAAACAGGTGGGTGCAGTGGTCATTGGCCAGGATGGGCCACAGTTTTCAAATGCTTCTTCGTTTTCAGCACTTATTATAAATACCAGATTATTTCAGTATCTTCTCTTCTGTTCAAATTCATTAATTAAGGGCATCAAGAAGACTAACATGGTTCCTCTTAAATAACACAATTTAATCTGGGGAGTAATTTACCGTCGTTTAAAGAAACACAGAAATTTTATTTTCACAGAAAGAATTTTTAATCTAGTAATGCAAATGTTGAAGACAAATATAGGATGTGATGAGGAGAACAGCAGCCCTAGAATGATTTTACTAGTTTTTATATAACTTGAAAAAGCAGTGTATGAACCTAAACTCAAAAAAGCATTTGTATAGTATCCATAAAATCAAAATTTCTCTGCATCAGCTGCCAGGAAGAAAGGCACTGAGGTCACAGAATGCGAGAGGGCAAAAGGTTAAATTATGAAGGAGGCAGGAACAGTATAATGCCAATTATACTCCCTAGCAGGCAAATCCAGGACATTTCATAACAAGCCTTCCTCCCTCTCTATTTATTGTCTTCCTTTTCACCGATGATCCGTCAGAATTCCCACCTGATAAAGTTGTAGAAACACTATGTGGGAACACTGACTTCAAGTAAAAGATAAGCAAGTTGTCAGTATCAGACTTCCCATGGCTACTCATTTCTGCTGACTAAACACCTCTAAAGTCAGGCGTTAGGACACTCTTGGTAGACAGGCTGCAGTATATGTTGCAATGTATGACTCTGACCCTTAATATTATTATGGGAGGCATTTTTAGATGTTTGAAGTACATCTCCCACTGACTTGCTTGCATTTCCTCTCTGATGCACAAAACCCTTTTCTTATGGTCTTTTTAGCTTTTAAATGCTTTGCTCAGCAACCAAAATATTCGTTTAATGTATTCTTCCATATATAACTGGATATTTGTTTACTGTGGATTGCAAATAATGAACTTGACTCTGTGAAGAGAAGACATAAAGCTCACTTCCAAGGGCTCTTTTTCTCTTGTGGCCTTGTCTGTACTATACTTACAGAAGCAAGGTTCTCCATGCAATTCTGACAGTGTTAATGACAATGAAAAAAATCTGGTGTAATTATGGTCCCCCTATATGCTTTTTAAAAGGTTTTTATATTGTAACTAGAAAAAAAAATGTACAGCTTGTCTGTCTCTAGCCTGGTATCATATGTGCATCACCAGCTGAATTAGTAACACTTGAAATTTCTTTATGTCCATAGTATTGCAGGCAGTGTTGCAGAGAGTTATGACACTGAGAGTGGATTTGAGGACTCTGAGAACAACGATGTTGCAAACGCAGTTGTACGATTCATCACCAGATTTATTGACAAGGTTTGCACAGAGAGCGGAGTTACACAGGATCACATCAAGGGTCTTCATTGCATGATACCAGGTAAAAAGTAGTTTGTACTCTTTCTTTTTTCTGTTTTTTTTCCTAGTGAGAGAAATATACTTTTTAATTTCAGTTACTTTCAGTGAAGTGAGAAGGTTTTCTTTTCTGACAACTATAATGGCTGTTGAATTTCAAATAATTATTCACTTCATCTTTAAAGTTTAGAATTTCAGAGCACCAGTTTTAATTAGATTACAACTTTGTCTTTCATATTATATGAAACTTCAGTTATGGTATTACTGCTTTCCAGGCATTGTAGCAATGCACATAGAGACCCTGGAGGCTGTCCATCGTGAGAGTAGGCGGCTTCCACCAATACAGAAGGCAAGTGTTATGAAACATGTTTGTATTCTCTACAAGTATTAGAATCATGCACTTTAGTAATCTTTTTTTCTTACCCCCTCATAATATTAGGAGGAAACATCAAAACATTGAAAGAAAATTTCCAGTAGTGATAAATAAAGTGCTTGGCTCTGATCTCATGAAATATGAACTTATGAAACTACTAGAGCCAAACTTCTGATCATAAACAAGCTGTTGCATGCCCACTGTTTTTTGAGACCCAGTTGTCTTAGTTGAATCCAAACTCTATCTCCCTTCGTTGGACTCAGTCTCATAACAATATTGTTTTGAAATTTTCAAAGCCAAATATTATAACTAGACGGAGATATAACACTGGTATCACCATTACACTTACACTTTTTTTTTTTTGCACCAGCCCAAAATTCTACGACCAGCTTTACTACCAGGAGAAGAATTTGTTTGTGAAGGTCTACGTGTGCTGCTGGATCCTGATGGCAGAGAGGAAGCCACAGGAGGACTGCTTGGAGGTCCTCACATCCTCCCTGCTGAAGGAGCTTTGTTCCTTACCACTTACAGGATTATATTTAAAGGCACTCCTCATGATCAACTGGGTAAGAAAAATTCAACAGTGGTAATTATGGTCCTTCAGATAGGCAGGACTTTGAGCTGGCCTTGAGGTGTTTGAGTGTCTGTTCAAAGCATCAACATCAAAATGTACATACTTCACAGCATAATTTTTCATGTTGATTAGATAAGAATAATCTCTTAATATAAGTCTATCGCTAGATATGACAATGATTGATTTTGATTTGGCATTTAACTTAACTAGAGTTAATTTCTTCAGATAAGACATTAGTTGCCAGATGTTTTGTTCCTGCATATTAGTACATATTTAGAGTGCTGTCTTCAGTAATTTGTGTGATCCAAACTCGGAATATATACTTGTCTTAGAGGAAGCTTCAGTAGATTGTCACATTGTATTATGGGCTGTTTACAGACTTCCTAAAGTTGGAAACGGAAAATAATGACATTCCTGGCCATACTTCGGTAATTTCCATAGACTTTCTGTTTGGAATGGACAAAATTCTTAGTATTTTATATCTCTGTTCCATCTATAAAGTTGGTCTAATAATGCTGCTATACAGAGCAATACTTGTAAGCTTCTTCGCCACTGAAAGGACTAATGATCCATGTGAGATCTGCAGCTTCCTGCCCCTAGCTCTTCTTTAAGCAGCCTTACTGGAAGTATGTTAAATGAAAAAGATTTCTGAGTTAGTATTCTCCCTAAAATTTTTTTTTAAATAAATTCTGTATTCTTTTTAGAATGTAATGGAAATAGCTCTTCTGAATGATAAATTTTCATGTTTTGACATCTGTCATTTCTAAGCAGATTGTCATTCAGAAGTCTAAATTTATTGCAGAAAGTTCATGGTCAATATTTAAAGATATCAATGTACATAGTTCATTGTTTCCAAGTTGCATAATGCAATATAAAATCTGAATAAACTCAAAAGTGTTTCTTTACCCCCTACCAATCTAGATTTTGGCCATGCTTTTCTGACATGTAGCAAAACCCTGAAGGAGTATTTTTCTAATCATCCTGGCTGAAATTAAGCTGAGATTCAATCTACTAATAGTACTTTAGAAATTTTCTAACTTTTCAGGTATTTTGCCTAAAATTAATTCTGTACCATTATTTTCATGTTGCTTTGTACTTACTCATTCTTATCTATTCAGAATACAAGGTGATGAAAGCAGATCTGATTCTGTGATCTAACAAGTATCTGTAATACAATTTTGTGGTCCTCAGTTGGAGAGCAGACAGTGATCCGGAGCTTTCCTATTGCATCTGTTACAAAGGAGAAGAAGATCACAATACAGAACCAGCTGCAGCAGAGTATGCAGGAAGGACTGCAGATCACTTCAGCTACCTTTCAGGTAAAAGGAAGTTTTGTAAAAATGTATCTGACAACACAACTCAAAATACTTCTGAGCAGCCTTTTGTCCTGATGTTCGAGAAGAGTTTTCTACCTTGTAAAACCAATAAAGAATTCAGTCCTCTCATAGAAACCCTGTTGTTTCTTCACGCAGTTGATATTTACTTAGGACTACTACTTTCATAGTTGATTTATTTCACTCCTTTCCTCACCTTTCTATTTTTATCCAGTAAAGAGCTGTTCTGGGTACAAAAAATCTTAATGTGATTAAATAGAGGTCAGTAGAAACATGCTTTCTCTCTCCTACATCTACATGCAGTGAATATCTCAGAATAATAGGTTAGGGTTGGAAGGGACCTTAAAGATCATCCAGTTCCAACCCCCCCTGCCATGTGCGGGGTCATCCCACTAGATCAGGCTGCCCAAGGCCCCATCCAACCTGGTCTAAAAGACCTCCAGGGATGGGGCAGCCACAACTTCCCTTGGCAACATGTTCCAGTGTTGCACCAGACGAGGTCTCACGAGAGAGGAATAGAGGAGCAAAATACGGAAAAACCATACATATACAAAGTCTGACAGAAATTTAAAAAGAAAAGGCAAAACTGTGCCTGTAACTCTTTTTATTTAACAAATTAAGAAAATCAACTATGATTATCTTCAAAATAGTTCCCTTCTGAGTTGATACACAGCTGTATGTGGTACTGCCAACATCCAAAGCAATTTTTTAGATCATGCCATATGACATGCACAGATCCTGATAGTTTCCTGATTTCTGCACAGATCCTAGTAGTTTCGTGTTTGTAGGGTCCCTCTCAGTGTGTTCAACAGAGAAATGTACTGCAGGGCAGTTGATGGAGATGGACTTCTAAGAATTACAAATCATGAAGTCCCTGAAGTCTTCCCTAAACATTTCTTCTTGGTGGTGATCTTAACTGTGGTCAAACCATAGATTGAAAGTTGAAGATTTTTATATAATGGACTGAACATAGATTGCAGTAGTTCAGATAGAAAAGATTTGGTTGGTTTGACTGACTACAGAAATATATTTTCATTGAGAACAATAAATCTTAACATAATAAAATAGATCATCAGCATTTTGCTAGTTCCTTATGCGAATGGATATTATTTAGTTATTCATTCTTCTACATCCTGTTCAAAAGCATAATACCAGTGAGTAAAACAACTGAAAGAAAGTTACTCTTGTGGACTTCAGAGAGCACTTCATGAGGACTTTTATTTTCCAGAAATCTTTTTACCAGAATAGTTAGCATATTTCAACGATGTGCTAAATACAGACATGGCTCAGTGTTTTTAGTACTGGGTTCTGGTCAAACATCATCTTTGCTTTTGTTTAGCATAGTTTTGTATTAGGTTATTTGAACAAAAACAATCAGCAAACAGTTTACTTTCTGTTCCCTTTGTAACAAGATAAAGTTCAATACAGTATGAAATAGTCCCTCCTCTTTGTTTATTAATTATGACTTTCAGGAGGTTTTGGCTGCAGCTATGCTATTTAATGTCTTTAAAAATTCAAATCAGTGTGACCCCAAAAGATTCAAGAACTCCTTTCAAGGAGGTCCTAGAACAACAGAGTTATTAGTCATTTGGAAAGTATTTACAAAACAAGTGGAATTTAAAAAAAGATCATGAAATCAGCCTTCTAGATGGCAAACAAAAGACATTCAAAAGGTGTATAGGTATCCACTCAGAAATAAAGCTCTAAGGTATTTCTTTGTTCATTTTTCCCACGTTCTTTCAAAGTTGTTTTGGGCCCTTTTATGAATTCGCTACTTTCTTTATTTTTTTTTCTGGTTCTCCCATCTACCACCCACCCCAAATTGCTGACTGTTGTCCTTTTAGCTGAGGATGTTGGGATGGGAATTTTATTCTCTGCCCCTTCTACCCCCAAAACCTTTTCAAAAGGCATTTTTAGTAGGTTGGATGGATCAGTGTTGAATAGCACAAGTTTAGTTCCTTTTTCAGGATCAGATTGTGCTATTACATTTTGACTACTAGCAGTTTTCTGTACTTCACAAGATGAGGCAAAAATTGGAATGACTAAATAATGGAAATATAATGGTTGTGACGTATGAATGCTGAAACTGTTGGTTTGATGAGGGTCTTTGAAGTGCTTCATAGACCTTCGTTCCAGTATATGGGCAGAGCTGGCAGAATATTTCCATCCTAGCTGTCCCATGTGACCAGTATTTGAACTGTTGCAGATATCCTAGTGCCAGTGCTACTATTTGGATTTACCAAAATATTTTGTGTTTGATATTACGAGAATTCCAGATGCTTCTTAGTGAAAATACCTTAGTATTAGGACATAAATGTAAAAATTAAATAAAACATTCATAAGCTGTATAATATCCCACAAAATCAGTAAGATATATGTATGTATATTTGTCTTTTCTCATGAACATAGTACTGCATAAGTATGGGAATTTCACTAACATATTTTAGGATCTTATAATTTCTTTAATTCTAAAATTGTTTTTTCAGTTTCTAACATCTCATGTCTTTAATATGCAGTTAATTAAAGTAGCATTTGATGAAGAAGTAAGCCCTGAAGTGGTGGAAATATTTAAGAAACAGTTAATGAAGTTCCGCTATCCTCAGTCTATCTTCAGCACTTTTGCATTTGCAGCTGGGCAAACAGCACCACAGATCATTTTACCAAAACAAAAAGAAAAGAACACTTCATTCCGGTACATACATTCTTATTCCTTTATTACTGATGTTCTTGTTTATTTTTAGTCGTATGCAATGAGCAATCCGACAGCTTTGCAGAAATGCAGATCATTCAAGCAGTTTTCAAGAAAGTCAAAATAACTGATTGTTATTCTGCATCGTTTTTATATATTGGATAAAAGATTAGTATGATCTATGTGGCAGTTTGGTATAGGAATATATTATTTATCCGTATGTCTAGCTAAAGTAAGTTTGGACAAGCATCTCATTATGTTTTGAAGTGCATGCAGCTATGCAAGTTATGCCAACATAAAAAACAGATTTCTTGTGTATTACTCTATATATTAATAACCTAATGTGAGCTAGAATTAATTTTACCCTTAGTACAATCTGCAGTGTTGTCTTAGTGTTTTTTCAGTCTCGAGTTTGAATTTGGGGTCCTTTTTTGAAGTTTATGTTATGCATTAATTTTGTAGTAGACTAGATGCATCATTAGTGTGTTCCAGAGTAGTAGTTCCTCTGATTTTTTGTTGATGATTGCGTTGTTGACACAAGAACGTAGAATTCCAAGCTAATCATGGAATCCTAAAACTATAAGGTAATTTCTATCTTTCCTGCTTTTACTTTGTCAGCCTTGTAGGTTTATCACATTACTAGCAAAATACAAATACCTAACGATGATGGCTGCATTTATTACCATTAGACATAATAGACACAAATAATAAAATTGGTGTTTAAAAGTTATTACAGGAAACCATTTTTCTGGAGGTGATAATTTCTGTCATGATATTAAATGAAAAACTTTGAAACACATTTTGAGTAAGTGGATCAGTCTTAAGAATCTATACATGTTATCAAGGAGAATTGTATGCATCTTTCTAAATACTTACGTTGCTATGAATTTCTAGTACCTTCTCTAAGAGCATTGTAAAAGGAGCAAAACGTGCTGGGAAGATGACAATTGGACGCCAGTATTTATTAAAGAAGAAGACAGGAACAATAGTGGAGGAAAGAGGGAATCGCCCAGGCTGGAATGAAGATGATGATATCTCTGGTAATAGCAAAATGGTTTTTTCCATGTTGGTTGATGAGTCTGTCTTATTATGCTTCCATTCCAATATACTGAATAAGTAATATCTTCAAGAAGAAATTGCAGTCTTCCTAGACAGGAAAAAGAAGGGTTTCATATGTGTACATTTAGTATTTACTTTTGTGATGATGAGACAAAAGAGGAAGTTGACTTCATTCAATAGTAAAGCAGAATACTAGGTTATTATTTTTTAATTATCAAACTATTTTCCTATAGTATCTTCTTTATAATTTTTAGTGTAGATGGAACAGCACAGATGTATGCTATAGCTTCCATTTATGTTTAGACATCATGACATCTGCAGTTAGTCTATAATGAGAAGCAGTAATTCATCATAATCAAGAAAGAACAAATACTGTGAGTTTTGTGGATGTGGAAGTGACAAATGATTTCTGAAAGCAGCAGAAGTCATTACTACTGAAAATACCATTTTCCCAAATTTTGGTTGAAAGGATGTGGGGACAGACGGTAGAAAGTGATTTGGGCACTTTGTGTAGTTCATGTGGTGGTGTGGAGTTTGACTTTCTTCCAAATACTTCTTTTCCTACCATGTGCTGCTGTCAGTATATCCTTATCTGGACCAGTGCTAATTTATAATAAACCACTAGAGGGAACCAGATTCTCCTGTACATAAACAGGTATTGTTTTGTCATACTGTTCTTTCCTTTTTTTAAAAAAAAAATAAGTATTTCAGATAAAGAAGTGTTTAACGAACAGTAATAATTTCTTCAATACATCAAACAAGCCTTCTAAATATTTGGTCAGTGAGCAAGGCAACTTGTGTGACTTATAAGTAGGTGCATAAAAGTTGTCTGAAGAGGGACTGTGTTACTGCACTGTTTCTCTTCTCTATGAAATGGAAGAAAACCATCCCAGGAAAGCTAAAAAATATTGATTCTCTTCTTCAAGATAACAGTGTTGGGAAAAGCCAAAAAGAAAGGTTTCAAACTGTCTTCACAGTGCTGAAAAATTATGTTCTCAGTTGAATTTCCAGCATCTTTCTCAAGTGCTGAGCTAGTATGCCAGCTGATGTTGATTACTCTTCAGGTCAGGAGCAGTTCTGCACACTGTACCTATGTGATTTTTGAGTGGTTGCGCGTTCTTCACCCAGAGACACCGAGCACAATCATACCTGTGTACTCGTACAACTGCATTCTTCCATAAACACAGATGTTACAGAAACATTACTGATAGTCACTTTTTTCATCTCCTCAAAAAAGTATAAAAATATAAATAGTGGGGCATCCTACCTGCTGCTTTGCAGATGTTGTGACTGGGAACGTATAGAGTGATCAAAGTCTGACAGTTTGCTTTTCTCTGCATGCTGTGCTGACACCTCAGGTATAGTCAGCTGACAACAGTAATGAGACTGTCCTTCAAACAGATGACGAATAGCCATAGGAATAGCTGTGAATGACTTTTTGTTTACAAGTCTCAAAACCTGAAGTATGGGAAACTATGCAACTATAACCACAATGAAGCAAAGGGGAACTGTCTGCAGCAGGTGATGCATTGTCTTCAAAACAAGTGTTAAAGATAGGGTTGGGTGGAACTTCAAGAGATCATCTACTCCCATCTCTCTGCCCCAAGGCAAGATCAACATACTTAATCTGTTTCTCATTGATGTTTACTTAACTTTTTCTTAGAAGCTTCCAAAGATGGAGGTTCCACAACTCTAGGTAATTTGTATAATACTAATGCTTTAACTGTGCTTAATGCTAGAGAAAAACAAACAACTTTCTGATATTCAGGCCTAAACATTTCCTTGCCAGAACTTAAAGCCTTCATTTCTTTTTCTGCCATCACATACATGTAGAAGAGATTATTCCTTTCATTTTTATTGCAGTGTGCAGTGTATTTATGGACTCTTGTAATATTTCTCTTCTCTCTTCTCTTCTGAATATTAAATATATGCAGTTCTTTCAGTTCTTTGTTATTGACAGGACTCTGATCATCTCCATGGCTCTTTTCTCAGTCCTATTTAGCTGGTCCACATATAACTTGCAGTGTAACTTCCAAAACTAGGCACAGGACTCTATTAGTTGTTGGTAATGAACACTTATTTTTCTCCAATTCCTCCTATCTTTTTGTTTTCAGTTTAGTGTCTCATCACTATTAAACTGTCTTTTCTATAGGTGATCGTACTGATGTGTCCCATAAAACAGAGGACTGTAAAACCCACAGACTGTAAAACGCAGGAACAGTAAAATAGAGGGTTTATTCCTCTACTTTCCAAAATCAAAGTTTTAAGTAAATCTATTCTAAACTTGAGACAGCAAAACATCTTTATCTCTGTCTTCAGGTTAAGGACACTGATATGAGCTCTTATGATCTCCAGGTTTTTATGCACAGAAAAATGTTCTGCAGATTCTGATCACCAGTATAGCTACTCTCATGAGAGAAAAATGGCTTTAGAAAAACTATTTTAAAAAGCGCACCATTATCTTACCCAAGTCACTTATAAGCTGTCCATTGAAAACTGTTAAATACCAAGTCTCAGTGTGCCCCCAAAATAAAATTATTTCTCAGAGTCGTTTGTTTCTTGTTAAGGCTTTTTATAGTTGGAACTGTTTTATACCTTCTTTCTTATGATGACAAATATGAAAACAGAATTTAAAAAAATTTAGATATCCACAGCATTGAATTCCTTATTATTTAGGTTAAGTAGAGAATTGTTGGTTTTGTTTGGTGAGCTGCAGGGCAATGAAATTACAATAAAATTATACATTTTATGCTAAGATGCAAAAAAAATGTGTATGGGTTCTACTCCTGTAAATTCTGAATGTTGTCTACTGCCAATGAAATATTAATTGTATAATTCATTGTAATAATTTTAATTTCCAGTTACAAAGTCTTGTTTTAAATTTAAATCCTTATATACTTTCCAGTGCCTTGTTCATGAAGAAATACCTCCCTTTATACACATATTTCATTGCTTGAGGTAGTAGCAAGTAACTGATACATACTGTGAACAGTAAATCTGCTTTTAGAAGTATTTGGAAATAGTTGGAAGTGTCAGTAAAGGCAGGTGGAAGATTTTGTACGAAGACCTTGCTTGACTTGAATTTCAGTGTGGTTTAAACTTGTGACATGTTTTTTATCTCTCATGGATAAAGGTTTTTCTGCTTTGGAAAATGCAGCTGATGCACACGACTGAAGAAAGCTGCTGTTTGGTATTGAAACTTAAGAAACCAGCAGTCATCTGTTGTGAAATTATAACACAGAAACTTTTTTTTGTTTGAACCAAGCCTTAAAAAGATTGTTACATGTTTTGAAGATAGTTAAAATAATTGTGAGATCCATTTTAT
Organism: Piaya cayana; assembly: GCA_013389865.1. Classification (NCBI taxonomy): domain Eukaryota; kingdom Metazoa; phylum Chordata; class Aves; order Cuculiformes; family Coccyzidae; genus Piaya; species Piaya cayana. The sequence goes on along the minus strand of WAAB01014253.1, from coordinate 203,366 downwards.
CTTGTCTGTTTGAAGAATTTATGTGCATATTTTTCATTATTCTGTAGCGGTTGTCAGTTTAACAAGTTTTCATAAGCTGTTGAAAGAAAGATTATCTGCATTCAGTTCAGTTCAAATGAATATAGGATATAACTTCTTCCAGGATTTTAGTGAGGGAGTTGTAAACCGTGCCATTCACAGGTGCAGTAGGTAACTGTATGAAATATTCAGGTTTCCTGACTAAAATATTATTTTATTGCTTATATTTTCTATAAACTGTGAGTTGTATATACTAGTACATTTTATGCATCACTGACAGTAAGACAAACTAATATTTTGTTCAGAAGAAAATATTATCATTTTCTGTGTAAATGTTGGCCTCCCCAGTAGCAAGCTCTTAAAGATTTTTAACTTTAGTTTCAGATGACAGTGAGCTGCACACAAGTGGTACCCTAAAAGCATCAGAAAAATCAACAATGGAACAACTAGTAGAAAGAGCCTGTTTCAGAGACTATCAGCGTTTGGGACTAGGGACCATCAGTAGTAACTCTTCTCGCTCAAAAACAGAATACTTAAGAATAACTGCACTGAACAGGATGTATTCACTTTGCAGGAGGTGAGTTGACCAATTCAGTCAAGTAGTTGAAATAAAGATGACATAACACAGGTACCACATGATATATCCATTTAAGCATCTTATTCTGAGAAAAATTCTGTCTGGAGTAGGAATTTTCAATTTGAAGCTATTTTTATTCCACTCAAGACACTCTTCTTCTGATGACTGCATATGTATTCACCATATTCAAGAAGAATACCAGCAATGGAAGTCAGAAGTGAGCTTTCAGAACTACCCCAATCCAAGTCTTTATTCCTAGATTAATTTCTGTAGTCCATGGAAAGAGAGTGCCCCTGGACTTTTGGAGGAAACTAACCTAGGTACTCTGAATTGGGTCTTGAAGTGATTTCTCTGTCTTGGCTTTCTAAACTGATGTCTAAATCATTAGGCTATTTTTCAGCTTTCTGGCTTATCCAATAAAGTTAGCTGGCATAACTCTCAGTATGGTTCCTGTAACTTGTAGGTACTGAAAGTTATTTACGTAATGTACTTGCATATAAAGATCTATTCTTCTGCTAACTTAAAAAAAAAGCAAGCCTCAGAAAAAATTATACCTACCTATTTTCTTCAAATAAAACATATATATATATAAATTTAATTCATTAATTTATCTATACTGCCATAAAAATTTGTTGTGTGCTGGAAGTCATGTGCTGTGCTTTAGCATATGGATGTTACTGGTTTTGTTGTGAAAGCTGATATAGTTTGCTACCACTAACCACAAAAATTCTTTTAAAACAAAGGCATATCTGCATGAGTCATATCATAAGAGCATTTGCATTCTCTAAAGCCAGTTTTGACTAGTTGTTGATTTCATTTTGGATAATTAAATCACTGGTTCTTCATGGAAGAACGACACAAAAGAAAATATTAGATTCTTCCCATTTTCTGACTTATCTAGAGTGATAGACTAATACCTGTGGGTTTTTTTCAATCTGCATTGAGTACAATGCAGATGAAGGCATTAAATCTGTACATTTTCATTATACTTTGAACATTAGGCAGACAACAATTTCTTCCGCCAAAACCACCAGGTTTTAATATACAATAGGACTTTTTTTTTAAAAAAAGGTAATGAATACCTGAGTGAATTGCAAATCTCAACACACATACATGTCTAATGACATTTGTTTGGTTACTGTGTTTTAAGATGACAACCATCTAGGTTATGTACATTGATTTTGTATTAGGGCAGTTTGGTAAATATCAAAGAACTGAATTTGCAGGAATGGTGTGTATTGTAGAGGAACAAAGTTGTTTAGTAAGCACTAAGTTTTCCCTACTCATCATCTTAGTTTCTTAACCTGTGAAATTGGCACTCACATTGACTATTTTTTGGAAGGGAGAGAAAATAATCTTTCATGTTGCTTGAAAACTTTTTTCACCAACACAAATCCAGCTGCCATCTTGCTGGGTTTTCTATTTTTAAAGCTATTGTATCAGTTAATTTCCTAGTCTCCCAGTGTATTGTAGGGTTTTAAAAAGTGCACAAAAATGCAGTTTCAGAAATGCTGTTCTGAGGAATCTGATTGTAAAATTTTAATGTATTTTGACATAGACCAAAACCTATTGTTTTATTTGTGATACTTCAGGCGATCTAACATTCTTTCCTTTCAATTCTCATATTTCATATACAAGTGTCAAAACAAAACTACGACATCATTTGCATGCCTCGAAGTTCTCTTTTCTGTCATGCTTAAAAATATGGCTTCATTATAGTGAAGATGGATAAGAGATATACATAGAAGAAAAATATCACCAAATAAGTGTAACCTTAAATGGAAAGAGATTTTTACAATTTTTTTTCATTATTAAAGTTGGTTTTAAAATGCAGTTTTCTATATAAATTAATGTTTTTGCTAGGATTGGGCTAGAATGAAAGTTAATAAATAAAAAAATAGTTTTAAGAGCTGAAGATATGTTCATTAAGATGTACACTCCGCTTTTAACTAAAGTGTGTTTTTTAATTGTTTGAAGTTTTGAAAGCAGTTTTAATTGCCATTCAATTTTTTTTCACCTTTTTGCCAATGCAGTTATCCTGGGCTTCTGGTAGTACCTCAGTCTGTTCAAGACAGCAGTCTGCAGAGAGTTGCTCGCTGTTACCGTCACAATCGCCTACCAGTTGTCTGTTGGAAGAACACTAAAAACAGTACTCTTCTACTTAGATCTGGAGGCTTCCATGGAAAAAGCGTTGTTGGCCTCTTCAAATCCCAAAACACACATACTACAGGTGAGTTGATGCCACCAGGGCTTCTGTAAAAGTAATTTAATATAGAAGTACTTATTTTTTTAGAGGAAGTCAGTGACAAGATTGAATTGAAAGTCCCAGGGTGTGAATAGTTATCTGATATTATATTAGTTTGGTTTACTTATCATATGTCAAGAAGCAGATCCTGAATGGTATGAAAGTAATTCAAAAAATGTCAAATAATAGTTTGAAAGGAGATTATATATGTACCAAAAGCCTTCAGTCAAAGCTGGCTTCTGCCAAGTGCAATGCAAATTTCCCTTTTCCCTGAAATTATCTTTTTTCCTTTGCACTGGTTTATGTAATGAGTGTATATTGTCCCTTTTAACAGAGGATTATATAAAATATTAAAAAGATCATTGGATTTTCTAATGTTTTTCATTGTAGTATTAGTTTAACTTTTATCTTTCTTTTGTAAAGCATAGACTTGAAAGATTCTAGCTGTGATCAAGACTGGACCAGAGCAAGACTTGTCAGAATAGTTAATTTTTCACAAGCATGTAACTTATTAGGGCAATATTAATTTTGGAAAGAATATTAGGTGACCTTCATTATTCACAGGCAGTGTTCAGGATACTTACTGTGACTGCCTGGAATTCCATCTCTTATGTGTGTAGTTTCTTCAGCATTAATCTCATGGAGAGTGAGGCAATGGAATGGATTCCCCTGTTGTAGTGAACTACCCATCCTTGGAGGTGTTCAGAACCAGACTGGATGGGGCTTAGAGCCACCTGATCCAGTGGGAGATGTCTCTGCCTGTGGCAGTGGGGTTGAGTCTAGATGATCTTTAAGGTCCCTTCCAACTCAAACCATTCTATGATTCTGTGATTTATAAAATTGCTGCTGGATCTCCATCCTCATCTTTTGTTTAAATCCATGCTGTTGTGGTGGCCTTCATGGACGATACAGTACTTAAAGGATCAGTCATTTTATCAAAATGACCTGTGCAGGTAAGGGATTCATGCTTTGCATCACCGGTAGTCTTTCATCCCTTTATACTGCTGCTAAGCACTGCATGAAGGGGTGATTAATCGTAAGAATGAAGGACAGATTTTCCATCTATCATGTTTCACAAGGACGTTATTGCCCTTGATCATTAATTTATATATCTGCCTGGTTCAATAACAGACTTATAAGTAAAGCTATTTTTCTGAATCTTTTCCAAAAATACAATACGCTTCATAAAGTAATAACTTCATAAGTGCAAGTGGTAAGGATGTTATCCTTTCATTTAGACATTTCTTTTCATGCAACTGAATTGTAAAGACCTAAATTTACTTGTTGTGGCCTTGCTTCAAAGACTACAAGACTCAGAGGTCATTCAAGTAGGTTTCAGGATGTGTAGACTCTGCTTAAGAATTGGAAAGAGAATAATGTCAGACAGTAGAAACAACGTGATTTTTCTTTCATGTTCATTTTCTAATCACTTCTTGATTGTACTTCCATTTTAGTGGAATAAGGACGAGTTGATTGAGCATGGTTTTAACTCACTTTTGTTAAAGAAACAGTTCTATCTGTTAAAAATACTGTAATTTATATAAGTAATTTTTTAAAAGGCTGTAATTTGCTGGCAAGTAGTACAAACTCAGAAATGTTACTTTCATTTCTGAGAGTGAAGGGAAAACTACATCATCTCCATTCTGTTTGAATAGATCACTGGCTAATGATGAATGTTTTAAGCAGCAACCATGGGGTAACAAACTCTTTTAGAAGCTTAGTTTGTGGAATGGAATACAAGGGAATGTTACTGGGTGCTGCTCCGCAACCAGGTGATGAACATCTGAGCATTCTTTGTCATCAAAGTAATGGCTTTTTGAGCCTTTCATAGACAAACCAGGACATTTTCAAAGCTCTGCTTTACATAGTAAGCTTTTTTATTCTGCTATTCTATATGTTTATAAACATACTTGTGTTTTAAAGTATTCCCTTCTTTTTTTGACTCTAGCTCCTGCGTCTTTAGAATCTTCAAGCAGTATAGAACAGGAAAAATACCTACAAGCCTTATTGAATGTGATATCCGTCCACTGCAAAATGAATGGCAGTAATACTGTCAATGTTAGACCAACAATTGCTTTGTCTCCAGGTAAAATCAGTGTAGATAGTGCTTTTGTATGGTTAAGTTGAAAAGTGAGTTTTCTCCGATTTGGTATGAGTTCACTTTGGAAACTCAATATGAAGTGAACATGTTTCTTTCCAAGAAGAACTTTACTTGCACTGAAAACTCTTTCAAAATACACTGTTTGAGTTATATGCCTATGTGGAACCATAAAGATATTTATCTATGTTTTATTTCAATTATTCTGTGATGAAGCCTGATACGGTTCATGTGGTGGTAACTCTGATGTCTTAGAAAGAAGAGTATGTGACTTGAAACTGTGTCTGTCTTGTCTTACTCAGTGGTAATTGACCTAATAGAGCCAAACAGTGGCTTTTCTTGTAAAATAACACCATTCCCAAAGTGTTCATGCTTTGCTTCATTTATTGTAAAATATGTTCATTGCTTAGCTATATCTAACCTCTCCATATTGTTGCTAATGCATACATGTATCTTAAAAACTAAATCTGAAGTACGAAATTGGCAAGAATTAGCTGTATTGTGTGAAAAGGGGCATTTTTATCAGTTGTGTTAAGTGCTAGTCTGAGTAACACTGTAATTTTTTAATCATCTATTCTTTTTTTTGGCTGACTTTAGGCACTGAAAGGAGGGCTTCAAGAATGTCTACTGTGTTTAAGCAGGTAGTGCCAGGACAATTGGATGTTAATCTGTCCAATAGCTTTGCTCGAGGAGGTTAGTAAGACTAGCTCAAAGTCTATTATTTGAAATAATAAATGATAACAAAATGTTAGTGAAATAAAAATAATTACTGCTTACTGATTCATTTACTCTGTGAAACAACAAAAATTACAGATCAGCCTCATTCGATGACATTATTTATCTAATTCTGTTTAAATCCTTTACTTGCCATTGAAATAAAGCTTGTTTCATGTCAGAAATCAGTAGAAAATGAAGCACTCAATTAGGAATTATGTTTCTAAATTCTTTTAGTTCACCCATATTTTAATTTGTCTAGAATATATGGCCTGAAAATGCATATTTTATATTAGGATTGAATGCTCTTCAGAATCCTCAGTTACACATCATTCTGGCATTTGGCTGAAGATAGCTGATGCTTGATAAAGTTACAAATAATCTATCTCAATTTTACTCTAAGTAAAGGACACAGGCTGTAATAAGTAGAGAGATACAGTTCATTCTTTGGAAATAGTTATTCTTGGGTACAAAGGCTCATGACTGTAATTTCCACAAAGAGCTTTCATTCTGAGAAGTGGATTCCAACTACATTTTCTCTTCCTAGTCTGATGAAATTGTTACCATTTTTTATGTGCAATACATACATAAATCAGTGCATCAGATTCCTTAAATAGATGTTTGTTAGGATAATGACGAATCTATTTTCTAGGAACATTTCATATTTTATTTCTCACCTTCTAACCCTGAAGGGCTGCTCTTGCAATTATTTCTAAACAGGTAAAAGTTGCTTTTCTTCCTTTTTGACTCCTTGCAGCTCCGTGAGCAGTACATTCAGCATCTTGCAGCAAATGCACCTCAGGTTTTCAGAAGGGGGAGTGGGAAGGGCCATAAGATACCTCCTAAAATTAGTTAGACCTACTTCAACCTGCTGAGGTTCATTCCAACCTAAATTCTTGTGTGACAGGAAAAACTGTGGCTTCATATGGGAAAAATAAACAATTTTGTAGAAAAAGCTTTAAAAGGAGATAGACAGGATTAAAGAAATAGAGGAAGGAAGAAGGCAGGAGTGAGGGAGAAAGGAAAGAAGAAAGGAAAATACTTAGAGACATATAGTGAGAATTGCAGTATAAGGGAAGAGAGGAAGGGCAGTTAAATAGTGGTCATTGAAGAATGGAACATTCTATGCATTTTCATTATTTTTAGTATATGCATATGTTATATGTAAAAGTTCTGTTTATGCTATCTACTCACTGTCTCTTTGTTGCGGTACATGGAGACGAAAAAACATAAGTGATTTTAATAAGATAGGTAAACTGGGTAGTGACCTAAGAGAACAGGAGTTAGTAGTGTCTGGAATTTTTAGATAAATTGGTGGCTGTGAGCAGTTCAACTTTGTACTGAAAGAGTGAAAATGCTAGGTAGCTGACAGCAAATGTCTGGTTGTATTCCATCCTCTTGTGTTGGGACAAAAGTGCCGAGGGGCAGTGAAGGTGCTCCAGATAAGTAAGGGAAAGCTTGCTGGTTGGCTTTATGGAAGTTGTCTTTTGAAGATAAAAGGATTACTGGAAAAGCTGTTTCTGGGATTAGAGTTTGTAGCAAGTGTGATAAGGATGAGTTTGTTGCTACTCAGTGAGGAAAAATGGAGTCTTAAGACAGCACTAGGTCACAGACGTGTTGTTTTGTTGGATGTTGAAGTCTCTTGGCTAAATTTCAGCAGTAATCAGGAAGAGGACAGAGCAGTTATCTTGTGTCTTGCTGGACTGATGCCACACCTGCTCTACGTATCAGAAAGGTGTAATTACAGCCCAGTATCTGCAGTCTGTTCACAGTTCAATAGGATACATGAGGACTTCACTGAAACATAACAATGTTTGACAAGTACAGTGGGAGCCCAGGTGAAGGTGAGAAGTTGATAGGGTAAGAGAGAACAGGGAAAGGGAATCTCTCTCTGTGGAGAAGTATACACTAGGTTTTTTTAGATTAATGAACACAATTCTTTTAGAAGAAACTCTAAAATACACAAAGGATAGAGGATCTCTGAAATTCTTCTCAGATAAATTTATTCATGTGATTTATTATTGAAAAGGTTTTTTATTACTTTTTCAGAACTAGTTATATTTCACATGTGAAATAATGTCACAAGACTGTATGCAAGACCAAAAATACAGGGGTTTGGTCAGCTGAAAAAAAGAGATTTATTTTATGCAGGCAGTGAAAAAATTGTGATTTCTGTTTCCTTCATACTCATAGCAAGCAGCTATGGGTATGTAGTGCACTGTACAAAAAAACAATAGCGCTGGTTTTGTGGTTTTGATTCTGGATCTCTCTTTCTTTCCTTGCTTTCATTCTCATGCAAACCAGGGCTCAAAATCCAGGTTCAGCTATGATACACCAATTGGAAATGACATTTTCTACTTTTTGTGCCAGACAATGTATTTTTAATAGACATACTTTTAAGTTAAAAGATATGTACCAGTGCTTGAATTTGTATTTCTCATTTTGTTAAATCATCATTGTCCTGAATACTCATCAGTTGTCCTGAATATTTGTGTCTGTGTCAGGTATGGTATATATCTGGAAAATCGTAACAAAGTAGTTGCCTAAAGCTCAGTTAAGTTTTTTCTGAACTGGAAATATGGAAATTCAGGAATTAACATTTTGCACTCTGATTTTGTTTTGAGGTCCATCAAATTATGTACCTAAAATAGACTGAAGCAGATTTTTTTAAAAAAAATACTGATGTTTGGGATTTTTAATTAAGCTAACTTTTAGCTGGATAGAGGTTTTCAAAAAAGTATTCAGCTGAGTGATTTAATCGTTACATTTCCTTTGGTATTCTAATTATGGGAAAACACGTGATTGCTGTGCTACATGTTTGAAATGATTGCAATGACAATGAAAATTACTCCTTTTTGATAAATGGGTACTTCCTTCCCATTTTATATTGGTTTTCTGGCTTGATTGATGTTTTGTCTTGTGATGACTAAGATTTGTTCTGTCTGATAAATCATGTACTATAAAGAAACTCAATATATACTAGATCTTTGGAAATTAATAAGTAACCCTTTTCTTTTCTCCTGCATTGTGTCTCGCTGCAATGTGCATTCCATTCCTCCTCCTTCTGTCTTAACTGTTATCTGCCAGTGCTTGGGTACAGAGATAAATGTTTCACTCATTCAAATTCCAAATCAACAACTAAGGGAAGAGTCCATCAAGGTACTGTATTCTGTGTCCTGAAAGCACATTCTTTTCTGCCATCTCCATAACTACTACCATACTTTAATCCATGCTAAAGTGATGCTGACAGAAAGTCTTGATTCTGCATTAACAAAATTGTGGGGTTTTAGTTCAGTGTTGTGAGTTTGTTTTGTGTTGGGGGTTTTGACCATTGAATGTGTGATCCAGTGAGAGTGATTAGCCACACACTTTACCATGTTGTTCTTTAATAAATGTTATGATCTAATGTGGAGTAATATATAGAAAATTTTATGTGTGAAAATTTTAAGCAGCAGAAACTTAAGTCTGCAAGAGAGTATTTAGTACTCCTACCACTTCAGTCAAATAGTTAAGAATTACTGTTCCCTAGTTGATGAACATTGCTTCCAAAACTGTTGTTAATGTTAGCGAACAGGGAAAAAATAATTTCTGCCAAATTAGAAAGTCATAATAAAATTATATATTCCAAATAATGAAAGCTAGATAGCTGCTAACAAAAAAATAAGGCAAAAAGTGCTAGGCAAAATTAAAATAAAAGTACAATAGGAATATAATTGTGTCTTTTAATCACTGTTATCAGTCATTGGTAAACATGTTCATCTGGATGCATTCATAACCAGTTTTGTTGCTTTTGATGTTCTACAGATGCTAATGATGGCTCACATTTTTAGAACGTTAGAAAGCATGACTGTGTATTTTTATGTATATTATCCTTGGGGACAACTGGCTGTGTTGAAGTCATACCAGATGAACAAGAAATTACTTCAGCTATTAAATGCTTGCAGTGATTTCTGCTTGTTGAAGTCTTTATTATATCATTTGCAGCAGTTCAGATGTGGAACAAAAATTTATACTAAAAATATTACTTCACTCTGTGAGGTATTTTATAAAATTGACTATCTTTGAAGTACAAACTGTTTAGAACTGTTACCAATTCATAAGTTCCTAGCCAAGCATTCTCAGTTACTCCTATTCGTTTTTTCATACCTATGACTAGCGGCCAGACAGGCAGACAAGCTAAACTGTACAGACAAATCCCTGTTGAGGATTACTGTACAGCATAATTCTTTGATAGAAACATAATCCCACTTCTAAAAAAAGAGAATAAAATTATTTTGCTGGTTGAGCTATCATAATGGAATTTTACTGTTATCTGCAGCTTTTTTTCTTCTATGCAAGAAATGTTAACTGTGCATATTATTGGATTTTACTGAAGTAGTTGGAGGAGTTTTTGGTACTGTAGGTCTGAGTGTGTACTACTGCGAGGTATTTCTGATGCCTTTTTTGGATATCTTGCTTCACAGATTTATGGACAAGAGTCTCTTCTGATAAACTGATTTACTGCATGTTGGGTTAAAGAATTTCACACTGCTATTTGAATGCCAGATTTACTATACTTTAAGGGATTTTATTTTCAAGTAGTGCTATTTATATTCTGAAAATCAAGTACCTTTCACATACATTGGACACGCAAGAACAGGCTCACAAAATCATTCTTAGTTAATAAGGCACAAGAAACAGAAAAATATTTACTCCTTGTCTTTTCCTCTGCCAGTGGTAAGCAAGCCTTGGCAATCCGGTTTATCACTATTTTATCTTATGTTGAAATCACAAAACTTTCTAAAGCATGATCACATCAGAGCATGTCTGTGTGCTGGAGGAATGTCCTCCTATGGAAAAGACAGTATAACTGCCTCAGCGAGGTGCAATACAGAAACTGAAAATATTGTTGAGATGCAGAGATTATTACTGGTCCAGTGCCATTCACATATTTCTGTGCTGCTTTCAGATGCAGATCCGTGGTTCCAAATCACACTGCACTGTTTCAGCCTCATGTTGTTGCTAACTTTGGGATTTCATTACTCTGCTGCTGGAATAATAGTGATCTTACTGCCAGACTGAAACTGCAAGACTGTAGTCTTGTAGGCATCCTTCTCTCTGCTGACACAATTGTACTGTAGGCACATCTGCTAGAACGTAGCCACAAAACCCATGATTAAATAAAGAACTTCTTTAAATTCATATTCATTTCTAGTTGTCCATTAGGTATGGACAATTTAAAACTAAAATTCATGGCATTCTGCATTTCAGTCATGGTATTTCAAGACTAAATATGGTATTTTTTTTCTTGAATTGTAATATTTGGATTTATTATCCTTATATGCATTTTCATTATAATACAATATTTTTGATAATGTTATGTTGTGTAGAGTGAAATAAACACAAGAGTTCTTGGTAACAGGGAATTTTAAGTGATGTTATTTCTGCCTTTGTAGAAGGTAATTGCATCATATTCTTACTAGTCAAATCTCTGAAATAATATGCCTTTGCCAAGGAAACATGTTAAATTCTTGTCCCTACTTCTGAAATCAACAACACCTGCAATTTCATTTCCATACACATTGACATTAATTACTTGCAAGTTGTGATTAATTTTCTTATTACTGATATCATAGCAACCATTTTCTCTGCGATAGAAAGCACTGTGGACGGTTTGATTAGTATCTTATGGTAAATGACAATGCAGTAGGATGTTTTTGACAATTTCCATTATGAAGATGCTTCTTTCCAGTACTTGCTGTTAATTATGTCCTGTCAGAGACACTAATGACATGTTTACACACTCTGCTTTCAAAATTGTCTTTTAGCAAATGGCTTAGTCACTATGATATCCATGCCTCAGAGAAAGAAATCTTTAAATATATTTCATCTTTATGAAGGTGTATGGGCGAGTCTTCGTTCAAGCAACCGATTCATCAACACTCAGACTCCATTCATTGATGTTGGTGCAAGACTTGCAGGGAAAGATAATGCCACTTCCTATGGTAGCAGCGCTTTTCTGCAAAGTCAGCTTATGAGACGGCAAGCAGCCCTCTATATATTTGGAGAAAAATCTCAGTTGCGGGTAATGACAATTCTTTCTTTAATGCTAACATACGTTTTATTTAGATTTGAGTTTAATAACCCTAATGATTTTACAAAATAACAATAATATTCTGGGTGGGAGGATAACTCTCCTAAAGGTGTAAACTATTATGAGGGTTATTGCTATATACAGTATAACAATTAGTGCAGTGTAACTTGGAGGATGGAGTGAGTGAAAAGCAAGCTCTGTGCTTATATAATGCAATGAAGTTAACATAACTAAAGCCATACTAACTTATCTTAAAGACTAGTTAAAGATCAGGCTCAAACTCACAGAAGTTCTGTGAGTGGAGCCCTGTTTGTCATTTTTGTTCATACTGATGTATAGTAGAGCTTAGATATACAGAGATGGGTAACAGATGACTAGAGTAATGGAAGAGCTTTTGTACAAGGTAGGAGCATTCAAATTGGTAAAGACATGGCTTGGAAGGAAATACATTGCTAAGCAACAGAGTATAAACAGACAGAGAACAAAGAGTAGAGGCAGAGAACAGAGAATAAAGCCTTCATGGAAGTCACTATGTCTTTTCTGTCTCAGCTGTCTACCTGCATTGACGATGCAGAAATCAAGGACAACAGCGTTTGTCTCTACTCAGTGTAGCTGCTGCAATAAAAGATTTTGGGACTGTAGGCAGGTAGAGTGGGGCTTGGTGTAGCAGCAGTGAAGCTGGAGTTCCATATCTACAAGTTCATGCTTTCAGAACTACACTTAATTACACCTAAATACAAACTATTGTACTCTGATTCTGCTGACTTCTCATCTAATGTCATCCTCTCACTGACTTCTTGTTTGGGAAACGTGGACTTCTTTGTTAATTGAAAGTGCAGTTCTATTTAGTGTTGAAATATGTTATGTAACAAGTGGAATGTTGTTAGTCAAGAAAGTGATAACCAGAGAAGAAAACCTTCGTTGCTGTGGGCAGCACTTAGTCTCACAAGAAGCCAAATGGTTGTGAATAAAACTAACCCAGAAGCCTGTCCATCCTGATTTGATTAAATGAAGAGGATCATAATGTCTGCAGTTTCGTAAACCTTTTTGGATAGATTCTAATATTTTAGAAGCAGTTTTAAGAAACAGGTATCCTCTACATTCACTCTTGGTGGTTTTACTTTTCTTCAGATAATATTTGCAGATAATTCTAAATTTCTGCCTTGTGAGACTGAAGAATCAATTAGTTTTGACTTTCTTATTCCAATATTTTATTTCTTTTTTGAAATATATAACTTCAAAAAACAGTTATTGGTAGTAGGAAAATACATTGTTTCTGAAATCATGTTGTTTCAGGAGGTGGAAGAATTATGCTGTATCAGAATGATGATTCAAAATTCTTTGCAATTTTTTTTTCTATTTTGACTTTTCTTTGTAATTTTAAATTTTCTTCTATATCTTATTTGTATTTTCAGTTGTAGTTTTAAATGGTGGTTATGTAACAGATATTAGTTCTTATTCTTTTTTTACTTATCTTTTAAAATTGGTTTGGAAATTAATTTTCCTTTTGGAAAGGAAAATGCTTTTCTCAATTGCTTTTCTATCATATATTATTACAACTTAGTATTCTAAAAAAAGTTTGGAAGTTGAGCTCTTAAACTTATTTTTGAATCATGCAAAAATATAAACTAAATCTGAGTTTTCACTTTCCTGCTTTTTCCCTTGGCGCCCTATGAAGGTTATTAATGCAGTCCACTTAATGAAGATTAGTTGCAGTCCAAGTTTAATTCTATGAAAGAGGAATTTCTGAAGAAAACTGAAAACATTTGCTGTGAAGATCTTCAGTGTTGTTGCATACATGAGAATTGTTTTTCCAAATTATGTTCTCTATATTGTCTTTTTTTTTTCAGTTAGCTAACTTAGTCTCTTAATTCAGTCCTCCTCTCTTATTGCTTGTCTTCTAAACACAATAAGTAAAATAAAAGATGAATAATTGTTCTAGAAAATCTTCTTGGAAATTATATCAGGTATTCTCTGACTGCTGTTTAGACAAACAACCATCTCAATTTGCAGTGACTGTTTAGTTGAATCAGATGGTTTGTAGTTTTGAGGTTCTTTTTCGATTTGGGGGTTACTTTTTTTTTCTGCTTTAGTGAACAACTAGAACCTGTCCTGCACTGTTGATATGTCATCCATACAGTCATTTTAATTTTTTTTTATTTATTGTTAATTTGCTCTAAAGATCCTAAAGGAAGCACATTATATGTATATAAAGAACTCAATAAATTGATCACTCAACTTTGGGGTTTTTACTACTACTGTTCCTGTTATTAAAAATATGACAATACGTTCTCTTATGAGTTGTAGATGGATACTTTATTACAGTACATTTTGCAAGTGTTTTAAGGATTTTTATTATCCACAGCAAGTGTTTAGTTAGACAAATTTTTAATTAGGAATTGAAGCAGACCAGACTTTGAGATTTGATGAGACCGTCAGTGAAAAATATGCTTACCTTTTAAATTACATCTCCTGTTGTCCTTTTCACACAGGGATTCAAACTTGATTTTGCTTTGAATTGTGAATTTGTTCCTGTTGAATTCAGTGACATCCGACAGACAAAGGCAAGCTTTAAAAAGCTGATGAGAGCTTGTGTTCCCAGCACTATTCCTACAGATTCTGAGGCAACATTCCTTAAAGCGCTTGGGGAGTCAGAGTGGTTCCCACAGGTAATTTATATGACAGGTACTTTTAATAATCTACATGCAGTACTGCTTGCACAAAATAAATTTCACACTCTTCTGACAGAGAACTGTTGTGTTCTAACCAGCTGTTCTTTGTTCATTGTAATTATTTTGCATACTATCAATTCTGTCCTTACATAAGCATTATTATTTTAATACAACCATAACATTTACAAACATTGGAGGCACTTTTTATAACACAATTTATGGTTTATAACATAGAACACTTACATAAGTAGAGATGAGTGTTCTTTCTCCCTATATAAAATTATGATCCTAGATTTAACTGCTTTTTATTATTTTATATATTTTAGAAATCAGAAAAAAAGTATAGAACAATAAATGAGCCTTTTGTTCCTAACACCAATATTCTACTCTTCCCACTTCCAATTTTTGTATGCACAAGTATTTAACAAATAAGCTAGCTTCTCTTGTCCGTTGTGGTGTATGGGGAACTGTTTGCAGTGGAGTGGGGATAGTTTGTGTGTTAATCTGTTCTGTGTGATTCTGTTCCTTTAGATCCCTCTCCCATATTCCCTTACATAAAGATTAACCAAACGAAGGCAAGACTGGAAGTAACTTTGCAAGATTCAAATTAGAAATTATGTGGGAAAGTAATCTCTTTGTAAATCAAAAGCCATTTTAATTATAGTGAATGTCTTAACAATTACATGTTGTGTTTGGAATCCTCTGCTGAATAAATTCCTCTCAAATGCAGTTAACTATAGTCAACAGAGTATACTGTTATGCTGATTTCTTAAGGAGGAAATACCTGTAACATACTCATTTTGGTAATTGTGCATCAGGAAAGTACTCACAGTTGAATTGTTCTACAGTGCAAGAAGTGGTTTAACTTCTTCCCTTGAGGTGTGATCACTCTGGACATTGCCATGTCTGACCACCACGTTGTTCAGAAAGGGGAGAAGTGGGAAGAGCATGATGACTTGACATCATGTGGGCATTTTCAATCGCAGAGTAGTTGAGCAAGTGGATAAATGTGGAGAAATTAACGGAATGTCACTTTGGTGATGCTACAGCAACAGGGAGATCAAGGGGAGATTATCACATTGGAGTTACTCTGTTTGGTATATTTTAGAGGAAACGTCACTTCTTAGGACTAGATCATAATATCACACAATAGCTGTCATTTCAGTGGTTTAAATCATGTCATATGTGACTTTATGTGACAAAATTAATTTATGACTGTTTGACACTGTTCTTACTATTCCTGTGAAAGGACATAGATCTGTCATCATGGAAATGTATTTTTGTTGTATTAAACTTTTCTGTCCTAGGTGATAGAAGTTACACAGTATTGATTTTAACGCTGTATAGGCTAAATATTCCTTTAAAAGGATATGGATATATAAGAAGAAATTTGAAGTGCTGCTCTATCTTCTGAATACAAATGATAAAAACAGTACTTGCATTTTTATATTGAATCTCTGTAACCAGATTGCATATGCATTTCTTCATTAAGAGTAGCGAAAACCAGCCTTTCTGTTGGCTAAGAAAGTATAGGACGATAAACAAGCTCTTTGATTCTAGAAGTGTTATTTTCCTATTACAAATTCCAAGATTAATTTCTTTTGTTTTCTAAGTAATCGCTATGCGACTGTTCCAAGGAGTGGTAGGCTCGGCAGTGTTAGGTTTACTGGTAGATTCAGTGATCTTGAGGGTCTTTTGCAAAATAAGCAATTCTGTGATTCTCTGAGTTAAGTGTTTTCCATCACAATTTCTGTGGTAATATTCACAGGATCCTGGGGGGCAGGTTCAGAGGAGAAAAATCAGGCTGCCCTAAACAAGGATGAATTTTCTAGGGTTTTACTGTTGTTTGGTTGATCTTTTTTCCTCTCATTTTCTCCCTTTTAATTTGGTTCTCCCTGACTCACTTTCCCATGCCTCCTATACTTTCTAAACCCGCTTTATTTCATTGCATACATGATCTTAGATGTCTCTTGCCATCTTTTGTTTATTTGTTTTCCTATATCACTTTCTCCCTTCTTTCAGGCTTTCATCTTTCCTACTGCTGCTATCAGTCGGTTTGTATTCAGTGCTCTGCAAACAGTAGTTTTATTCTACTATAAAAAACTGAATTGCTTACATGTTGTCTGTTACATTGTTTACTAAGAATGCTGTCATAGTATGACAAAAATGGTAGTAACATCATGTATATTTTCTGTTTAGTAATAACAGTGTGAAGGCTTGTATTAAGATAAAATTGCTGAAATTCATGTAGATTTTTTAACCTACTTATAATGTTTGAATCAATCTCGTTCATATCAATAATCCTTCCCAGAGAAATTAACTGGTGTACCTGCTCAAGGAATTCTAGTAACACTGTTTAATGAATATTGGAATGCAAATAATTAATGCATCCTTCTTCTGTGTTCTAGCCAGCCTGCCCAAAAGCAAAGTATAAGAAACACGCTTCAATCTGTCTGAACTATTTCCAGAATATAGAAATAGTATATTTCTGTGTTTGTTTTTAGGTTCAGGTTTTGCTGTTATTCATGTTTTCCAACTTCTATTAGATTGAGATTAGAAATATTATCTTGGAAATATCTTACATGGGTTCTCCCATCAAAGTACTTAGTGACTTCATGGAACCTTAACATTTTGGAGGAAATTATTTTAGTGTTAAGTCTAGGATGGAATTTTTCTGCAATAAATCTGTCAACTGTGTTGTTCCCTTTCTCCATTTTATGACAGCTATTTTATTACCATATTCATTGGTTTTTATAATTTAAGTTCCTACCTCAAGTCTTTGCTTAATTTTGTTGTAGTTCAGATTTAAATCCTGAGGCTGTTAGATTTTATAGCTTTCTAATCTGTTGCATCAATGCATTTCTCTGTGCTATATGTAGACTTCATAATGCATATTTTAATATTAAATGTGAAATGAATCAATATTGATATATAGAAATTTATCTTATACTCAAGTGTGTTACTTATTTGTAATACTTTATAGCTTCACAGGATAATGCAGTTGGGTGTGATCATCTCTGAGCTCCTGGAAAATGGATCATCTGTTATGGTTTGTTTGGAAGATGGCTGGGATATTACTGCCCAAGTAAGCTGCTATTAAAACCTTGAGATAGCTAAATATTAAGACAAAACACCAGCAATACTCTTTTACACAAGTGACTGACAGATTGGTATAACATTGGTAGATATTTCTCGTGGCAGCAGAGAGAAATGAGTGTATGAATCCTTGCATTCATTTGGAGTTTACACCATGAATGAGTTCCTTAAAATGCGGTTTTTTCAAAGGTCCTGTGATGGACATACATTTCTAAGGCATGGATATTAAATCTGCATTCCTGCACCTTGTGTTATGTGAGCTGAAAGTCACCACAACAGATAATTTATCTTTGTAAACATAGTACACACTATGCACAGAAGAGAAGGATAGAAATTCTTATTCTTGCCATTCACTTTCCATAAATGAAGTTAGGAGACCACACACAGGAAGAAAACTGATTCTTTTGCCAAAGTTACTAACACATGCTGCAAGGATAGATCACCAGAATAGATAACTTTCTGAAACAAACTATAAATTGTGTGAATGAAGACCTGCTGCCTTGTTTAATGGATGCATTGTGTCTTCATAATTCAGAAGATAAGCCATAGAAACCAAAAATTTTAGTAAATAAAAGCTTCTTGCTCAGCCAGTATTCTGGTACGCTGTAAGCAAACCCACAAAAGAATGTTAGAATGATTATTGGAATAATTGTGAAACAATGAAGTATAGAGAAGGGGACATACATAGCTGGAAGTGAAAGAAGTCTGTGCTGTGTTTTAAAGTGCTCTGAAATTTTGACTATAAAAACAGGCTGAAGTTTCTGGTGAGCATAACATGGCAACACCACAGAAACTCTAAAGTTACCCTCAAGACCAATTCTTGAAAACACTTTTGCCAAGATGGCCAGTAGTGTTTTATAAATGTTTATAATCCATATTTTATTAATACAAGTGGTTTTATTTCAAATGTAATTTAAATGTGGTAAGCATTATAATGACTTCCAAAGCTTATAGTTGCTTAGGTTCGGATTTTACAGCTATCGTAAAGTTTCAAGTTAATTGACACTTTTTTATGTGAGATATTCAATTTGTTTTATGAAAATAATGTATCTGGTAAAATACTTGTAGTTCAGTTTAGATGAAGGCTTTTGTTTCCTTGAACTATAAGCAAATTATGGAATATTTCTATTAATTGACTAAAGTGTTCTCTTAACTTCTGTCATTCTTAATGCAATATATCCTGTTTTGTGATCTAGGTAGTGTCTCTGGTGCAGTTACTCAGTGATCCTTTCTATAGGACACTTGAAGGCTTCCGAATGCTGGTGGAAAAAGAATGGCTCTCATTTGGTCATAAATTCAGTCAACGTAGTAATCTAACTCTGAATTGTCAGGGTAGTGGATTTGCTCCTGTTTTCCTACAGTTCTTAGACTGTGTGCATCAGGTAAGTCAATCTTTCTTATTTTAGTTTATGAGAAGAATTCATAAATAAGTGTGTAGAGGCCGCTGTTTCAGATGTTACAGATGATGGGCTGAGGGAAGACTAGTAACCTCCTTCTCTAGCTTTTATTAAAGTGAACAGGTTTCACCTCAGGAAGAACTGCAAGGGCTGCCTATAGAGACTGACTCACCCACACAAAACAGACTAAGGGATGGTTGGCATTATGGATATTTTAAGGTCCTTTGTGAAGATTTCAAATAGAGGTTTTATAAGCTCAAGACTGTCTTTTGGCAGTCTATTTATCTCCTTTTGCTCTGAATTACTTGCTAATGTAGCCATAGCCTACATCCTCTTTCTGACCCTGGAAACACTTAGCTCCAGTTTCAACGCAATAAATCTTAGAGAGCTGGCATAAAGAAAAGCAAGGAAATTATCCAGGCATACCTGAACAGTATTTTTTTTCTCAAGTCCAGAAATCACACATTCAAAACAAATGGGTTATCGAGAACAAAGATAAAAGTTAAATTCAAGGATTTGGGTTTATTTTTATGACAATAGTTATAAAATAGAATGCACCATGTTTTCTTAACTGCAATTAAGAAAAATGTTTTTCTTTAAGTTGTTTAGCACAGTCTGCATTTCTAAGAAAATTGAATGATGGATTATAACCACCTTGGCTTTAAAAGTTAGAATGAAATGGAAAGTGGAATAAATCCCTGCTCTTAACGAGCCGTCATGTTTGATTTTGCCTCAAGCTACAAGGTGCTTACAATATTTCTACTATACATGCGAATGTGTCAAGGAAATAGAAGAGCATTTCTTTTGTAATTCATCTCAGCAGCTTTGGTGCATGTCATTAGGTATCTGGCTCTTCTCTGTCTTTAAGAAGCAGTGTAAAGTATACAAGTTATTAACAGATACATTTCAAAGATCTGTATTTTCTAGTTTTTGGTCTTAAGCTGTGTCCACATGACTTAACTGCAGCTATAGCAGCAAAAAAATCACCTCCTGCAGGCCATCTGGAGTTGTTCATCATTTCTCCTCTGGTGGAGATACCACCCATTCCAGTCTCTTAGCTAAGGGGTTCATGTGAACATGCCTGCCTTTTCCAATCAAAATGATAGAAAATATTTGTTAGAAAAGACCACCTTATTTTGATGAGTGTGGATTTAGAAGCAGTTCAGCAGATCAATCTGAAGGAGGCAGTAACTTCTTATGAGGAAAGACAGTGGTGGCTAGTGGTTATAATCTTTTCAGCCAGTGTTAACTTCAGCCAAGAAAGAACATGGGAGCACAACTTTACTGCTTAATCAGTGTAATATAGATAATACAGATTTGTCTGTTTTTAGAAAAAAAATCTTTAAGCAAAATAACTTGCAATCCTGTCCAGAATCATAGAATCATAGAATCACCAGGTTGGAAGAGACCCATCGGATCATCGAGTCCAACCACTCCCACAAAACACTAAACCATGTCCCTCAGGACCTCGTCCACCCATCCCTTTTAAACACCTCCAGGGAAGGCGAATCAACCACCTCCCTGGGCAGCCTGTTCCAATGCCCACTGAACCTTTCTGTGAAAAACTTCCTCCCAATGTCTAGCCTAAATCTCCCCTGGTGGAGCTTGAGGCCATTCCCTCTTGTCCTGTCCCCTGTCACTTGGGAGAAGAGGCCAGCACCCTCTGTTCTGCAACCTCCTTTCAGGTAGTTGTAGAGAGCAATGAGGTCTCCTCTCGGCCTCCTCTTCTCCAGGCTAAACAACGCCAGCTCTCTCAGCCATTCCTCATAGGGCCTGTTCTCCAGACCCTTCACCAGCCTTGTTGCTCTTCTCTGGACTCGCTCCAGAGCCTCAACATCCTTGTTATGGTGAGCAGCCCAGAATTGAACGCAGTATTCGAGGAGCGGTCTCACCAGTGCTGAGAATGCACCTCTGAGGAAGTTTTCTAGAAATAAACTTATGAAGACGGATCTTCTGAGTCATGATGGCATAGTATTGACTTACCAAATTCTAAGAGTATGGTTGTAAACTCTAGGGAAATTTGTTTGGAAGTTAAATTAATAGTTGAAGTTTCATAGGAATTTACTATGGAAACGAAATTTACTTAACGTTTGTACTTGGACATTTCCATTGTTTCATTGGTTTCTGTGCAACTTATTCAACAACTGCAGAATCCAATTAGACTGCAACTTGACTCTGAAATGTGGTGTATTGTGATCAGTTTTAAAAAATGCCCATTCACTGGAAATAAACATCTGGAGCTTCCAGAATACTTTTAACCATTATAGCCTCAATGTACTAGGTGCAGTAAGAAAGTCACTATGGAGCCAGTGTGCATTAAATGTCATGGGTTAAACTAAAGAAACAGAGAAAACAAATGAATCAGTGATTCCCATATTAGAACTGCATCATCTTTTAAAAAGTCATTGTTTGTGCCAGTATCTCCAGGTGTCAGCTGAATTATTAATGCAAAATCATTCTTCCACAATAGCAGCATCTGGCAGATACTCTGCCTGTAAGAAGACTGAGTTTATGGAAGTGATGTCAGTGCCGGAAGCTTTTATTTTTCTTCTGAATCTATTTGGTAATTTATTAAATATAATTGAAGCAGAATAATTTTCTAGAACTGAGTTTTTTTAAGCTCAGGAATGAGTTCTGTTACAGCATCCTGTGTAAGAGGAGATGGGTGTGCTGCTCCCATGGTAGAGGTATTCAGTTATTCCACTTTTTGCAGGAGTAGCCTCTTAGTGATTACCAGCACAGGATTTTTTTGAGTACTGTAATTCTTATTTAAATTAAGTAAATATTGCTAAATAATGGAATTACAAACCCAAAACTTATTGGAAAGCTAAGAAAGGCTGATACAAGTGTAAGATTATGAAATACATTTAGTGAGAACATGGTGATTTGAAAAAGAATTTGAAAGTACTGAGTTTCTCTAATTATAATATTAGAACCATCTCTCGGTTTACTCATGTGTTAAATCTTCGTATATTACGGAGATTCAGCATTTAAAAAAATTATACAGTTATCATTTTCAAAGAGACCGTGTCCCTGTATATTTATCTTTCTAGGTGTTATATGTTAGAATTACAAAGTTTAAAACATTGTTTCTAATTTACAAGTATATTTTGAGTGTATCCGTTAAAATCAATGAATTAACTGAGATGGCACCGAAGAGTTATCAGAGAGAAACCAGCTATATTTAACCTCAACCTAAATCACTATTTGCAGTACCTCTTTTTTAATCTTTTTTTTCAGTTGCTTAAGTGAATGCAGGTGTTTTCTTCCATGTTAAGTTTCTAATTTATTGCTTCTAATTTTGGAGCTGTATTTTATCAGTATATTTTTTTCCCTGATAGTGAGCCATATTTTTAATTTTGCAGACTACTGCAGCTAAACAAATCATCAATACCAGTAGTCACTTCACCTACCTGTGGCATCCTGCCCATCTCAAAGTGTGCTAAGATATGCCACAGCTGTGGAAGCACACAATAACTCAATAGTCACCTTTATAAAATGAATGTTTTAGATGATAGTTGTTTTAGTTTCAAAACTAAATTATATTATTATAATTTCTAGCTCCAGAAATCTCAGAAATGAGATTACTCACAGCACCTAGATCTGTGACAGGATTTTAGTAGCAGCTTATTCTTGTAACTCTTCAAATATATTAAAGTAATAATTGGACCATAAGTAGAGATTAGGACCCTGTATAAGTAGTGTCACATAGTAGAATGTAACTTTTCCTTCTTACAATGTATTATAGATATCTTTTCCAAGTTTAAGGTGGCAAATATTGACTAAACTATTTGAATATCTTTGTACATGTATCTAAATGTGGACGCATATGGGAGGGCTTTTTGGATTTCAGCACAAAATTACATTATGTTCTTTTTGAACAGAATTAGTATACTCTAATTATATTTTAATCTAATACATGCCAGAAAAAAAATCCTTTTTTATAAGGAAAACTAGAATTTATTACAGAATAAAAATCTGCTTATCTTTATTCTTACAAAATACTATATATATGTACAAATGATTACCCCTGTCCTCAAAGCAGCTAAAAGACCCCAGGGGTATCTCCTTTCCTGGCCAGGCACAGGTTTGATCGAAAATTGTTTACTTAATATGCTTCACATATTCAAGATAAAAGCTGGTTTTAAGTTTTTTTCATAATGTAATATTTTGGTGCATATTTTGAAAGGGAAGAAGTATAGGTAGGCTAGCAAGTACTTCAGAGTAATGGTAAATGGAATATCTTTTGCAGTATTGCCTCTGTACATCTGCTATGTTGGGTTCAGAGCATTAGTAAGAAGTCCCCTGCAAACCTTCTAATTAATGTTTGACTTCCAGCTGCATCCAGGAGTAACATCTTTGCCTGTGAAGTTATGTGATGTCTTATGATATAAAAGATTTATATCCAGCTTGATTACTTTGAAGAATACTGGGGTTTGTACAAAGTATAATACAGTACATCCTATCTGCTCTGAAACATTTTTGCAGCACAGTAATTTAACTACCTTTAAAATATTTTAGACAAAATAGTGAAGGATTTATGCATACAGAGAAGACGATTGCCTATGGATGTACTTGTCAGCATTCACGGAGAACTATTTTGCTGCCACACATCAAATTATTACATTTGTATTTGTATTATACCTCAACATCCTCTTTTTTCTCTTTTTTTTTTTTTTTGAAGATTCATAACCAGTACCCAACAGAGTTTGAGTTCAATCAATATTATCTGAAGTTTCTAGCTTTTCATCACATATCAAATAGATTTAAAACATTTCTTCTGGATTCAGACTATGAAAGACTGGAACATGGTATGTATGGGGTTTGTTTATTGCATATTGGTTTGGTAGTTGTTGGTATTTTTCTCATTGATATTTGATCTATCAAAATTCACCTAGTTTGAGATAGTCCAAGTGATTGCTTGGTGATGATTTAATGAATTGGAGAATAATTTAGGGCCTGAGTATGAAGGAAAGCAGAGGTGAAGAACACAGAATTCTCCAAATTAATGATTACTGAGCCATCCCACTGATAAGTCTAAGAGGAAGTGGAGAGAGTTAGTGCCATCCCTCAGGGGTTTTTAGTAATTTATTCACATGCTTCGGTTTCCCCAGTTTCTTATTTTACAGAAACCTCTGATGGGGTGGAGGTAGAATCCGTCATCGGGGCTTGGTGATCTGCTGAGTCAGCATTGCTGCAGGCAGAAAGGGACATTCATAAATACTTAAGTATTTCTGTACATTTCAGTATGTAGTTATAAATATAATGCTACTTAATGTTTTTTCATACAGAATTGATATTCTACGCAATTTGCAGCAGAGTGGCAGTTGCAACACACAGCAGCTGTGTTATCAAATACAATCTCTTGTTGCAATGGCATTTGATAGTAGATTTAGTCTGTGAAATTGCTTTTGGCTATGCTATAATGTTATGTATTATCATAAAAGCTATCTTTTTACTGCTTTTATTTTCCCTAGGGACGTTGTTTGAAGATAAAGGAGATAAACATGCCAAAAAAGGAATTTGTATTTGGGAATGTATTGAAAAGATGCACAAAAGGAGCCCTATTTTCTTCAATTACCTCTATGCCCCTGCTGAAATAGAGGTATGATTTTTAAAAACTCAACAGGTGGTTTGATATTCTGAGTGATTCCTTGAGTATATTTTCATATCCTAATTCTACTCTACTGAATTAAGCATTTGGCAAAGTTGACCCACTTTTATCAACTGGAGTAGTGTCTCACAGGCTTATATTCCCAGTCAGCTTAGTTATGGAAATACCATTTAAAGGGGCAAATTCTGGAACATGTATTTGTGCATCCTGCTGAGGTAAGTGAGGATCTTTCATTTGATTTCATTTAATTATATGAATGATCATTAAAATTATCCTAAAGTTTGCATAGGTTGTTAAAAAAAAAATTACATACTGCAAACCTTAGGATACATACCACCTTGTACTGTCTGCTATATAAGTTGACCTCATTTTTTTAAAGAAAGAAAAAAATATTACTTTCTTTATGGTATTTTGAGTCTGTCGCAGATCACTGTTGCTGTCAACAGTGCAACCTCCTTCAACACACCCACACGCACACCCCTAATAAAGTAGTGGTGCAAGTGGGAGGAGTGACAAAACGAGAGAGTAACATTCAGTAGGTAGAACATGCTTCAGCTGTTTTTGTTTTAGAGAAACGTGTCTGTAAAACCATCACTGTGATGAATTCAGTTTGATAGACTGCTTGTTCACTCTGTGTTTTATCCATTTTGCTGCAGCCTAATTAGTAAGCAATCAGGCATAGCTTTTGATGTTGTGATAGTGTTTTCTTCCTCTTTTTGAGAAGAAACAGCTTTTCTTCATATGAAGTGGTATAATAGTAGCAGAAATAGCCGTAACAGCAGTGTTAGTTATTATGACTGAGCATCATTCTTCAGACTTCAAAACTGCCTGTTCATCTGAGGCAGTAATTCCTATGCAAACTGAAAGACTTACTTTATTTTTTAAAAGAGGATAAAAAAATAGTACAAATATATCTGTTTAAACTACTCTGCAAGATCTAGTCCCTGGCTGCCTGCCTCATATTACTCTTTTTCCAAGTGGCATGTCCACCTACATGATACAGCCTGTCTCCTTTCTCTGTTAGTGAAGAGTCTTGGACTTTCTGCTGAGAAAAATTTGAAGTGTGATTGCTATTAAGTGCCTTTTGTGCCTTTAACAGGATGCACAAAGACTGTGAGTGTACCAACTGCATGTGGTAGCTTACACACCTGGTTTATTAGAAGGATAAAAATGAGCAGTGTGTTCCCAAAGGTAGTATTAGATTTAAGTTTTGATCTGGCTGAGCCAATATCTTGCTGTGGAAATTATTGAGCTGCAGCACCACTTACCCCGTGTAATACACTGTTCAATTTAGAATGATCTAGAAAATGTAAGCATTGTGTTGTGTTGTGTTGTAAGTCTGAAACTCAATGATTCCTGCCATTATAATAAAATTTTGTTTCAAATAGGCACTGAAACCAAATGTGAATATGTCCAGCCTAAAAAAGTGGGATTATTACGTAGAAGAGATTTTGGCTACAGGTCCTTCCTATGACTGGACCATGGTAACAGCAAAATGCAGCGTTCCAGAGGAAACTGACCAAACGGATGGTTCACTCCCCCAGACTAAGAGGAAAATTGTATGGCCGTGTTATGATGATGTAAAAAAAATACAACCTGATGCCATCAGCAGTCTTTTAAATGTAAGTACATGTGTTACACAGAACAGTAAGTTCTCTTATGATTGTGAAATTCATAGTTACTTTTTATTTAAGTTATTGCCTTACAGAAATACTGTTATTAAAAGGAACATAATAGATGTCAAAACAGATATTCAGTAAAACTGACTACCTGGTCTTGAGAAGTGATGGTTGGTCTGAGAATCAATCAAGCTTGCAAATTTATATTTTATAATATTTTGGTACTTGAAATAGGTGCTTGATTTTGGGTTTTTCTTGTTTGGGCTCATGTAGGTTATGTCCTTTCTTCATTAGAAGGTGCATACGGATTCCATTATCATGATAATTGTAGTTATTTAGAATGGTTTAACATCTGTATTTTTCTATATGTCTGTTATTTTGTTATCATTAATTAACAGTCCTAATATTTAGATTATAATCTTAACTGCCAGTGCAGGAAAATGACAAGGGCCTGTTTCACTTCCTGCAGCTATTGTTTCAAGCCACATGCATATTCAGATACCTACCACTACATACAGGTTTTTATCTTGAAAACTGTTTGCAGACTTTACCTTATATTACAACTGGGATTATGAAGCCTAATATTGCAATGCTTGTAAATTTGGGATATGCTGTGGGTCCCTGAAGTCCTTCGAATCAAAGATAACTTTTAGCAAAGTCTTACAGCAGGAAGTTTCTGAATGGATTTGAATCTTTGGTGATAGACTTTCTTTAGCTAGAGTCAGCTTTGTTTTGGCACTTTCCTTGAATTTCTTTTGGTCCATTCTTTCCAATCATAATTGATCAAACACAGCAACAATGCCCTATTTTAAAATATAATCAAATAATCACTTGTAAAACTCCCCTTCACTTAAAATAAGATAGCCAGAACTACTCAGAATTTATAATTTCACAAATGCAAAGAAAGAGCAGCCTCTCGGCAGCGGTCTTATTAGGGATTCTTTAGCAAAAAAAAACCTCAGAGCTTTCATATCAGGTAACTGGAGACCAGAAGTTCATCAGGAATATAGCAACAACGTTCTTCTGCATTTCTTCTTGGGGTAGGTGCCAAACTATCTGTATCCAAAGTGTGAGAAACTGCCATATAACAGGGAAGTTAGCCATATTATATTCCAAAGATATGTGGGTCAGGTTTTATAGAGTTTAAATGTTATTTGTGAATTAGATTATAGTAATAAAAAATAGCAATGGAGAGGAACATTTGGAAAACTTTGAAGAGGTTGTATAAAGGTTACAAAAATATTCTTCTAAGTTTAAAAAGCAGAGTGAACTTTCTTTTAAAACAAGTTGTTAATTTAGGGCTATTGCTGATGTAGGAGAAAGACCTCTCTTTAATCATAAATCCGTTGAGAATGTGTTGTTATCCAAAAAATGTTTGAACTGAGGACCATATTTAGCTATGGTAAATTATTAGAGAAGATTGATTCTTCCCTAGTTTATAATGATAAGCCCAAATTTGTTTGTTCAAAAGATACACTTCAGTTGAAAACTAAATTGTATTCTTCAGGATGTAAAGCTGAAACAGAAACATTAGTGAGTGTCTTAATTCACAGTTTTCCTTGATAGAACATTATGTTCTTCTATTAAAAGCAAAAGGTGTACTTTTTGAGCAGTAGATGTCTTTATGTATTCTGGGTACATAGCAATCCTCCACTAACAAGATGTGTGTGATGGCTCTATCATTTCCATAAATTCTTATGTTTATGAGTTTTAGAAAGCTAACCAGTCTGCACATTTCATTCATTTAGTTCTAAATGAAGCCTTTTAAAGATTGTAGATCATAAAATGCATTTCAGAATACCAATTTCTGTATGAAGTTTCTTAATTCAATTCTGGCCCTTTAGAGACAGCCAACAAATCTGAGCTTGGTTGTTCAAATCTTAAAATCTCTGAAGTGTACTTTGAGGACATAAATGTTTAAAAGTAGATCCAAACAGAGGTGCTTCCCTTTAAGACCACTTTCTGATGATCTTTTGGTATGATAGAAATCAGAAATAAGGTACCGATGCTGAGTTACTCTTCCATTCCTTAAACAAAGCGAAAGGCAATTATGAAACAGCATCATTATGCCTCTATTTTCTCTTTCAGAGATTAGTTGCAAATATTTTTAAAATCATTTCTCCATTTTAAAAAAGGTAGATTTCTCCACAAAACTCGAAAGCAACTCATGGGACAGGAATTTTTTTTTTTTTTTGGGTAAGCACTTCTTTCCTTGCATGTAGTTCAATAACATTATACCACAGTGTAGCACATCCAAGAGCCATGTCTTCAGCATTGAAGACTGACTGCGGGGCGTAGTATACCCTGTTTTGGACTCCCTGCTACAAGAGAAAGACAGGGCTACCGGAGAGTCCAGAAAATGGCCACAAAGATGATGAAGGGACTGGACTGCACACTACTGTGTGCAGTTCTGGGCCCCTCAGCACAAGAAGGATGTTTACGCTCTGGAGAGTGTCCAGAGAAGAGCAACGAAACTGGTGAAGGGGCTCAAGAACAGGCCTTATGAGGAGCGGCTGAGAGAGCTGGGGCTGTTTAGCCTGGAGAAGAGGAGGCTGAGGGGAGACCTCATTGCTCTCTACAAATACCTGAAGGGAGGTTGTAGAGAGGAGGGAGCTGGCCTCTTCTCCCAGGTGTCAGGGGACAGGACAAGGGGGAATGGCCTCAAGCTCCGCCAGGGGAGGTTTAGGTTGGAGATTAGGAAGAAGTTTTTTACGGAAAGGGTCATTAGGCACTGGAATATGCTGCCCAGGGAGGTGGTTGATTCGCCTTCCCTGGAGGTGTTTAAGTTACGGGTGGACGGGGTCCTGAGGGACATGGTTTAGTGTTTTGTGGGAGTGGTTGGACTCGATGATCCAGTGGGTCTCTTCCAACCCGGTGATTCTGTGATTCTGTGATTCTGTGATGTGAAAAAAGGCTGAGAGGGTTGGAATTGTCTAGCCCCGCAGAAGAGAAATCTCAGGGGGTAATCATCGATAGTTATCTAAAGAGAAGGTATAAAGAATGATGGAGCCAAACTCTTTTCAGTGTTACCTAGTGACAGGACTAGAGGCAATGGGCACAAATTGAAACACAGGAGGTTCCATCTGAACATCAGGAAACATTTTTTCACTGTGAGGGGTGACTGCACACTGGCATTGCCCAGGAAGGTTGTGAAGTCTCCATCCTTGGAGATACTCAGAAGCTGTCTGGCAACAGACCTCAGGAACTGGCTTTAAGTGTACCTGTTTAAGCAGAGAGGATGAGCCAGATGACCTCCAGAAATCACTTCCAGCTTCAACCATTCTGTGACATATGCCAGCTTGCTGGTTGTATTAGAGGTAGCAATCTACCAGTATTTCAGTGAAAATGCAAGCCAGATCCTTGAGGTCAGACATATCTCCACTGTTTCCCACTGATTTGCTAATGTTCCTAAGAAGGTATTCAGTCCCCATAATTCATTGAGTGACTCAACTTCTGTATGAAGTGTCCTGTTCTTACAAACAAACAGTTACATCACTTAACATGAGGTGGTAGAGAGGTTGACAGACTCAAAGATGCCACTTCAAGGTGCCAGTCACCCGAATTAACTCTGCCATAAATATATCCCATAAAGAACTAAAGCTGTATAATGAAAAACCAGCAAAACAATAAAGATAGCACTCCTGATTGTGTGCTGTTTAAGAACTTTTCTTTATGTGCCAAGAAGACTGATACATCGAAATGAACCCTGAGCCAAAAAGTTTATTCCAAATATTGAACAACTAGTCATGTACAACTTGTTGCATGTACAAGTCTGATCATTTAACAGAGGCAGCAGTTAGATCCCTGGCAACACATTCAGCATATTTCCATTTTTAGTCCAAGTCTTAAGCCTCTAGCTCAGAAATTGAAGAGAAAATATTGATAAGGAAGGACATCCAAAGCAAGGTGCTCTATCACAGTCAAGATAGTTCACTAGTGTAGGACTTTGTCCAGATTGTTTTGTGTGTGCACAAGCACATTGTGGTTACAAAGGAGACCAGCCCCTACAGTGCTGGAGTGTTGTTGCAGAGTTAACTCCTGTCTGTACCATTCAAATGTTACAAAGTGGATTACTCAGCAGATACTTTTGAAAGGCACTGTAGTGCTAATTGCTTAGAATTACTGATTTCAGGAAATGGATATTCATACTTGTTATAACCTTTCTTTTTATACATGTTGATAAACATGTATGCTCCCATAAGTCTAGGCAACAAGAGATGAACAAGAAAGATAAATGTAAGGAATTTTTCTTTCAAGGAAATAAAGCTATTCATAGTCCATTCCACACATGGAAGGAAAAAAAATCTGACGTTTTTAGTAAAATTTAAAACCAAAGAGGCAAGAGTAAATCTTAGTGATTTATTGCTGTGTAAGTTTATTACATCGTGTTTATTAAAGGAGAATATATTCCTAACTTTGCAAGTTATATGTAGGAGATTGTTGAAAGTTTTTCATTTTAAGTTCTGGAAGCACTACTCATTGTAGAGCCAAAAAGAAGGAATGTGACCCAGTTGCTAAGTAACTAGTTTAAGTTACTTCCAGATTCTGCAGAAAAAGACTCATACTCAGAAGTCAATACTAGGGCAGAAAGAGAATGATCAGATTAAAACCTGACTAACTTTTAGTACAAAAGAGCTTGTACACTTCTGCAGCAATTTGGAAAGCTTTTTGTGTAAAAAGTCCGTGGTATGCTGATTTAGTTGTAAGTATCCCATCAGGAAGAGTTTTACACTCAGCACTTTGAAAGAGAAAGAAGTAATCC
This sequence comes from Piaya cayana, assembly GCA_013389865.1. Taxonomy (NCBI): domain Eukaryota; kingdom Metazoa; phylum Chordata; class Aves; order Cuculiformes; family Coccyzidae; genus Piaya; species Piaya cayana. Next base: position 172,481 of record WAAB01014253.1, on the reverse strand, counting down.
AGAGAATCCTTTAGTCTAGCTTGTGTTCACCATTCCTTATTTTTTGTATCTAACTATGAAGATACTCCAGTGAAAACTATTCTGGTTTTGTTTCTTGGCAGGAAGTGTGTTGTATGATACTTAATGTGTATTTGGCTTTCAACTGCCTTCAGTTTTTAATATTTCTTGTTTGGTTAAGCCAGATTTCTTAGACTGAGTTTTACTTTTGAGTTTTCTAATTTACCTTAGCAAGGAAGAGTTCGTAAAAATATTGTATTCCTATTACACTGTGCAATACTGGCTTTTTTATTTTCACTTCAGAGTTTAAAATTTAGTTCAGGAGTTAATTTCACAGTCAATATGTTTTCTTACTTTAAATATACTGTCATGTAAGCCTTTCAGTTTCCTAAATAAACTGGCATTCTAAGACACCAATATGAGTTGGAGAATATTTTGAAATCTACTTTAATCATTTAGTGTAGTAGAAGTAAATAGAGTCAGAGACTTACAGTCTCTACTTCAAAAATAAATGTCTTGAAGTTTAATTGGCTTTTATATAGCAGGGGGATTTTCTGTCCTATGGCAAGTTTTTGTTCCATCAATTCTTAGTTGGATTTGCAAAATAGAGTTTTTAATTTGATTTCATTAAGAATCACATTTCGATAATGGTATAGCTGTTGAAAGTAAAATTATAGAAAGGAACATTGCAAGGAATATGGTCACACGTAAAAGTAATGACAGATATATTGATAAACATTCGCAAATAAACATAAACTAATGAAATTGCCTCATTTTATTTGACTTTGTATGCACTGTCTTGTTAACAGGAAATAACCCTAACTGGAGGTTATCAACATAGGTCATATTCCCAAGTTCCACAACAAGAACATGTTGTTACAGTTTGGCATTCAAATTGAATAAATCTTTCTGTTTCATTTCCTTCTTTTATTACAGCTTTGTATCCCATTTTATCAACCAGTGTAAATGTTAATATTGGCAACATACGATGTTGGTGTCATAGCACAGAATTTGCTCTTTGTAAATATTTTTCTAAAATATGCCCTATGCTTATCATTGTTGTGTTTCTATTATAGCAGTTGGTGTTGAATTTTGTGTATTCAGGAGAACTAGCAGAGAACTGAAAGGACAGTGGCTCTGCTGACCTGTGACATGCAAGAAGAATAACGTGACCGATGCTGTAGCTGGTTGCCCTTGACTCCTGAGTCTGGCTGATTTCAGTTTGTAGCTGGTTTGACAGAGGTTTTCTTTCTTTACTGGGAAACATGGCCTAGGAGTTCCTGTGTAAAAATATTGACTAGAAAATGACTGTATAAAATTATTGCCAGGAAGTCATGAGTTAGAAATATCGATCCTTAAGAAAACCCTTATTATTTGTTTCAGGAAATCGAAAGGTTGGAAAGTAAATTAAATCAGAGCCCAGAAAGGTGGCAGCTTTTGTGGGAAAAGGTCAAAATGAATCTCAAGGATGACACCAGACAAGACAATGTGAGTAGCAGAAAAGCTCATCCAATAGGATAATTTCAGTCCTGTTAGGTAGGCTGCCTGAGGTGCTGACAAAATCACTCTATTTCTGGAATGAAATACTGCTTTTCAAAAATTGAATATGTTGCTCTAAAACATGATACTGGCTCTATATTTCTGCATGTAGAAAAATGTATTTATCCTTGTGCTACTCATCTAATTGCTTTTCCAAAGTAGATTACGCCATGCAGGTGAAATGAATGTGAGTATTTTACTAATACATAAATATATGCCCTTATATATTTAAAACATTCTTGAAGTGAAAAACCCTCAGTTCCTCAGAGTAACCAAAATGACATCACAGAGTTTCAGAGATGAGTAATGAGAGTTCCATGTCTAAATGGAATTTTGGAATTGTAGATTCTAGTAAAGGTAGGAAGGGACATGTGTTTGTCGTTCTTGACTGCATTAAAAGAAAAGCTGACAATAGAGGTATTTTCTAAGTCAAAGGCTGCCTCTTTGCTGTCTATATGCACTAGGAAGAATGTTAGATACTGTTTTTTGTGAGCTTTCCATATAAACAGTGAGTTACCAGCTCAAGATTGTGACCTAAGTCTTCAGCTTGACATGCTGCTTCAGACTTGCCAGTTTCCATACTCACAGTACTACTTCATTATTTGTCCTTTGCTCTCAGGACAGCAATGTACTTTATGCCTGTCAGAGCCATTCAAGCTCACTTTATACCCTAGACTAGCTCAAGATGAAAAAAAGTTTTATCTTAGCAAAGCAAAGGATTCTTTTATTGAATTGGAAGCAGAAAAGAAAATGAAATACTGATTTCTCACACCATGTGAACCCTTCTACTTAAGAAGTTCATTGAATCGCCATCTCTCTGACTTCTTTTCTGAGGCAGCACTGACTTGTATTACAAAGATTTTTTTGGCCTCATAATAATTCACATGTTGTACCATGTGTTATCATTGTAATGTTGCGACAGCCTCACAGTGCAAGACATGCTGCATTACCTTTTTTCTTTTACTTTCATCTTTTTTAGCTCCGGAGACATCCTTCTGGCTCCTCTGGGATGATGTCAGCTAATCTACATTCCTATCAAAAGAGGTCTTTGTTGGAAATACCTGACAGTGGGCTCGGTGAAGAACAAAGCGCAAGCATCTCTCCTTCTAATGGAGTAGAGAGAAGAACAACTACTTTGTACAATCATTTCACATCAAAGAATGATGAAAATAGGTAACCTAACTGAATAACCACAGAGTATTTCTTAACTTTGTATTAAATTGGTACCAGTAGTCTTTGCCTTAGGCAAAAAAAAAAAAAAGAAATTTGCATATGCACTAAATGCTTTGTGACTACTTTGTTCCTTCTTTGTGGTTTTGATTACATTTAATTGTCATGATGGATGGGCCGCTGTCTCCTAGCAGTGTCTTTTAGTCTTCTCCTTTACACGCACAAGTATATAAACGTGTAACTGCACATTTAATGCATCCAAAACACCAAAACATTTAGATGTTTGTCAGTGTATCAAAGTTACTAATAACTAAAATATTGGTTTAAAACTGATTTGTTTTACTGCAGTAAAATAAGTGCTTGAATATGTATAAAGTCGTTGGGGTGGTTAAATCACTGGTATTCATTCATGTTATGGAATCACATCTCATTTTTTGTACCTTTCAGGTCTTTTGAAGGTACGCTATACAAAAGAGGAGCTTTACTAAAGGGATGGAAACCTCGCTGGTTTGTGCTGGATGTGACAAAACACCAGGTAAAAGCTTTTCAGATAATGGATGTTTTTGTGGCTAGTTTTCTGGTTTTTTACTTACTGAGTTTGTATGCATTGATTTTACAGAGAGTATAAATAATGATAATTTTCAAATGTGATGTGTTATATCATTATAGAGCATATATCTATGTTTATCTTGTGTATCTTGTACCTGATGCACCATTCTGCATGGACATAGGTGGTTTAGTATTTTGGGTTTTGTTTTTCTTTAAACAATGATAACTGTTTAACAAATAATCGTAATAGTCTTCTTGGACTGGAAGTTATGCATTATTGTTTAGGTCCAATTTTTTTTTGCCTGCTTCATACCTCAGGAAAAAGGAAAAACGCTGTGTAGTGCCTGAGGATATTTCCTGGTCATTGTGGTAGACCAGCAATACCAGCAATTTAAAGCACTGCTAACTCTAGAATGTCATTAAGCAATTAAGTGGTGCACATAATTTGCCCTTTAATATGACCTCTTTAGTTTCCAAAAGAACTAAAAGCTTTTTCTGAACTAGAGAGTGAAAAACTTACAAGGTATTTCCTAGAGTGCAACTGGAACGCTAAAAGCTAATATTCTAACTGTTGGCAAGTTTAATTCAGGTATCCATATTGAAACTGTAGAATATACTGTACATTCAGTGTATATTTTACAGCCTCATTGTTCCTTAAGCACTTTGCCATGAACATTTTTCTTTGCAAATAAAAAGACATGGTGTGTCCAGGAAAATCATGATCTGAATTGGTTCACTTGGGTTTTTTCTTGGTTTTCTGTTACCAATATTTGAGAAAGACAATCCCGAATCTTGGTATGAAAGTCTTTTCAGATACAGAGAAACAGAGTCACAAATCACTCTGAAATGAATTTGGAAAGTCTGAGATAAAATTTCATCTCAAACCTATATCTCTAGAAGTCCTAAAATGCCAAGTTCCTGATTGAACAATAATTTCATGTAGCATATATAGGAGTATTTTTAGACGAGTTGTAGTGACATAAATTTAGTAGCAAAATTATTTATAAATATTCTGACAAATCATTGCATGGCAAGGAACTCTAAAAACAGAAGAGATCTGTTGATCTAAACATTTTACCCAATTTACAATATTTGCCAGAATTCTGAAAATTTGTTGTCTCATGTAGTTTAAATAATGTTGGGTCATCAAACAGTGATCTATTGACCCAAATTTCCACATGGCATGAATTGCAACCTCCAAGACTCATGTGTGCTTTTGTTTAAAAATATTAATTTATTGTAATCAGTACACTTTAAAATTATGTAATAAAGGTAAAGACAGTCATCTTTTAAAATGCCAAGTGACAACTTCTAGATCAGTGTGGTAAAACACCAACAAATATGCTGATTGTAGTTATTCTTCCTGATATACAGGAGAAAAGGTTTATTTTGCAGAGGGCAAAAATACTTTTAACTGGTTTAGCAGTTATTTATTCTCATAAATATCACAGATGTAGAAGTAATACAGGTCAATCTTAGTTGGAATTCTGTTGTTTAAGCTTTGCTGTGAAGGTTTGCTTGAGTATTTTGCATTGATTTATGGGGTTTTTTATTATTTTTTTATTAAAGCAAGTGTTAGATTTTCTCTTCTGGAACTTGTTTGCATATTAAAACTCAGTTAACAGAGTGGTTAACATTCTTATCTTTGCAAGGAGAAACCAAAAAACAGCTTCATTCAGCCACTAAGTGCAGTATAGGGAATTGTTAGTTTTCTTTGTAGTTTATAACCATCTAAAATTATATTTTAAATTCTGATGATAATTTTAAATTCTTGAAATATAAAGAATAAGTGTTTGATTAACTCCTTGGTGAAATAAACCTTTTGTGTTAGTTTCAATTTAATGAACAGTGAAGAGGGGTTTTTTGTTAGAAGAACTAATGAGGAATGCTAAATCCTAAAGAGTAGGTCCTGCTTTCATCCTTCACTCGTCCTCTGCCCACGAGCAATGCATGACTATTTGAAGCTTCTCTATTCTGAAACTCTGGTGACAAAGTGCTCCTTCCCCATCCATGTGTCTGCACAGGAGCAGATGGTGGAGATTTTGCTGTTATCCAGAGATATCAAATAGAGCCTAAGGGGTTGTGGTAAATGGAGTCAACTCCAGCTGGAGACCGGTCACAGTACTGGGTCCAGTCTTGTTAAATATCTTTATCAATGACCTGGATGAAGGCTTTGAGTGCACCCTTAGCAAGTTTGCAGACAACACTGAGCTGGGAAGTAGTGTCAATGTGCTGGAAGGTCGGGAGGCTCTGCAAAGGTATCTGAACAGGCTGGACTGATGGGCATGAGGTTTAACAAGGCCACTGGGGTTGTTTAACCTTGAGAAGAGGAGGCTGAGGGGAGACCTCATTGCTCTCTACAACTACCTAAAGGAAGTTGTGAAGAGGAGGGAGCTGGGCTCTTCTCCCAAGTGACAGGGAACAGGACAAGAGGAAATGACCTCAAGCTCTGCCAGGAGAGGTTTGGGCTGGACATTAGGAAAAAAATTTCACAGAAAGGGTCATTGGGCACTGGAACAGGCTGCCCAGGGAGGTGGTCGAGTCACAAGCCCCGGAAGTGTTTAAAAGTTGAGGTGACAAGGTGCTCAGGGACATGGTTTAGTGGCAGATAGGAATGATTGGACTCAATGATACAAGAGAACTTTTCCAACATTGTAATTTTATGAAATAGAGGACTGGCCAGTTAAGGGTGATTTTGTATATATACAAAGCCTGTCACTTGTGTGTTAGAAATTTCCCATGTCTGATGCCCTGTGGTCCTAATAATATTTGTGCCTCCCACCCTTACCTGTCTATGCCTCCAAGTTGTATTCAGGAAAAAGAAAGAAGTAGTGAAAGGTCCGTCTAAGTAGCATGTTTTGATTTTTTTTTCCTCTTGCGGTCTAGCTGCGATACTATGATTCTAGTGAGGATACGAGCTGTAAGGGACATATAGACCTTGCAGAAGTAGAAACTGTGATTCCTGCGTCTCCAACAATTGGAGCCCCCAAACATGCAAGTGAAAAAGCGTTTTTTGATGTAAGTATATCTAGTCTTTACTTCATCATTCTGTGAAACTTTTCTTTGTGTGTTTAACGTGCTACTTTCAGTCCTACTGGAAGGGGCTGTCATGCCAGCTCAAGACAGAAAGTTTTTACACAGCAAGCATCTGGCCCTCACTCTAAACTACACAAGTTTAAAAAGATATTACGTTCAGACCCCATTATTACGTTGAGTATTAGGGTTTAAAGTAAAGTTTGCAGGTTTCTTTTTCTCTTGTATGTGTCAACTTGTTCTTATTTTTCCTTTGCAGTTGAAGACAAATAAACGTGTGTATAATTTTTGTGCCCAAGATGCACAGAGCGCTCAGCAATGGATGGATAGGATCCAGAGTTGCATTTCAGATGCTTAGAAAGGAAAAACATTCCATAATAAAGAAACATTTAAAGCGCTTTTTCCTGTAAGAAGCTACGTTCTGAAATGTTACTGACCAGCCTTCCTTACATTTCAGCCATAAAATTTCATAATATGCTAATGTTCCATGTCTGTGTACCAATTATAACCACTGTAACTGCTACTTTTTTTCTGCAGGGAGAGCTTTGAAAAATAATAATCCATTATTCTGAATTTCCACATTCTTCCGTACAACTCCTAGCTATAAAAATGGGCTGTATTTGTACTATCATCTAATCCTGGTTTTCTCATTTCAGTGCTATTCTATTAGGAAACCTGTCTAAAGGGAATTGTAGATTTTATCCCTTCAACATGAAGTGTATTTTCACTTTATTTATATTTTTAAACAGAATGTTCTTATTTCTAAGCCAGTCATAAATAAGAGGGACCATGTCTACAATTCCTGAAAATAAATTAATAAATGAAACTTGTGAGTCCAGTGACATATATATCACATTGCCAGTGTTTATAGAGAGTTGATATTTTTAAGACCAAAAAGTGAAATGGCCCATACCAGACTCTACAGTGTCTTGTCAGTGTGCAGGTCATTCTCTAATCTTGTGCTCTACTGAGTACTTCTGAAATGTTATTAGGGAATTTGAAATTCTAGGGATTATCTGAAGGTCATAGTACTTTTATTTTAGATTCTGTTTGCAATTACAGTAGGATAAATCAAAGAAAACTGGCCAGCACTATCCAGGAAAAACAGAAAACAACAAACTAGGAATTCAGTAGAAGAAAGATCTCATATGTATGAGTTGTATATGTTAATTTATATTCTGTTCTGCTCATTGTAAAATAAAAAATAGCAAACATGATAATGCACTAAACAATGAAGCAAGCACTTGCACTGAAATCTTTAAAATGCAGACGTTTTGCAGGACAGAGGTAAGTTATTTATAGCAGAACAAAACTAGCTAGTTAACAACATTTACAGATATTAAATATGTACATATTGAGGTTTGCTGTGTTGTGATTTGATACTTTTTAAACATTTTTGCACATGAATTGGAAGACTGTTTATAGATTTTTACATTTGATAAAATTGTGTTTGTTCAGCCTATAAACCTGGTGAAACATTTTTAATATCCCCAAACTAGTAGAAATTTTACAGTCTACAAATAGTGATGACATTGAGTAGAATATGTAGGTAATTAAACTGTTGTTTTTATTTTGAAATGTTAATATGTTAAATAGCACACTAATATTACAAAAGGTTTGTATATACGATTCACTATTTTCTCATTTTTCCAAACATTCTGCTTGTAATTTAATATCAGCCTAACCAAACTGACTATACTTATAAGATTTTTTCAGTTGTTAAAATGTTTTGGGGTTTTTTTTATAACTAATGTATTTTGTCAGAAAAGAACATTAATTTCTCACCACACATGATAGGAAATGCAGCTGGTTTTAATGCATTTGCAGTTTCAAAACAAATATATGAAGGATTTTTCTAGCATTTTTCAATTGACAAATTTCCACCTGTGACAATGGTGTTTGCACATTTGTATTTTTCTTTGTATATTAAGTACTTTTATATGTACTTTGTAAAATACTGATCTTGTTCTTAGGTTAGATGAAATATACATACCACTGCTTATTTTGTAACTAGTTCATTTTAACTCTTGTATGTTATGTGATATATGTATGCTAACCATCTTGTAATAAATACACTTCTCAAGGAAAAGCAAAACCTTTCCTTTTACTGTAAAAGAGAAAAAAAGAGACCCACACGTTGAAATATTTCCACAGGCACAGGACAAATCCTTATTTACTCTGTATTAAGAATAATGGGTGTATTAAAATTGATGCAGTCTTTTGTATACTTGTAAATATCCTTACATAGAGGTTACATTTGAGCATCTTTAATTCAAACACTTATCAACTGTAACACTAAAGACTAAGGAAATTAGAATTTAAAGCAAAATTACCATTCTAACAAGTTCCAGTGTCTAGCCTTTACTAAAAGGCTAAATAGTTATAATGTTCATACTAAGTCATTGAGTAATGTTGTTAAATCTGTTTTTTTTAAAAATGCCCGTATGGTATCACAGCGTGAATCAACTGCGTACTTCCACCCTGAGACATGTCTCACTCATTTATGTCACCTTATTAAAAGATGGTCTAGTTCATAAGAAATCAAATATATAAAAACAGGCAATGTCTTACTTGAGAATGTTGCACCTAAACTGAATTACTGAGTGTAGTGGGGGATAGCAGAGTTAAAATGGAAAGGGAATGTGTGACGGAGGTAGGGGACTTGTGACAATTCTTGGATGCTGTGGTTCTTAGATAAGATTTGTATATCGAGCTTGGCATGGATGGTAATGTTGCCTTAATGTTGATCTCAATTTTTAGTGTCTGTATTGATGGAAAATGGACTTGAGCAACTTAACTTAAAAATATCCAAATAAAAGCTGAAATGAGATATATGATATTTGTGGTGTTTATATAAGGAATATACAAAGAAATGGTAGGCATAGGCTCTTGGTTTGAAGACATGAAGTTTGCAGTGTCCCTCAGGGTCTCTTCTGTTCAAAACAAAGATTGAAACAGAGATTAGACAAAATGTGGAGAAGTTAGAGTAGCATAAGCCACAGCATTTGTCAGTGTGTTTGAGCTGTGGAAGCAGAAGTAGAGAAATAGGGACAAGGAATTTGCTTGGGAACAGTTCTGTGTACAAAGGCATCTGTCTCCATGTTCTGTGATTTTCTTGCAGAAGAGGAACCCATCCAGAAGTGGGGATGAGGTAAACACATCCTTCCTCTTGTATTTCTCATCACTGCTCCCCTGCTGTGTATCATTACATTCCTGCTGTAGAAAGTATTATCACATAAGGGAAGAAGATTGCTTGCCCTTCTCTGTGTCAAGTAACAAAATGCCCACATAACAAGTGACAGGATGAACCGAGTTTTAAGTTTTGAAGAGTTGTTACTGGTATATTATATTAATAATTTCTCTTTCCTATCTAACATAGAAATATTTTCTCTAAAAACCCTTCCTTTTGATGGAATTTTAGAATTAGTATACTCAATAATAAAGTACTTAGCATGCCACACATGTGGATCACTGGTTATGTAATAACACACAAACAGCTAACATACCCAGGAACAAATGTTCAAAACTTTGTATCACATCCCACACACATTATTTGTATCTGGTATTTTGTGAATTTCAGACATAACAAAAATGTGGTGATCTCGTCCAAATACTCTGATTTTGCCTTTTCATCTTGTAATATTCTTGGAGTATGTCTAAGTGGCTGCACCACATCTCTCATTTTTCATATTTGTGATCATCCAAATATTTTGTCTGTTCGTGATTATCCTGTGGTTGCCTTGGAGAGTCAGAAAACTGAAATGAATCTACCAGTTCCCCAGTTACAATGAAGTTCGTGATGAGTGTCACTGTCACACCTACTTGCTGGGCTTTTGTCTGTGTTCAGTGAGTTTCTTCCCACATGTTGACTACTGTGCAAGCCAAGGGCAACATTAGCATCCACATTCTCATTTAGGAAATTTTTCACATACAACTTTTTCTTAATTCACTGTCAAATAAGGAAGCTGCAATTGTACCCATGGTTCCTCTCTTTACTTTTCAGTCCAGCTAGCCTCTCAAAGAATGGATCACTAATACAAATACTGCTAATAAGAATTGGGTTTATGTGTCTTCTTTGGATCATACAAGATCTCCAAAGACTAGTTTTACAGTTTTGTATTTTTTTGATGTAGACTTTTCCAGTTTAAGCTGGTTTGACTTTTCACCCAAAGTGACTCTGTTGATTCTTTATCTTTAATTCAGTACTCTTTAAAATTGTAAGAACAAATTAATTAAATGTAATCAACTGTGGCTACTGTCTTTATCCACAGTAATTAAAACTCAGATACTAACTTCCCTTCATTATCCTTCATTATAAGACTACCTGCTGAGAGCTGAAGGGACTGAACATTGATGTCATTGCTAGTTAGCAAGCAACTATGAAATAAACACAGCTTTTAATGAGTTCAGATTGTCATAATGTTTGCCTGAGTCATTCCTGAGAAGGCAGAGTCTTTCTTAAACCAAGATATTTTATTTCGTACGTGGACACCACATGTTATTCCTAGAAAACTGTCAAAACCAAACCTTGGAACCAAAGATAAAAGCTGTGTTTTAAAGGCAGGCCTTCCAGCATAATGTACTTATACCTTGATCTCTATGCAAACCCTACAAAGCAGGAGATGTGCTAGTAGCAGCAGTACCTTCTAGAATATTCACACAGTGTCTACACTCTAGGAGATATGTGGTGAGGCAATAATAGAAGATGGAAATAGTTAGGCTGAGAGGACCACAATATATCCTGGAAAGAGGTACAGAGATAGCAGTGATTTTGGGTATTTTTCCTGCCTCTCATATTCACCTAGAAGAACCTGAGGCATATTAGTGGTTTATTTTAATATTTATTTATTGATGTCTTATTTATCATTGTATATTGACAAAATATTGATGATACATTGTTATTTAATGAGTTTCTATCGCTTTTCAACTCAGTAAGGATTCTTGTATTTCAGATCTACTCATCCTGTTGCCAAACAGGACCTCCAAAACTTGTAGTGTCCCTTTGGTTTAAAACTCTATTAATTGTCCAAAATTGATACTAGGTACAACATTGGTGTTCAGTGATGGACAGATGAGACTGCTGTGAATTTAACACCTACAAAGACTGTTCTTTGCAAATCCATTCTCATTAAGGAGAAATTATCAAGTAGCTCAAGAAATTAGTGTCACACTGACAGCACTGAGGACTCTGCCAGGTTACACTGGCTGTGAGCCATCTTCATTAGAAGTTCCAGTGAGTTAAAAATTCTGTTCACATCAAGGCCTCCAGTAAGTTCAAAATTATAACTTCATAAATTTGTGTGTGATGCTCAATATAGTAAGCTATAGTACAAGTAAAATCACTCTCATGTTTGAATACTTACATGTGCACTCACATCCCAGAAAACCAGCCATGTCCTAGGCTGCATCAAAAGAAGCATGACCAGCAGGTTAAGGGGGATGATCCTGCCTTTCTGCTCCACTCTAGTGAGACCACACCTGAAATACTGCATCCAGCTGTGAAACCCCCAGCACAGGAAAGACACAGACCTGCTGGAGCAGGTCCAGAGGAGGACACAAAACTGATCAGCGGGATGGAGCAACTCTCCTGTGATGAGAGGCTGAGAGAGCTGTAGTTGTTCAGCTTGGAGAAAAGAAGGCTACAGAGAGATCTTACTGTGGCCTTCCAATACTTAAAGGGGGCCTATAATAATGATGTCAACAAACTTTTTAGTAGGGCCTTTTGTGACAGGACAAGGAGTAGTGGTTTTAAACTAAAAGAGGGTAGATTCAGACTAGATATAAGTAAGACTTTTTATGATGAGGGTAGTGAAACACTGGAACAGGTTTCCCAGAGAGGTGGTAGCTGCTCCATGCCTGGAAATACTCAAGGTCAGGTTGAATGGGACCAAGAGCAACCTACTCTGGTTGAGATTTCCCTACTCACAGTTAGACTAGGTGACCATTCTGTGGTCACCCAAACCATTCTACCAGTCTGTGTTCATTGTGCTGCATTGTTATTGTGCCATCACAATAATTAAAACTTTGATTTTATTTCTGCTATGCTCAGATTATTACTGGCAAATATTTAATGCAATAGTTGAAGCAAATGCTTATACTGACATTTTCTTAACTCAAAAATACTTCTATCGTGTTCGTTATAAAGCATTCAAATCTTCATAGTGTTTCATGCAGGCAAGTGATTTAGGATTGGAATTTCAAAAAACACGTTGGAAAGTTGGTGATATAGTTACCATTGAATTTTGATGAAATTGGGGTCCTACAAGATATTTTACTTTGTGATATTCTTTTTAAAATTTATTTAAAATATCCAGCTTTAGCCTAGTGTTAGTAATTCATGACTTTGCTTTAAAGTGAAATTAAATTAAGTTAAAAGCTGTCTTCTACTTTCCTTACTTTACTCAAAACCAGTCTTATTCAACTTCAGGACTGGTTTCTGACCAAAAGAAAAAAATAAAGTCAAAACTTAAGTGAGAATTAACTTGGATTCTTCTGCTTCAGGATCCTTTCCTGAAAGGAAGGCTTGCAGTAAGTCTTCTTTTTTTCTGGTATGAGTATGCAGCAGTGCCTGAAAACCTGGAAAATATCCCATCAAGTGATAATAAATCAGAGCCAGGAATAAACTGAGAAGTTAGTTACAATATGTAGAATCGTGTCATTGACCATTATGTGTGTTACATATGTTAGCAGTGTCAGGACAGACTGTAGGTCTGAAAGTATCATACTGTTGCTACAGCAGACATCTGGTTTTAACCATGAAGTATCTAAGTTTTGTATCCTCTTCTTCCTGCAGAAATAGTCTGCTGAGACTTTGTCTCATTTGTGACACAAATTTCTGTACAGAAAATAATATTTTAGATAAACTTGCTTTTATCAGTTATTATTTCAGTTGTTAAAACTACACAGCTGACCACACCGTGGCATATGTGACAAGTTTCTCAAACTAAGAAAAGAAAAACAAACATGTAGCTATTTCCTGTGATACCGAATGGTTTTAGTTCAAAGAATACTACACAGAAATTTTTGTTACGCAAGATTTTTCCAGTTTTCATATCACAGCTAAATATTGCTGTCAATAATGTCGCATATGCCCTAGCAACTTGCTGTGGACAACCACAAAACATTTTAGCTGTTGTCAGAAAGGCCTTAGTTTAAAAATATTTCTCCCTTGTCTTAGGTCACTGCATGCATGTTACCTTTTGATGTTCAAATAGCTGCTGAAAACACAGTTCTGTGCAACTTTTCCACTTTTTCTTTTCTCCAACCTGCTCACCATTTCACAGTAAAATGTTGTGCATATTTAAATTGGTTTTAAATTAACTTCATATAGTAACTGAGAACAGCTTTCCTTGTTCTATGATGATGTCTGAAGACAACTTGATATCTTTATTTGAAAAATGTGTATGTGCAACCAAAACAGACAGAGATCCTTCAGTTTATCTCAGGATTCCAGCTCATTGATTTCTATTGGTTTTCATTATTGGTCTGAATTATGTGAAATTGTAGTGATGTCTTTAGCGATACTTGAAATTACAGGTGACTGTATTACTGCTGTCATTGGTGTCTGTTAGACGTTAGTGGTTTAGATTAACCTTTGTATATATTTTATTGTCAGCAAGCTCAGGTGAACGGAGATTATGAAGGCTATGGATGTCAAAAACCAGACAGATGCCAGGGAAAAACAGTCCTTGGCTGGTAGGTAGTGCCTAACACAGCAATGTGTTGATGCCAGTGTGAAGCAGAGATAAAAATAGTACATGTAAGCAGCTTAGTGCATATTCATCTATTGAACAGATGAACAAAGGTTTAAAAAGGAAAAAGGCAGGTATTTGTGACAGTGCTGTGTAGGAAAGGTCATGCTGCAAATGAGAAGAATTCAGGTAAGCAGGCCATAGAATTGGATTCCATACACTCATATCTTCAGTAGTAAGGAAAGACTTCTGATCTCCTTTATTTCGTCCGAACAGCTGCATTATCTATTCACCAAAATCTCCCTCTATACTTGTCTCACACCCTGTTCTGTGTTTTTGACCTTTACGTGCCTGATCATGTCTAAATTTAGATGAGAATTTTTGAGAAGCAGAGATGATCAGTGTTAACTTGTTTCCTAGACGTGCCTAGAATACTTACAGGTGCTGTAATATAATTAAAGCCAAAGGGTAAAGAGTCTTTGTTTTTCATAGTGCTCTGAAACTAGTGGCTAGTTCAGGTTATACATCTATATTTTGAATTTGGCGGGGTAAGGGCACAGGGCTGGTGACTGAGTTTGGTCTGCTGTAAGGGATATAAGGGGCCAATTTGTAAAACTGAATCTGAACTTGGATTTCAGACACTCTCAGCATTTGACGTGTCATTATCATTCTTTGGAATTAGATTTAACAGCACTGAGGAAAGAGGTTAACTTGAAGCCAACATCAAGTATGCTGAACTCTGGTCATTGGAAATACCATTGCTAATATTACTGTAAGTGTACTTCTAGTTGAACATCACAGCTTTGTTTATCAAATGCAGACTTAGCCAAATTATCAGCTGCTGGAGATGGGTACAAAGGATCCACTGTCAAGTCTCTACTTTAATTTCCAAATCTGGGCTGTTCTTTCCATGATGCAATGTACTTAGATAGATGTCCTTAAATATGGAATAATTAGTAATACAGAATTTTGTATTCACAGTAGAATATGGATACCTTTGCTGAATGTTTGTTACTTTAACCAAAGCAATTTGGATAAAAATTTTCTTGCGGTTTCTTCAGTGTAACTGAGCATGAGCTACTGTCAGAGACAGCACAAAAGGAAAAATGGACCTGTGGGCTGACCAAATCTTGCTCATGCAGTGCTGTATCCTGTTAGCAGGTTAATTATTGCTAATATTTTGAGCTCTTATGCAATTAACATTGTTATTTCCTATAAGAATGAGAGAAATCGTAGCAGCTTGAAATACAAACAGCATCTAAATCTAAATTTGTTTCCTTTGATGCATTTGATGTGTTTTTCAGCCACACCTGTTCCATTTTATGTGCATAGGGAAGAAGAAAAACATAGAAGTGATACACCAGTAAAAGTAGGCCCAAATATCACTCAAAAATATTCCCCTAACCTAGTAAGTAAGTAGCACAAGGACTTAGTTTTTGGTAGACTGCTAATATGTGATTAAAACAAACCTGAGTTTGGCTGCATTAAGTAAAGCTGTTCCTGCTAAAGACACAAGCCCAGTGACACTGCACATGAGACGCTGTGAGAAGAAACAGTCAAGCCTTTGAAAAAGATGACAAAATACTGTGTAGGTTTCTTGCAAAATCAGAAGTGATCATTATCAAACTCTGGTTTGCAAGGCCTGAAGAAAGAAACCTGTAGTCCTGTTTTGAGAACAAAAATGGATAGTAGTTAGAAGGGCAGATGTGTACTTAGGAAACAAACCCTCATATTGGCCAACATCTGTGTTATTCACTGCTGGATTTTAAAAAATGGTAATATGGTACAAAGTACTTTATTCTTAAATTAGGAGTGTTTTCTTGATTTTCTATGTAAAATATAAAATTCAGGCCTTTATGAGAGGATATGTACAGGTCGAACACATACCTAATAAGAAAAGCATAAAGTAGATCCTAAACCTGTCAGCCCTTGCCTTGTAACACAAGGTAGCACTGAACGAGAAGAAGAGGGACAGAGGAGAGAGCTGATCCAGAGTTAGCAGGACAGCAACCAGGCAAATGAAGGGAAAATAGGGAACGCTTTTTGTTTACAAAACTTGAAAAAGGCTGCCATGTTGCTTGGTATCACAGAGGCTGGCAGAGAGAAGGATGGAAGAATAGAAATCTCAAGCCTAGGATGGACAGAAATTGCAGCCTGCATTTTTATCCAGGGCTGATGTGTTTGAATTTTGTTGCAGGAGGAGGGCGACCTATTCTTCTGAAATAAAAGACTGAGGACAAACTCAGAGGTGGAAAAATGTGTGATTTGAATTAATTTTACTGGTTTAGTGGTTGTTATTTAAATTAATATTTTGTTACTCTGTAAGGGCAAAGAGGATTGTCATGAGGACAACAGATTATTAAAGCCCTTGCCAGAAACACATTCTGAGTGGATGAGATGACAGCTTGCACATCAGAGGAGGTGCCCTGGGATGGTGTCCCAGTACAAGGAAAACAGTTCAACACAATGCAAATGCCTGGAAATGGTTAATCAGCATGAAAGTGCCTGCAGCTGTAAAGAGCTCTGGTCAGCTGAGGGCAGCCCCCCCCCCCCCCCCAGCAGTGAGGAGGAGGGGGCTCTTGGTTTTCACAAGGATGGTTCCTAACACTTAAATCCTTAAGAAAGGATAGGCCTTAAACAGGACAAGCACAATGGGAGGGAAACACGCCTCATGTGTCCTGAGACACTACTCATGCCACGGGGGGTTTGCTCCTTCTCCTGGGTGCCCTCTAGAACAGGCCCAGGTGTGCCTGGTGCGCAGCTGCTGGGGAGCAGGTCCTGACAAGCAGCACCTGTGCCCGTCCCTGGGGCAGGAGCTGCAGCCCAGCCTATGTCCACAGTTCCACCATTGCTCCTGCCTGGGTGGATGAAAATGAGGGACTAGGGCAAAAGCAAGTCCTCAGCTCCTGCAGAAAAGGTGAGACTGTGGGGCAGAGCACAGCTGCCAGGAGAACCCTGTTTTGTTAGGGGGGAAAAGAATAAAAGAACCTTATTCCCAGGCTCTCCTCAGCTAGATGTGAGGCCGAAAGCCTATTTGGGAGGTTTGGGGGCTGCGGCCCCTGAGGCAGGGCACAGTAACTGAAGTGCCACAGGGCACTGGATGATTGGAAGCAGCAGGGTCTGTGTTGGGGTTCAGGGCTGAGGCTGGGTAGGGAGGTCTTCCCACACCCCAGCGAGGGCTCTGGCTTGCTGGACTTGTCTGAGGAGAGCAGAACTCTGCACGTTGACCAAGAAGAAGCTGCCACGTTGCCAGAGTGTGTGGGATGTATCCAGTACTCTGAGTGTGGTTTTGCCCAAGGAGGTTCCAAAAGGTAAGTGAGGGGCATATGGAGTTTGAAGGGCAATGTTGGAAGTTTTACTATGACAGTGTAATCCCAAGAACACTAAAATATGAACGGCTTTTGGACAGTGACAGTTCAGTATGCAGAAGCCTTTCACCATGGTATTTTGGGAATAGAATATGCAGGTGGTATGCTTGAGGGTATATTCTGTTCTGGATGGTTTGTCTGCAGGCTGTGTTGGGTGCATATTCAGAGCTGTCTTTTGTATTAAAGGACCTACTACCCGAAATGAAGTGTGAATTTCTCTAGTGATTATTTTGTGTACCACTTAGCACGTAACCTTCAGCTTGCTTTGTAGGGACCTCTGAAGTATGTGGTGTGAGACTCAGATGCAGTGGCCCAGATGATGAACTCAGCCCTGAGGAACAGCTGAGAGAGCTGGGGTTGTTTAGGCTGGAGAAGAGGAGGCTGAGGGGAGACCTCATTGCTCTCTACAACTACCTAAAGGGAGGTTGTGGAGAGGAGGGAGCTGGGCTCGTCTCCCAAGTGACAGGGAACAGGACAAGAGGAAATGGCCTCAAGCTCTGCCAGGGGACGTTTAGGCTGGACATTAGGAAAAAAATTTCACAGAAAGGGTCATTGGGTGCTGGAATAGGCTGCCCAGGGAGGGGGTTGAGTCGCCTTCCCTGGAGGGGGTTAAGGGGTGGGTGGACAAGGTGCTGAGGGGCATGGTTTAGTGATTGATGGGAGTGGTTGGTCTTGATCCAGTGGGTCTTTTCCAACCTGGTGATTCTGTGATTCTATTCAAATAGTTGTTCTAATGCCAGCTGCATGACTCGGGGCTAGGTGTTTGAGATGTGTTGCATTGCTGCCTCATAGTATGTTTTATGCAGAGTGGTTAAAGAAGTGTGTGGTTTTTGCGTCCTGCTTGAGCTGATTGCTGTCAACTTTGAGGTAAATGCCAAGGTGTTGTCCCTTCCTTTAAGTGATAAAACCTAGAGCTTTGCAAAGTCCTAGCAAAAATTGCTAATATGCTATAGAAACAGAAGCAAGCCAAAAGGTGGTTGCAGCTGTTGTTTACTACATTATTACACATTTTGGTTCCATATGTCCCTCTGTGGAAAAGAAGTGCTTCAGAATAAGGAAAAATAAATACACAAACTGGAGAAAGTATGTACAGCTAACCCACCTTCAGTATCTACATGACAGGGAGCTTTGCTGTATCCAATCCCAGCTCCCCAAAGGATTTAGTGTAGATCAGAAATATCTCTGAGCCTAATCATGTCAGTGGAGTTCTTCCACAGAAAAATAAAATACCAAATCTGCACATATGCTGAACGTGTTGAAGTTGTGCAGAATAAAAGAAAGTTTGGACATTGCGTTAATGTGATGGAGAATATTTTGATGGTGTAATTTGCTGTAAGAGCACATGTAAATTATTGCTGCGTGAGGCACTGAAGTCAGACTGACTGTTCACAGATGCAAACGCTTCCATCTCATAACCAGAGATTCCAAATTCATTTTGCATTAGAGCATGTTATAAAGCACTGATAGGTACTCAGCTTTTTCATGTTTTAACCATGTCTTATCTGAAAAATGTTATGCTTCTGTCAGCTTAGAAAAGGTTTGTTTGGGTTTTTTTTAATTCTATTACCATTATGAACTGTAAGAAATCTCCTGTGCCGAGAAGAACAGATATGATGCTCCTCTCTATTCTGATCATGGGAGTACTGTACTTGCGTGCTTTGCATCTCATGTATTTGTATGAGGTGCCAGCTGAGGCAGGATCTTTTTACACGCTGTTGGCCATCCAACGGCTTATAGTAGAAACCACGATATGACCATGATATGTAGCTAACTGAAGAAATTCCCAATACTTTGCAGGTAAATGCGATAGTTCAATTCCATTTAAGTGGCTGTTTTGGGACATGTGGAGTAGGATGAAACATGCAGTTAACCCTCTTTCTTTATGCAGTAGGATAAGTACATCAGCCCACTTTTTAAAGATCCCTAAACTACTGTATTTTAATGATTGTAGCAATAACTTCAATTAAGCCTATCATCTTAAACAAGATGACTCTTCCTTTGCTTTACCACAGTACTTTTGGACAGAGCTAACTCTCAGAAGGGATCAATTGCTCTGTTCTTAAGTAATGTTGTAGCCAACTAGAGCATTTCTCTGTGATTACATTAATATAAACAGCATATATTGGATATTACAGTACTTATTCTGGCTTACAAATAACTTCCTAAATAGTATTGTCGACAATAAATATATTTAGAGTTCTTAATTTTCTTGGCACATTGTTCGGCAGATCTGTTTCTTTGCCGTCATAGGTAGCAAAATCCAGGAAAATCTGCAGCTGAACAGCTGTCATGTATATGGGACCAGGAAAAAAGCTAATTTTAGTTCCTTTGGTTTTTTTACTCTCATTCCTGAATTCTTTTTTAGGAGTTGAAATTATGGTGTGCTTAACTCTTTGGCAAAGCTTACCCAGAGTTCAGCAAATCAGAGTTCATCCTTCACGAAGGTTATCATATCTGTTAAATTGAGTTTGAGCTTCTGTCACATGGAAACGAGCACTTGCTGTTATAATTAAAGTGTCTTTACTTTTAGCAGTGTGCTTTGGAATCATCTTTCTATCCTTTCTGAATTTGCCATCATAATTTCCAAAATATTATGTTTTGGAAAAAGAACAAAAATAATGCATGTTAATAAACATGAGATGAAGGGAAATTTCAGCTGGGTTTGCAAGCGACACCATGAATTGCTTTTAATTCTGTTGGTTTATAATTTCACAAAAGAAATTATGATATAGTGTTTGTTACAAGTAGTAATCAAGATGAATGTATGGTGCAGGAATAATTTTCTTGCAGAGTCAGCTAATTTCATTGTAGGTTTTCTTTAATGAAGCAATTATAGAAACTAGTTTGTATATGCAGTGTGTTCTGGTTATCTGTAAAACACACACAAAGCTTTTATGCCACAACATTCAGCAGTGCCCAGCCAAAGGAGCAGTGACTCTGAGATGTTGCTCAGGTGGGTTATGTTTGCCATGTTAAACGAGACTCAATCCTCAAACCCTTACAGTAATAGTTCAAAATATACAACTGTAGAGTCATAATTTATAATTTTTCCAGTTTTCTTTCAAACTGTTTACAAGTAAAACATATTTCTAGGTGTCAGGTACATATTCAGTCTGGATCTCACAGTCTGGATCATTTATTAAGATACTGAAAAGCACTGGTCCCTGTACCGACCCCTGAGGGACACCACTTGTCACGGTTCTCCATCTGGACATCGAGCCATTGTAGTCATCCCTAAAAAGCCTGTATCTGTCTATCACAGCACTCCCATTCTTTGAGCTATCCTACTAGGTATCCCTGATGCAAATGAGACCTGAGCCCTGCAACTGCCTGCAGACCTCTAATTCTTCCTCTTTGTTTCTCAGACTGCATGCGAGTGCACAGGCAATGCAAGGAGGCAACCAGCTGGGTTGATTTCCCAGGAAAAGTACCATAATATGTTAGCATTGCTCTTGGTGTCATTGAACATTTTAAGATGGACATCTGTAGTATTAGAAAGAAGAGGTTGGCCCACCACATAGGATAGGCACCTGTTCTTGAAGTCCAGTACAAGGTGGCTCTTTCGTTCTAGTACAGCCTCTTAGAGTGAGCATTATTTATAATTGATTAGAACAGAAACTTAAGCAGGGCTGTGCTTCTTTCCTGAAGTCCTGTGCTGCAAGACATGCACCTGGATAAGTGACAAAACTCCAAAACATTCCCCTGTGTCGTGATTCAGTGGAGCTGGACTTGATGGATCCCTCCAGTCAAGTTACATTAGCAGTTTGAATCCAAGTATTCTTTAAAAGCATGTAAAAATTCAGAGTTGTTGTTCTGGTTCAAGCCAAATTCTAGTGGAGCCGTGTGATGTAACTTACACCATTTTATGGCAAAGAAATTCATCATTCCAAATATTTTATGACCTTAGTGTTTACGTAAGTTTGAGAGGCTATGCAATGTGACGAATGTCCTGTTCTGGCTTGGTTGCAGCAATATTTTTATTGTGAGAGCAAGACATGCAGTACTTTCAAACTCAGTTTTGCCAGTATTTCTCCACCTCAGACCCTTCAGATGGAGATTTTTTTATGCGGTTCGCACCAAAAAATCATTTGCATTGCATTTCATATGATTTGTAACGCATATCCTGCATTGCTCTGTGTTTGGAAAAGGCTTCATCTTGCTTGGTCCTAGGGTCCCACTTAAGTTTTCTAGTCTGTCCGTACAATGTGTCACAGATAAAACTGCTATGTCAAGACACCACAAGTATGTTTCTTTGTCTTTGATGCCAGTGTTCTGCATGCCAGAACCATCTATTTAATTTTTTTTTCATTTTGAATATCCATTATTTAGAATGTAGAAACGGTAGCACATCTTTCTGTTAACTCTGGCTTTCTGTTAACTCTGGATAAAGTTGAAAACATTGCTTCTGAAGGGTCTGAGGCTCTCTTCATTGGAAAGAATTTTGCATTTTTTGTGTACAAAGCAGCTAATTATACAGAGAAAAAACCATGTTTGTTATAAATACTGTAAGAGCAAGAGTTAATTCAGCTGCTTTGAGCTCTGTGAAGGGTGATGCAGTAGCAAAGATCCACAAGGCATAAAAATGGGATGGGAGGTTGTGTTCTTTGTTGGTTTGGGTTTTGGTGTGGGTGATTTATTACATTTTTTCTCCTCCAGCTATGTTCCCTCTGCTGACATGAAAAGCAAAAAGGATATTCCTGGTGGATATAAGCCTGAATAGTTAACACCCAAATTGGTATTATAGTGTGTGTTAAAGCACCAAGCTCATAAGTACTTCTTGTAGATGGCATGGTAAAGTTCTATCATCCTCTGTTCTCAACCCCTGTAAGATCTTCTTTCCTTCTCTTTCTGTCCCTGGAAAAAAAAAATCACACACTATCTTAGGTGCTGAACTTTTTTAAAAAGATAAATCAGTGAGAAGTTTCTGTATTTTTCTTAGAAGAAATAGACCAGGTTCTTCTGATATATCCTTAATTTTTCCAGAGACACAAATTCAGAGGCATCATGAGGTCAGCTTCATGATTTAAAACAAAACAACAACAAAAAATCCCAAACCCACAAAGCATAGACACATAGCAAGTGTAGTGTTAGTCTTCTATAAGGAATTTGCTGAAGCCCACATGACCATAAACTGAATATGAAGTATTGGTGCATTTAACCCATGAAAATTGGAACTAAATATGGAAATGCTGACTCAAAACAGTGTTCAGTGGTGGAACAAAGAAAAGACCTTGTAAATCAAGAAGCAGAGAATTGTATTTGAGTATCCTTTGCTTTTATCTTGGCAGTCAGTTTTCTCAGAAACTGAAACCAACTACATCTGTATCCCAGCATCAGATTTAAAGAAACTGAAACTGCACGATGGATGCTTGTAAATGAGGAGCATTGCAGGAAAGCCTGTAGTTGTTCACATTGGCAGAGAAATCTCAATAAAAAGCATTTCAAGCCTGATGGTTGGCAATATGGGCAAGTACACTATCTGGACTGCTTATTCCAAAACAAAATTATTCGTGTTGTAGTTGTGTTGGTAGTACCCAAGAGTGTTTGCAGTCCCTAATACCCTACAAGGAATCTTGCTACACCAGGGTCAGACTTCCAGTCTTGCAGTGTGATAGTTTATTCCTAAATTTTTTTCCCTTGTTATCCAAATGTTCTACTTATTCTGATTATTCTCAGAAATTTTTTCAAACTATTCAAATACAATATACCTTTCATACTAGCAAGTGAAATTCACTGCATACTGCTTGATAAAAACAAATAATCTTAATTTATAACTTCATAATTGTTAAATAAAATAGGTTTTATGAGGACTCAAAACAATTCCTATTTAACTTGCTCAAGTTTCCCAAATACCAGGTGACAGCTATTTGGTTTTG
The DNA here is from genome assembly GCA_013389865.1 of Piaya cayana. NCBI lineage: Eukaryota > Metazoa > Chordata > Aves > Cuculiformes > Coccyzidae > Piaya > Piaya cayana. Next base: position 149,258 of record WAAB01014253.1, on the reverse strand, counting down.
TGCCAAACTTCAAGGTATCTGTGAGACTGGATTCCAAAGTGTCAATGCTGTTACACAGTATACATCAAATTTGGAGCAGGGAGAGGGAGGGAAGAAGTGAATACAAGAACCTAGCTTGTCTTCAAAGGACTTCGCACACTCATATGTGGCTTGGGACATACCCAAGGTCGTGTTTCATTAGCCTTTGCCAATAAACTGAGCTCTCACTAGTACTAAATAATAACGATCTCTAGACGCAGGGTCATTACCCCCTTAAAAAAAAAAAAGTGCCTTTATTCCATCCCCCAAAGATTAGATGTATTGTTATACTGGGTATGGATATTTATGCTACAGTATTGCCTTGTGAAATGTTCCACAGTGTGGTTTATTTAGGAGTAGACCATCTGAACCTAATTCAGTTTCTTGTTTTCAATTTGTTCAGGAACTATTATTATGAACTCTTCAATGTGGAGTCATTGGCTTTTACAGTGTTCTAACCTTGTCCTCTTTTTGCCTCTTTTTGTAACCTCATTTAATGAACAGTGTTGCTTGCCGGGATGTCTGAATAGCTGTAGCTTCCTCTTTCTTCAGTGGTTATCCACACTGAATGCCTTAATGTTTGTGAGAGAGGCAGTCTTGGTTCCCAGCTTCTACCTGCAGCCCAGCTTCCCCTCTTGGTTCTGTGCACAGCTGGCACTTACTCTGTCCCAAAGCAGAAATCACAGTAGCACAACCCCGCTTCAGATCCTTTCTACTACTTTTGACAGTGATGAAGCCTTTAAAGTTCAGTCACCCTGCATACATTTCTACTTTTATTTAACTTTGTATGGGAGAACAAGTAAAACCTTAAGATGTACCGTCTTTAAATAAATCTATTTGTATTCCAGAGCAGGATCTCAGAGTCATCCAGGGAGTTACAAAACTGTGCATGATATTCCAGTGCTTGCTATTAAACCCAACTTCAGCATGCCTAGTTGTGCCTCCGCAAGTTATTTTAGTTTGAGCCTACTAAGTGAGGGGAAAAGGATGTCAGACATTGGTACGGGATTACCTAGGTATCAGAGGGAGAGCTGTGTGAAGTCTTCAGGTACTATCTTCGTTTCTTTTGATCAATGCACAGCTCCATCTTGATCTCCTGAGATATTTGTGCTCCTCTCTTCTGCTGCACCACTTATTTGGGGCTCACTTGTACAGGCACTGTCAAGTACATAGGTACTAGCTTTACAGAGTGTATGTGATACCTTCTAAACAAAGCTTACCTAGTATAGCATGGTGATTTTGAAGTATGTTCACTACTACAATCTGAAGTGCAGCTTGTAGTACAGAGTTTATTTTTAGTTTTATTCCTCAAGGGTAAACTTCAAATAGCATCCTGCAGTTTATTGAACATAAATACCTTGCCTATCAGCACAGGGAAGTGTATGTTCTTCTGATCCAATTTATTTATGCTTTGATAATGAATTTGGAATTGTTTTTAGCTCTCCACAGAGCCCTAATTATAATAATAGATGGAAATGCAAATGTTCTTGTTCAAAACAGAAGTATGTTCTTGTTGACTCAAGTGGAACCTGATTATGGTAGACACGTATTTACTGTTATCCTGGATGGAGGTCAGTGAGACCTGGCACTGTCAAGATTAGGGTTTTTTTATTTGGTTGCTAAAAAATGATTTATGTAGATAAAACAAGGACTTGTTTTTGTTTTGAATCCTAGGCCTCTCAATGTTTTATGATTACTATCTCAGGAGCATAGTTCTTAGTATATTCTAGAGTATTTAGTTGTAAATATCTGTCTTTGTGCACTTCTTAAAACTAGTGTGATAGGTAAAAACTTCTGCTTATAAATATTTTCTCTGTTTAAGAGAGATTACAACTGCATTTAGTTGATTCCATTCAAATGAATATTAGAAACGTGCTTCAGTTGGATCCAAGCATTGTCAATGTTCAGGGATACTCCTGAATGCATCTAGGGCTTCAAGGGGAAAGAACCACAAAGTTAGAAATGGGACCCAAATGTTTGGAAGGAGCAGGCACAAGTTGTAAACACTTTAAGGAGAATATTTAGGAGAAGGAGAGGATATCCAGTTGGAGCGTCTTGAAGTCCGTTGATAATGGCCATGGTTGTTCATCAAACTGCACTAATATGTATGAATCCTACCTTGATTTGTGAAACAGACCATTTGCTTCCAGGAAAGGAAGCTTAAGGGGAGGGTGAGCAGTTCCGGTTTTCATATATATCCTATAATACTCAAGGATATTGTGCCACATGGCTTGCAGCCTTCCTGCAGTTACAGGCCCAAGTCACCATGAGCAGAAAATAGGAGTCTGCCTGTGCCCTTGACGAGGTACCTGATCTTGTTATGCTGTGGTTTGTCCAGAGGAGCTCAAGTCTTGTACTCTGGGGGTGGCATTTTTCTCATTTATTTGTTCTTTGTTTAGCCCTGCATTTTTACATGCTGGCTGCTGGTCTGCAGCTGTACTGGCCAGTTCAGAGAGTCACTAAGCTGAACTAAAATGTTAGCTTGTCTATTTGTTCCTAGGCTTCCCAGGATTTATAGCAGTAAATCTGGAAAATGCGTCTAATCCCACTGAAGCATTCTCCATCTTTTTTTTACATGAAGGATTGTGTGATGGCCAATGCTATTTGTGTGCAGCAATGAAGTCTCTAGGACACAAACCAGTGATTAGGAGTGATCAGGAGGGAAAGGGGAGACTATGTTTGCTATTTCTGGGTTAGGGAAGGAAGGCAGTTAAACTTTGTATTAATGAACTGACTAGAGGAAACAGACCCAAAAATCCTAAAATCCTGCCAAATATTAACTTATTGTTGACGGTAGAATTTGTTCGGTTTATACACCTGCTGTAGAAGTGCTTTTTATTGGAAGTTGGCCAATTTCCAGAGATGAATATAAGCCTCCGGCCAATAATAGACAGAACTGCAGAGAAACAAAACCAAAATCACAAGCATCTGTCCATTATGATTTATTCGCATTTTCATCTACATTGAGTGCAAATGTTTTGATTAATTTGCTTCAAGTTTACTTCTCTTGTTTTCCTTAACATTTTTCTGTATTATTGGATTTACATCTTAATAGAAATAGTCTGCTATATATTTAGATATATTGTTCTTGCTTATAACAGTTTAATTGGAAAGAAAGATTAAATTGGAGATAGCTACTGAGGCACAGTAAATTAAAGTTTATCAAATTTGTTTTCAGAGCCCTACTACCTCTTAAAGATGAAAGGTGGAAAACCAAAATTTCATCATAATTTTATTTCCCTTGTTGTAGAGAAGATCGTGCTGACAGGAAGGCTGATGATGGCAAAGTAAACTTGGGAAAAAAAACCCAAGCAAGTGAGATAAATATTTGTGATTTTTTTTAAACCAGGGTAAAAGGGGACCTCTCCTGGTGTTCCTTTCTGTCCATAGAAATGGTACACAGTGGAAGCATTTGGCTCCAGAATGATCTTGCCAAATAAACCCAATGGGGTGTTTGACAGGTTTGGTCTGATAGTGTAACTCTTTATGAACTTAGACACTCTCACAAAGCTGGTGCAGGAAAAAAACCAGAAAGCCTCCATGAAGAAGCAAACACATGACTATACCTTGCTAGGCTTTTTTCTTTATTTAAATCTTCTCAACAGTCACATACCGTTTGGGGCAGAAACTGAGGACAATCTAAAGTGGTATTACTTGAAATCTTCTGAGTTGTTTCCACAAAACTTGTGCAGTTGTACATCTCCTGTACTGGAATAAACACGTTGACTGTTCGGTGCTTCCCTTTGGAAAAAATGCCCAGCTCTTAACATCTTTTCTGGTCTGCCCACTGTTAGTGCTTTTACAGTGGCTGGTGTGGAAATGAGCAGATCTCTTCCAACAATCTGAAACAAGCGGAGTGATGATTCCTTTTTTCTTTTCCCTTGATGTGTGAGGAGAAGGGGTTGCTTGCTCTGGCTGCATGCACCAGCTCCTGCCCATCAGCTTTGAAGGGGGCCAGCCTCTATTTGGCCTCCTGATGTGCAGTTCCAGAAGAGGACAACGGTGCCAAAATACCTCCAGGCTTACCTCTGCTTCTCAGGACAAGCTAAACAATTCTCACCAAATGTTTTGATCTACCGGAAGTTGCTCTAATTTATTTAAATGAATAGCACATCTGACTCTGCTCTTTGCTGTCTGAAAAGCTGGATCCTATTTTCCATGGCCTCACTCCTCCTTCCACCCCCACACTCTCCTCCTTTCCCCAGAGGAGGACATACGGCATAGCAATCCTCGCCGCTGGAAGTGGCCAGTTCAGGACAACTGGAAAGGAATTTGAGCCATTACTGGAATTCTAATCTCAGACTCTTCTAGAAAAGAGCTTAACAGCTTTTTGCTTGTCCTCTTGGGTCTGATGTTTGACAGGAAATGAGTTTGAAGGGTTCAGGAGCAGGTCACAGAACTCGTCTTGCTGCCAGCTGCTCTGCCGACCTTAACAGTGTGTTTGCAGGAATCTGATACACTTGCTTATTATTAAAGCCTTTTCTCTGAGAAAAGTAACTTCCAAAGCCAGGTCCTACCAGACATATTGCTAGCATATTGCATCCTCGCCTCTCTGAATTCTTCACTGCTGACACTTGTTATGACCTAAGACTCTGGCCATGTGAAAAATGCTGTTTTGTAATTCAAGGCAGGGAGAGCAATTGTGTTTGCAGGCATGTTTATGTTTGTCTTTTGCAGTACTTATTTTGTTTGTCCTTTATGTGCCCATCTGTTGGATCTCAAGGCAACCTAGATACTTTCCTGGTTGTGCACAGTGAATGCTAGACCTCATAAAATACCTCATATGTGGTCTCAGGAAAGCAATTTTAATTGATGGGCTGACTGTTTCCTGCGTAGCAGCTGAGGAGCGTGCTCCCCAGCAAATTTAAAAATGAAGAAGTCTCTGTACTTTCTTGGAATCCTATTGGCGAGACAGTGTTGTTCAGACTGGTACAGAGTTCAAATAGGCCACAGAGACTGATGGCATGTCCTTCTTTCTTCACTGTGTTTCTGATTTAGAAATTGATTTCCAAATTAAAAATATCAGAGCAGGGCAGACCAGATTAGGACATTGTGGAAGCCCAGTAATGGAGCTACACTGGCAGAAATACTGCTACTAAACTATAGCAGATATATGCTCAATCACGTGCTTTGAGAGTGCTACGTCTTCCCAAGAGGACAGCTCAGCAGCCTTCTGTCTTGAGGAGGGGCATGTCTAGAGAACAGGCCTTGCACGGAGCCTCTACTTTGAGCCCACAAGGCTTGGTTTTCCCCTCTTCCTCCTGCCTGAGAAGTTTAGGTGTTCTTGCAAATATGTACAATTTGCTCTATCACTGCATTTTTTTAGCATCTTTGTCTTTTTATTTCTCTCTGATGTCTTCACTTCTATAGGAATTTGGCTCAGCTGCAGCTTCTGCTGTTTTAATATGTTCATCAGTTTGTTCTTCATTCTCAAATGCCTGCTGTCTCTTCAAAACCAGTATGACCTGGAAAACTGAACGTGTGCAGATATACTGAGAAAAACCAGACACATGGAATACATACATGTGCCATTATTTTGACTACTTAGTTTAACTGGTGAAAAATCTTCCAGAAATCTTGAACTACTACTGAAAAGGGCTTTGCAAGCTCAAAAGACTGATCATTCATACATATCAACTACTTGAGCCCTAATCATTTGTGGTTCCTGCCCAAGTTTAAAAATTATTGCATAGACCAGCCTATTATTAGTGTAGAATTGAATAGTAACCCTCTGATTCAAAAGTATGACTACCAAACTTGACAGAACTGAGTAAAAATAGGATGTACCTTTTGCTTCAGCACTACGTATGTTCAGCACAGAATGAACGGAAAAGCCGGTAATTGATTAATAACAAGTAGGATTCCGGCTTGAAATGTTTCTGATATCCTTGTCTTGCTCAGGGTTCTTAAAAGTCCTCCTGCCTGTCCTCAGCTGCACTATTTGAGGGAATCTATTCTATCTTAAGATGAGCTTGCATTTAAATAAGAGTGGAAATGTATCAAAACTATTATCTTCCATAAATGTCACTATTTCCAAGACCTTTTTTGCATATAGGCATGGGAGGTGATTTGTGTTCCATTTTTGTAAGGAACAGCTTAGATTATTAAAAAGTGAACATCTCTTAGTAGAGCAATAATGGAATTGTAACATGTTACTGTAGTAAGTCTGGACACGTATGGAAGAGCATCTCTCCCAGCAAATATTTATTCTCCAAAATAACAAAATCACCAAAAATATCTAAATTAATAAAGTTCTTCCACCTTGTTCCTTGAGTATATCACATCCTTCTCATTAAGGAAATGGAAGAATTCACTTGTATTCATCTGTAAGTAGACTTACATGTGAAGTATGGTGGAGACAAAAGGAGTGGAGCTTGACTTAAACACACTGAAGTGAAAATGAAGCAAGTGGAAGACAACCAATTCAATGCTAAAGGAAGAGATGGGAAAAGAGACAAAACCTCATCTGTGATTTGATTTACAGCAGGTATATAGTGGCAAAACTCACAATAGCCAAGTTCTTGGTAATGGTTACTACTGAGACTTATATACTGAGACAATATACTGTTTCTTTAGACCATTGTAAACTGGCCACGGCTTTGCTGAGGGCTTTCACTAGCTCGGAGCTAAGTGTGAAAATCCAAAGACTCTGACTTCTTAGTAAATGGAGTTAGTCAGCCTTCCTGACTTCATCAAAATATCTGTGTGGCAAAGGCCATGTTTTACTTCTACATTTGTATATCCAGAACCAGAGAATAGATAACCTTCAAAAGCAGCTCGGGGAAAGGAGAAAGCAGTAGCTCCCCAGAGGAGCTTTACCCTAATCACTGCCTCACCACAGCACTGGTGTGGTGATGTTATCCTGTGACACTGCCCTAGAAGTCTGTCAGCCCCATGAGTTTCCCTCTTTGCTCTCATTACCATAATTAGCTAATTCTTTTTGATCACTCAGTCGCTTCTCTGCATCATAAAGAGCTAAGAGCCACAGCTTTTAAATTCCTCTCCCCTATATGACTTTTTCTTTAAATATTTAGGCAGACTAGCAAAGTATAGTGATGAAACAAACATCAGAAAGGAAGTTCAGTCCTGGAAAGGTTAAAGATAGGAATGTTTAGAGAGGAGCTTCAGAGCACAAACAACTACTGAGCTAGTGAAGTCACCTGAATGGAACTGCTGAACATTGCTTCACTGTGTACGGTACAGCTTTGGGGGATTCTCTTGCTTATGTTTTCATGGTTTTGTTTTCTTAAAGAAGAACATTCCATTTTACCGCAACAGCAGCTGAGAAACCAGTACTGTCCTTGACTGGGCCTTTGTTTCAGAAAGTTCATACCAGTATAAAAAAAAAATTACCCAAAAGATAATAAGGATTCCAAGAATGGTTAATTTTTCCCTTCTGGACAGAAGCCTGAAAAACTTGCTTGTAAAGACAGAATTTCAGGGGAAACTCCAACTTAGAGTCATCCTTGACTCACAAGCCAAACAACTGTAAATGATGAATTAAGAGCAGTTTAGGTCAAATCTGCATGTGAATTCTCCCATTTTTGTCATATGCTATCAGCTTTTCATGATTAAAGCTTCTCCTTACTGTTGTGAAAGAGCTACACAAAAATCAGAGGAAATGGTGAGCTTGACTGTGCACAAATTGTTATCAAACATGCAAGTTCACTGTGGTGGAGAGAAGGAGCAGAATGCCACTATTTTCTACCATCACCTCTAATCATCCTGGGTATGCTACTTAAAAATGAGTGGAAAAGATTGAAAACAAATATTGTTTTCTTAAATTGGTGCTATTCACATCACCATGAGCACTGAGGCTAGATGTATCGACTTTTACTGGTTCATGGGATCTGTGATTACCCTAAAGGAAAATGCTGATTAAATATATTTTTCTGAAGCAAACCTGATTCTTCCTCCACAGCCGCTTTAGTAATCATCTCCTGTGGCCCGATCGAAAAAATCCAGTAGAGCTGCAGTGGGATTCATTTCATTGACTTCAGCAAGCTCTGGATCAGACCCATGGGGAATGAAGAATGACTTTTCCCTAATCTCTTAAGTTCTTCTTGTCTCTTGTTCCAAAGTGATTACAAAACTGGTGAAATGGAAGGAATAGTTTCTCTTGGTCTCGTGTTCTTCATCAATCTGCGGGTTTATTTTAGGCTATAAATTGCCCTAATCATGGATGCTTTCTTGTTTTTGTCGTACAATGTTTAGCTGCAGAGGGCCAAAATGCATGTTTACTGCCTTTCTGCAGCTGCTGTTGTACTGAGATTGTTTATCTGCATAGTGCCTGTCTGCTGTGGTTTCTTTGGTATTTCACAATCTGAGAAGCTCAGAAGTCTTTAGTAGAGTTTTCAAATTGATAAGAGAACTGAATCACAATGTTCTGGGTAGGAATCAATCCAACTGAAAGAGCTCAGTTATTGGGGGTTTTTTTTCCATTTGTGAAAGCATCGCAGAGGGCCAGAATAATAATAACAATTTTCTGTGGCTGTGCAGTCTTCTGGCATGTCCCACTGGCAGAGCACAAATGTGTGCCACAAACAGTTTGCTTAAGAGTTTAATGAGGCTAGTAACAAGATACATACAGTGGTTTTATATAGTTGAATTGTACATCCATACACATCACGCAGTAAATACTGTCGTTCTGCAGACAAAGTAGTTTTAGCTATTTGTCACTACAACCGTCTAATGTTGCAGTGTTTCCAAACAAGTGTTGGGCTCTTCAGCCAGGCTTCTCAAGTTGCATTGCCACTGCTGTGTAAGATCCTGGGATTTTATATACTGTGCATTGTGGCATCCATCTGCAAAATGATGGAATTTTGAGGCTTGGAGTGCAATTTAAATCCTCATGATTCATTTTATCTTGCAAACATCTTGGGTTTTGCAACCAAGCCAGCACCAGTGCAAAAATGTTGGCAAGCACTGAGATGATCATGGTGATGAGCATAAATAGGCTATTGCAAACATGTTTGAAGACATTACAAGTTTTTGGGACTGGGGCAATAAGGGTAAACAAGGAGGATTCTGACACCAGGGACACTGCTGGGGCAGCTTCACTTGGTGGAGTGTGGTCCATCTTGGGCAGCCAGTGATGACTGATAGCAGGTTAGTTTTGTAGTAGATCCAGTATTACAAATCAGTAAAGCCCCCTGTGACCAAAGCCATCTTCAAAACCTATGCAGAAGCCCTTTGGAGGCATAGCAGCAGATTCATTATGCAAACGTGGTTCTCCCTTTGACTCGTGCTTCTCCACCCTTAAGCATGACATGAGTTAGCCACTGACTGTAACAGGTAGAGTAGCTGGCTGACTTGCATAGGAGCCACGTGCTGTTGTTGTGAGGATGTTAAGGCTCAACAATCAAACTTAGGCACTTGTGAGCCTGTGCCTTTATGAGTCCTCAATTTATTTTATTTCAATTGTTACACTTGGAGCCCCTGGAATAGTTCTGTAATGAAGGGCTCACAAAGCCTGCAAATGGTGTGAGAAGTTCACCTGTATCAAGGCATAATATGAGTCTTGAAAATCCTCTTGTGCCAGGCTTCCCACAGCCGTGCTTGCAATTCTTGGCCTTGTGGCCTTTGACGATGTCCCTCACTGCTACTGCAGAGGCAATACAAATTTGTTTCTCCGTTATCTCTGTGTCAAGCATGTCACCACCAAACTTTACAGTGACTGCATGAGCTATTCCACACAGCTTTTCATGAAGAACTGGCTACAGCTTTACACAACAGATGGGGAAGGAGGCCTTATCCTAGAGAAATTCAAAACACTAAATGAGTGCTGCAACAACTGGACTGCAGTTACTCATGCTTCTGCTTTGAGGATTAGGTCTGCTCATGGAAAAATGTGTGTTGTGCTTTGTTTGGAACTGATCCCACATGTTAATGTTGTGATGTATAGCCTCCGTCCCCCCTTAAGTATGTGGCTGGAGTGGTGAACATGCAGAAATGCTTTATATGGGGGAGGGTTCATACTTCATATGGAAAGAGATTTCTAATAATAAACACATTTTGTGTGGGTGTGTGGCAAGTTGTTTATTTGCTGGGTTGTTCGTGTTTTTTTCTAAAGAAATTATTTGTGAAAGATCATAAATATGTGTCCTCAGTGCATGCTGATCACTGAACACTAGAGATAAACTATCCTATAGGTAAGAGTCAGAGTTATGGGGTGTCCCAGTGCCCAGAATTCTCTTTGCCATCACTTCATGCAACCCTGCATGACAGCAGGGGCCAGATGGCAGCATGCAGTGTGCCCCAGAACAGGCTGTTTACAGAAGCAGGGGCTTGCAGAGGATGCCCAGGCTGCAGTTTCCAGTGTGTGGTGGACTCTTAGAGTCTGGGTGAAGCAGCCTGACCCTTCAACCTCTGCAGCGGCTACATCTGCCAGGATGCTTCTCTATCCCCTCATTTACTTCAGGAACCCTTTCCTCCACTGCTCTGTCTCTTTATACGCCTCCTGGGATGCCCTTGTGAGCATTTTGGACATGTTGTCATCTCTGGAGTTCTTCTTTTTCCTACGTAGATTGGATAAGTATTTGCTTAATGACAATAGCAGCCCTGTCCTTAGTTGCCATGAGTTGTCAGCTGTTGGGGGGAAGGAGAAAATGAGCTATTGTAAGAATGATGCTTTCATGCCAACTGGAACAAAGGACTTGGGTTGCTCCCCCTTCCCCTTTTGTTTTAGCTTTCTGGTTCTTCCCAGTTTTGGAGAAAGCAAGGCATTTTCAAAACCTTTTGCCTCTGAAGAATTGGGGGGGGGGGGGCAGTGTCATCAGTCTACCTTGAGGAGACAAATTTAGGAAAAATCAGTGTAGATCAGACTAATGTTCTCATCTGTTCTTACAAACTGTGTTGTGGCAAGGGAAAAACAATTGTGCACACAGAGGCAAGACGGTATTTGTTTGCATGTTGATACTTAAACAGGTATCCCTTTTCCAAAAGGCGTTGGACAAAGGGAGCTGTTGCACTGGAGTGGAAGGACACCACCGACTCTGAACGGTACCATCTGTTATGAGTCACTTTGAGAGAATGGCAGTGCAATTATCTTCCCTAAACCAGATTTCCTTAAGGTTGCTCTTATATTTTGGTTCTCTTACCTTTCCTAACAACTGCAGTCAGCATGAGTTGCACAACAGTTAAATGACCCAACCATCCAGAAAGAAGTATGTGAAACCCTAGTCATGCCTTCAATCATTTGTATTTTTGCAATCTCTGGCTGCTTTTTGTAATCTTCGGCTGCTTCTCTGCCACTAGAGTGAGTGTGTGTTTCTGTTCTGTTAGTTGGTGCAGTCCTGCAGTCTTCAGTTAGGTGACTACATATGGTGGAGAGGAAGAGGAAATGTTAGGGGGAAAACAGTCTAAGTAGTCACATGATGTGTAGCAGGACTGAGCAAGTAAAGTGGTCGTTCTTGCTTATTACTGAGGGGAATCCAGAGAGCCTGTACCTTTCCTAGCATGGCCTCTTACTTGGAGGGAGGGACTGAGTGATACTGCCTTTTGTTAAAACAGAAGGTGGGAATAATGTAGATGAATACAGCAGCCTTTGTGGGCTACCTTAGTGATACAACTGTAAGGACAAGAGGAGGTCTGATGCAGCAGAAACTTCCCCACCTTCAGCTCTGTAGGGCACCTTGTTTCATTGATCAGTACCATGATCTACAGACCATCTCTTCTCTGCTAAACATACTGAGGTTGATTTTCAGTGGTACATTGGTCCTGTTTGGCTCCCTAATCACCCACAGCAGTGACAGATTTCTTCTGACACTTACAAAGTGCTATGACAGATGTACTTCCAATAGAATCCAAGTTCAGGTAGCAGTGAGGTTTGAGTTTCTATGAGTACTCAGGTCACCTGGGGCTCTGTTCCATCCTGTTGGCCACTGTTGGCAATATAATCTGGAAAACTGCTTTTGTGCATGTTCCTCATAGTGGCTTCAGCTCAGAGGTGTCCTGCTGCCCACCTCTCCCCAGGACAGGGAAACCAAAGGCTTGAGCACTGCGCCAGGCACAAGGATAGGGAATGCAACATGGCAATCAGGAGATCCTCATGACTGGACCTGTGAAAGAAGATCCCAGCTGCACTGTGAGCTGCGGTTGGGATGATGAAGACACTGTGACATGCCTGGCAAAAATTACACAGGTGATGTGGGTTGGGACCAGCCTCCAGCTTCACTGGAAGAAAACTGAACTTCTATCTCCCTTGTGCACAATTGCTAGAAAATTCACTAGTAGCAGCAACAAAACTTGAATTCACAAACTACTTTTTGGAGTTTGGGGTATTTGTTGTGTTTGTCTTGGTGTTGTTATTGATATGGATTTCTTTTCTGATCAATGCATGGTAAATTACAGCTACAGATCTGTCCTAAAATTGATATGGTGTAGATCATACGGTCTGCTGATAAAATCCAGGCATGGGGTTATATTGAGGATTTGTCACAGAGTGATCATAGTTTAGATTTCATCCACTATGGATTTAGGTCTAAAACTGTGATTTGTGCATGTGATCCTCTCTCCCTGAAGCCTCATTGAATGTGTATTTTAGTAAATTGCTTTATTTTTCTAATACAGTTGACTGACCCCTAGTGCTTAAAGGAATTTCTTGTAACCGGAGTGTTGGAGCTGTGGTGGGATGATGGATAGCATCAATCTGTAGGACAGCTTGCAAGTTGCACCAAATTTGAAGTCAAAATGTGTGCATGTATGAGGGACAAATAGACTCAGCAATGAAAATAGTTCCCTATTGACATATGAATTAGTGTGTCACAAGAGCATTAATAAATATTTTTATTCCAGGAATTATTCTAGGGCTACAAGGCAATTTGATCATCAGCAGAAAGATATTGGTGCTGCCAGAAATAAAGCTGCAAACAGCATAGGAACTAGGGAAAATGCATTCATTCTGTATGTGTAATGGATTTACATATTTGTATAACTGCAGAACAAATTAATTATATTCTCCCTTCTTATAAGGAAATCTGAAAAGATAATACTTTCTATTGATGATGATAATAAATATGATCTGCATTAATAGTTAAAAATTATTTCAGCCAAAATTACATAAAAATTGGGAAATCATGTACCGACATTCTTTCCTGAAAACTGGCAAGCAATGAACTCAAGGAGTATTGCTGGAAATTTGTATGTTTAGCTATACTTCTAAAGCTGCTGAGGTTTTACACTGGCTTATGCAAAAATATGCAAAATGGTGAAATGCTACAGGGAACAGAAAATATTTCCCCAGCACCTTTACACTGCTCAATGCAGCTGCCCTGCTAGGCACCTTGTATCAAGGCCAGGAGGTACAGTCACTTTGTCAGCCCTGCTGGATTCCTCCATTCCAGGCTGGGCCAGGAGTGCTGTGATCCCCTCCAGTCTATACCACCCTCATGAGAAATACCCCCTCAACAGCTCTGCTGGTGCTTTTGGGTCAGAGAGGCTGAGACATTTCTTCCAGACTCCTGTGGGAGTTTCTGGTGTGTCCAAAACAGCATGGATTTTTTCACCCATTGAGAATGGAAGCTTTTGAAATTAGAAGCTTTCCCAAACTTGTGTGTTTTGATATGTAAAATAAAGATATTTCAAGATATGTTTAGAGTTATATTAATTTGTAAAATAAATATATCTTTAAACATACATATTCAGACATGAGACTAAAACTGCATCTACCTGTTGAGCCTCAGATTGTCCCTGTCCCTTTTCAGCCAACAGACATGCTGCAGAGATAAGTCAGCCTTCCTGTGGCAGAGTCATTAAAACCTCCTGATCTGAACTCCAGCACTTCTGAGCTTGGTGGCACAAGCCTGTTTTTCTAGCACTAGTGCAGATAGCCGAACCACTACATCAATCACAGCTGAGCACTAGAAAATGGAAGAGTTGAGTCACATGGGGGAGATGAAAGTCAATGCTAAGTGCTGTGATTAAAAGACTGCTATAAACATGTCTTTAAAAAAAACCCAGAAAATATCCCTAGCTAAACAATGCCATTGGGTGATATTAAGTGGTGACACTTTCTAATCTGGGATAGTGAACTATAGCTGGCTTTGTGTATGCTTTGCAGCAAGCTATCGGTAGCAGAGAGGTAGCAGCGCTTGCCAGGCTGTAGGCCCCCTGGGGTGCAAAACACTGGCACTTGGGAGAGGCTAGCAGCCCCCTGACTGGTAGTCACACAAAATTATTTTTGCCATGCTGGAAATAGTATTTCCAACAGCCCAGCAAAGGGCAGAGGCGATACAGTGAGCAGATAGCACAAGGGAATGTCCAGTTACTCCTCAGGGCCCTGGGTGATTCCTGTCTGGCAGCAGCAGGAAAAAAACCACTATGCCATGTGGCTGCAGAGGGTGAGGAGTGTGGGACCAGGAGCATAACACCATTCACTTGGTCCATAAACGGGTTTAGCAGAGGCAGATTCATATGCAGTTGTGTAATCTGATGAATTATTTTCTGCCAATTCAGGAGACCTAACCTGTCATCCCTGTGAGGATTTTGTCGTGCACCTTTCTGTACATGTGATAGCAGCAGCCAGAGTTTCACTGCAGCTTGTAAAACCTGGGCAGAAACTAGAGTGAATTGCTGGGACTTTGACTGGGATCATTTCTGTGTTTTTTCTTGGGATGGTAGGTTTTTGCATGTCTCTACACACACTGCATTTAACTTGTTTGAGCTGCACTGCCAGTGTAACAGGCAAAGTTATGCTTGGATGAAGTCAGAAGTCTGCTATGGTTCAGCATCCATGGTTCACACAATTACTACAGGCTACTACAAAACCAAAAAGTCAGTTATTTTAGTATTTTTAGTTTGTTTTTTTTTTGATTGGTGGATGAAACCCTCTATTTTGCTGTGGTGGTTGCACTTGCAACTGCTGCCAGCAGCTCTCCTCATACATTTCACCAGCAGGCAGTTTTCTGAAGCCCTCCTCAGCAGGAAAAGCCTCTCTGTCTGTAATGAGAGATATTATCATAGAATAGTTTGGGTTGGAAGGGACCTTAAAGAACATCCAGTTCCAAACCCCTTCCATGGGCAGGGACACCTCCTGGTAGACCAGGCTGCCCAAGACCCCATCCAACCTGGCCTTGAACACCTCCAGGGATGGGACATCCACAGCTGTTCCAGTGCCTCACCACTCTCATTGTGAAGAAATTCCTTATGTCTAGACTAAATCTGCCCCTCTCCAATTTGTAGCCACTGCCCTTAGTCCTATCACTACAAGTCTTTGTAAAAAGTCCTTTCCCAGCTTTCTTGTAGCCCCCCTCAGGTACTGGAAGGTGGCTATAAGGTCGCCTCAGAGACTTCCCCAGGCTGCATAAGCCCAACTCTCTCAGCCTGTCCTCATATAGGAAGTGCTCCAGCCCTCTGATCATCCTTGTAGCCTTCCTCTGGACCAAAAAGTTATTGGCTGTCCCTTATAAAGAACTCAAGAACAGGGAGTAAGAAGAGATTTTTCTCACACCACTGACTTTCTTCATGAGACCAGGAAAGTAAAGCCCCAAAAAGTCTCTTTAAAATGTCAAGATTATGTAAGGTACCTGTGTCCCACCCCCCTTGGGTGTTCTTGGCTCCACTGTCCTTGACCTGAGTAATTTCAGTACTATTTGTTTTGAGTAATTTTGGTTTTGCTGCTGCATGTCTCTGTGAATAAGAAATAATGTTTCTATTGGCAACAGCTAGTTCTCCATCCACCCATGTCTTCTAAAGTGTGATAAAAGTGTAGGATGAAGTCCCAAGTCCATGACCTTTCCGGCATGTGTGTGCATTTTGTCACCCAAGTGATCAAGAGCAACATTTCACCCTTTAAAAGTTCACATGTCCATGCAAATGGGAGAAGTACTAAGATTGGGGTCTAGACTTTGAAGATACCTCAGTATTTTTGTTTCGAGCTTTGGTTAATGCCACTTGTAAATGTAGTTCCAACTTCTGTAACTTGAGAACTAGCTGCATGAAATCACTGGGAGCTCTGCCATGCCTATTTGGGCATTACAATTTCATACTAACAATTTACTGGGTTTAAGAGTCAGTGTTTCTATCTGAACGAACTTTAAGTGGGGAGAAGCAGGTTTTAATAAGATTAGCTCTCCAGGGAATTTTTTTTTTCCTTGCATGTTCAAATTTCTGAGAACTTCACACTGCAATACTTTGAACTAAAGGTTTCAGGTTTAAAAAAGCAAGAAGAGTTCTTACAAGTCTGTGGGAGGCATCTCTTTGGCATCTGTATGGTCTTGGCTGCAGTCTTCAAGCCTACTGGCAAGAGAATGAGAATCCAATCTTCTGAGCACAGCATCAGAATGCCTGCTAGTTTAAAATTTACGGTTTTTAAAATGGTTAAAATGCTTTGTGTTTAAGAACAATTAATTTTCCAATAAGTATGCCTGCTGCAAATGAGAAGATTGCAGTTCCCATAAGCTTCTCCAAAACTTGATGGAAGTTCTTTGCTAGATCAGTAAGCACACCCTGTCAAGTTCTGAGTTATGGAAAATATCTCTGAGTTCAGATTTCATGACCGTTTGTTCTTTGCAGAGACAATAATTTGTTTACGCTTCACTGAAATGTTGACTCACTAAATTCTTAGCGTTTACTGATGCCAGTAGCTGCAAAAGGTAGAAGCTGTCATTTACTAGGAGCGTTAATAGACGCGTTAGATGACTTTATGGGATGCCTAGATTATTTTTGTTCTGCAATGCTGCACAGCCGTCATTTTTATCTTGCAATATTCCTAGAAACAAGACCTGCTCTTGCATCGACCCTGCTCCCCTCTTACGGCTTCAAAAGGGAAGTGTAATACAACTGCTGTTCATAGGGCTGCACAGCTCTGTGGTAACAGGGGTACCTGGTGATGGTGGCTAAGTCCTTCTGTGACTGGTTGTCAACCCCATGGCATCTTCAGCTTCCAAGCTCCTTTTCCTAGATCGAACACTACTAGTCTACCCTAGAGTAGCTGCTTTTCAATATGTGACTATAGCAAGATAATTATCTTGCAATTTGAGAATCTTGCCTGTGCTGTGACCAGGACATAGGTTCTTATTATTCCAGATCAGAAAAGCATGTATAAAGTGTATACCTATACAATATATTAAAAAAAAGCAAATACCTGAACACAAAATTAGTGATATTGTTTGCAAATGAGAAGTGAGGCCAGAGTGACTGGTTTTGTTGTTGTATGCTCACCTGGGTCATTTCCTTTCTTTCCTCCCCTTAAAAAGAAAATAAGAGCCTCTATTAGAGAAAAGAAAGTCCTGAATTTTTTTTTCAGGGTCACATAGTGGTTACATGATAAAAAAGGAATGTATATCCTTGAGCAGACCATGGCATACTTGACCTACTGAAATCTTAGGGCCTGTGATCCCGTGAGAATTAGACAAACTGTGGAGTTTGGACTTTTTCCTGTGCATCTATGTTACTTTGGTCAGAGGCTGCCTTCACAGCCCTGCTGTTTCTATGCAACCCTGCATGAATCCCTAAACTTCTCTGTTCCACAGTTTTCTGCTCAGTGAAATACAGAAAATCTTGATTTATCCCTACCTTACAGGGTTAATGTGTGCCTTGTTTGCACAGTGTTATGTGATTCCTTGATGAAAGCTATCATGTAAACTGATAATCCAGCATGCCCATACTGAAAAGCATGCAGTCTGAAGAGTTAGACATGTTTTCTTCTCACTTTCAGAGAAGAGAAGTCTTTCAACATGTTTTGTTTTCAGATTTTCATCTTTAACCTTGATATGTAGAATGGTTGGAAAATGGAGAGGGTTGGCAAGTGTGTTTCTGGTGGAGATTAACCAGACCAAGACTGGTGGAGCAGCTGGGAAGGATCCCAGCTCTTTCCTGTACGGAACACCTAGCACAAGAGTAAAGTCTGTGTCATGTCAACAAGGAAAAATTTGCCTCCACTTGGCAACAAGCCTGTAATACTAAACTTGCTTTCTTGCTGTTCTTTCTCTTAACATTACTGGTGTTTTCTTCACCTTCTTATGTCATCTTTCTTTTCCAGGCACAAGAAGAGTCACTACTGTGTTCTCTTAACAAACTTGAGATGAGGAAGTAATGCTAAAAGATAGTCTCCTAATACCACTTAGGAATCTGTCATTCCTTTCTTGTGAGAGGGAAGAAAGTGGTACATGGAAGTTTTAGGATTTTGATTTGCCGAGGCATAGAAACTACATGAAGCAGCCTAGGGTTTTAGTTTCGGTTGTTTTGTCCTTTGGTTTTGTCATTTTGGAAATGTAAACAATACATAAAATGTCTTGTTGCAACATGTTCCGATAAGACCAGTATAAAATTGGCTTGGTTACATGATTGTTTTAAATTCCTGTTGCCCGTAATATTCTTTCTGATTAAGTAATTCAAAGGTATGCATCCAAATCAAGATACTCATGATCTCTCTTTTTGCCATAGCATCTTCTATCATAGCAAAGACTAAAAGAATTGGCCCACATTCTGCTATGGTCAGTCTACACTCCTTCAGACTCGACTGTTAGTACAATATTTTAAAAGAGGCTGATACCTTTGCAACACTGGGTGAAGTGCTGCGCTGGTACTCTGCTCCTGGGCTTGCCCCATGACAGGGACAGGGTGAAGAGGCAAGATCCATACCTACCAGGCAAGGAAATGCTCAGTGGGCATGTTGTGAATCACACCTACATCCCCAAAATGTTCTTGTGAGTACAACTCTGAGCAAAGAGATTCTGAAATACTAACTATTTCAGGGGATTAGCAAAAATGCGAACATTTCTCTTTCAGGTTAATATCCTCTGTGGATGCTGTCATTCTGCCCTCAGGTCCCTGTGAGTTGGCATCAAGGCTGTCTATGAGTGTGTAGAGAGAAATTAAAGTATAATTAATATAGGTCACATTCCACCGATGTGCAGCTTTGAGGTGCTGAGGACACCCTTGTTAAAATCTTGGCAGGTCATCACAAGCATCTTCCATGCTTTTGGCCTGAGGGAGGTGTTCCTTCATGAGCTGCATTAGTCAGGAAAAAAAGAGGAAGGTTTCAAAACAAAGCCAAAGTTCAAACTCAGGGGAAAAAAATTCTTTTGCTTTCTTAAACTAGCATATATTTCTTGGGCATGTAGTTGCAGGCATGTCCAAAGCCACAAGAGTCATGAGGAAGGTGTAAAGCTTACTGAGAAGGGATCTCTCGAGCTTCCTGCATGGTCTGACAAGAACTGACTCCTCTGTTAAAGATTTGCACTTTGCCAGGAAGATTTCTAGCTCAAGAAGACATGTTCCAAGCAATGAGAAAAAAACAGCTTGTTGAACTTGATGAACTTGCAGAAAACATCTTATTTTTTTACTGTAAAAACCTTCTCCCCATGCAAGTGAATGGAATGCATAGGGCTTTATCACTAATGGCAGAAACTTAAGAGCAAAATGAGAGTGTCATAAAGTCAAAGTCTGTTCCTTAGCACCTGACCTGCCCAGGAGGCTGCTCAGGGGGTACCCTCTTTGGCTGGCCTCCTGCAACTCAGCGAGAAACTTGTTGAGGAATGTTAATATAATAGATACCAGTTCAGCTTGCTCTCCAGTGGGGAATTACAGCAGCTGGGTGAACACATCAGGAGAAGTGTCCTGAGCGTCTTAGCCTTCTAGTCCCCGTCCTTTAAGCAGGGGTTACATAGAGACGGATGTTAATTCTCTGGGAAGGGAACAGACAAGATAGCAATATAAAAAGCATTGTAGGGAAAAAAAGAGAGTTCCTGTTAAACTAAAACTTTATATGTGTTGTGCATTTACTTTGAACAAGAATGCTGGGAACTGGTTTAAATAATGAGTGCACTTTAAGTTCCTCTCAGCTTTGTACTAATTTTTCAACATCAGCCTTCACGTACAGATAGATAAATCCAAAGTAAATGTGTTTGTAGTATATAGTTAGCTTTTCTTTCCACCTCAAAGCATAGAATCTGGTAATTTTTACAGTTTGTATAAACTCGTAACATTGTCAGTCTTAGATGAAGCAAAACCTGACCTCTGTGTAGCCTAGAGCCTCCATTGCCTCCTGTATTCTTCACAGGAAGCAATTCCTGACCACTGTAAAGACTCAGGCAGTCCCTGGAGCAGTTCAGCAGTTCACACAGGGTTGTAGTTTGAATATTGGTATAGATTTTATGCTGAAACTTCCTGGTGAGTGGTGGGACAGCAGCTGAACCTGTGGGTCTGCTCTGGCACTGGTGACAGAACTTCAAGCAGGAGATTGGGGTGAGTAACATACAGGGGTCCCTGCCAACCAGTGCTTCATGGTGCTTTCTGGTAGTGCATGGAGATAATGTTGAGGTTCAGTAACATGCAAAGCCAAGCAAGCAGGCAAGGTGCAGAAAACAGATTGAGTAATTACAATAGCATTAGGCTACGAAGGGGTGTTGAGGGACGGCAGTTGGGTTCACATGCCTGTGCTTAGGCTGGGGTTTGTCTACTCCTACTGTATTAAGCTGGAAGTGAAAAGATGTAATTCTCCATCTCAAGAGATATCCAGCCTGCTTGAAATGTTTATAGCACTCAAAGATTCTCTTGTCAGAACAGGCCAAAAAGGTTGGTGTGCTTTGGATGAGTGTGAGTCTATTCATATTTCACAAAATGCCTGCATCTTATATCACCTTCTGCAAGCTGCTGTGAAGAGTGTCAGGGAAGGTCCTTAATACATTTGTAAAATTATATATTGGGCTGATGCTGTATTTGTCATCTGATTTTTGAAAAAATTAGTATGAACAAAGGCAAAAAATCTTCCTTCTTTTAAATCTGTCCAATTACTCTATCTGTGAAGAGTTTATGAATCCAGTTGGACTGCTGTAAATCTAGGAGGGATTCTTTGGACAAAACACTGGTGTTTTGTACAGTTTTAGATGAAAACAAGCAATCTTTTGAACTATCCACTTTGAAAAGATGTTCATTGGCTAAATTCAACAAAATTTTAAGTGCACACTGAGGGTTGTCAGGAGAAGTCTGAAAACACCACTGTTTTCTATTAAGAGCAAACTTTCACTGGGGGGGATGGAAATTATTTGGGATTAATACTGAACTGCAAATAAAATGGAGAAAAGCCAATTCTGCCCTATATCTCCTATTGGTAAGTAGGGGATGGTCGTGCTCAGCAACTCACTGCACAGAGGAGAGAAACTACAAAAATTACTCAGGACTCTCCTAGGACTGCCTTTTTCTCTCTGATGCATTTGCAGAGGGACTTGCTGGTTCAGTAAATGAAGACTGAAAAGCCTGGTTATCACCACCATTTTCTTTCCTATAGGGTTGTCAGGTGGGTATAACGCTGTGCTCCCAATCACTGCTTGCACCCCACTGGTAACATCCTGGGCTGGGGCTCCGCATCCTGAGAGAGGTAAGAGCTATCCTGAGTGGGTGGCAGCTTCACAGCCTGCCAGAGAGAGCACGCTGGTGGCAGCAGCAAGCATGTCCCCAGCAGTCATGCTGGCTGCAAACCCACTGCTTTGGCAGGGGTGGAAGCCACAGCCCAGCCAAGACCGACATATCCAGCACACGGGGAGGGAGAGACATGGTGTGCTGGGGTGGCAGGAAGCTCCACTGCAGGCAGGAGTTGTCCAACCAAGATGGTCTCCCACAAGAAATTCAGGACATGTTTAAAGTCAACTCGGTTCAGCATTTGCCAAAGGCAGACCTAGGAGCCTCATTCTGTCTCCTGGGGCTTTGTTGAGACAGTCAAACAGATATTCAGGGGTATGCTGGAACAAAGCTAAGCTCAACAGCACACAGCTGTTTTACCATCGTAGAAAGCCTAACTTATAAAGTGGAATTTTCCTTGTTGATTTGTATGATTTTCTTTGGAGAGAGATGGTCCTTTGGGCTCTCTGTTTTTTCACTCATCTGTTAAAAAGCCCCATTTTGGGACATCCCAATTCTTCCAGCCAAGAAGAGCTGGATTCTGCTCCTGGCTTGCTCAGAAGTGGTTGCTCAAGAGCAAAATGATGCATTCCTGTCAGGAGTTGGATGTACAACATCCAAATGAGCTCCTGAGGTCAGAGAAACAGGTCTTAGGCTCGAAGAGAAATCCTCCGCATGGCAGTACATTACGTCAGTACAGAAATGGACCATCCAATTTTGCATTCCAATATGAAACAGCAGTCAGGTGATATGTCCAGCATTCTGCAAGTTTAATAAACTTCCTGCTTGACTTGAGGACAGAATAAATGCTTCCATCGCGTCTGCTTAACGAAGCCAAATCGTGCACCTCTCTATGTTGCAACTAGAACCACTACAGTTAAGATATTGTCAGCATTTCCCATCTGGATGGATGATTTAGCTGCTTTGCTTCACATCAGGGCTAACTTGGCATTTCACTTACCCAGTACTGCTAAAAGATTTCTGGTTTTACTGAATATAATTTGCATCCACTGGCTATGTCATTCTTGGGCTTGAAGAAGTAGTTTTATGCAGCATTGGAGTAGAAGGAAAACTAATATTTAAACACGTAACTCTGCAAATCCCTAGAGAATGAGAAGAAACTTAAAGGCGGATGCACACAGAGTCTGTACATGGCAACCTTTCCCCTCTCCTTGTTTTTAGTTTTAAAAAGTTACATGGGATTGCACTATTACTCATTAGTGTCTGCCCCCCCCCAGTTTTCTGTTCCGTCCTGGATGCACAGTTTGTAGAGAAAGCAAACTTATTGCACTATGTAATAAGATTTGAATGCAAACATTTAATTAAAGTTATCTGTTCAGAAGCATTGTTTAAACAAAAGTTAACCTTTCCGTGCCAATGCTGAATGAAACTTTGAAACTGAAGGTTAGGGGATTTCATTCCTCTGACCAGTGCCATGGATTGATGTACTGTTGATACAACCACTTTCTCAGATTTCATGTATGGAAGTCTATGATGGAGTAGTAACTTCATTAATTTGGCCCATACCCATTCACTTGAATGCTAATATTTTTACCTTATTCCCTAGGAAATATTCTTCCTGCTGCACAAACTTGGAAAGTGTGTCTACCCTTGCAGTGAAAGCCACAATTATGACAAGCTTTTGGAAAGATAATATTTCACACCTAAATACATGACTGTTGGTTAGTAATGCCTTCTGTATTATCAGAAAGAGGTATGGTTCCTTATTGTCTCATGGTTTTTGAGTATTCCTTTCTTTCCCTTTCCTTTTTAGTACCCTGAAATTTATATTGCTGCATGCCCTGCAACCCAGAGGGGACAAAGGTAGTGCTCTGTGCAGCCAAACCTTTCCTGGGCTGACACAAAGTTTTGAATCTTAGGCCCAAGCACAGAGGACAAGGACGCATATCTACAAAGATAAGCAACCAAGTCCTTTAATGCCTTTGTGGATCTAAAGCCTTGTAGTGAATCCACCAACCTTCATTAAGGAGAAGCTGGGCATCAGTTACGCATTGACAGACCCCCTCCCACAGCCTAACTCAGTAGTTGCTGAGGTGGAATCTGCCAGGTTATCTCAAGGAGGGGGTGGAAACTAGGCTAGGAATTATGTTTTGTGAAAATAAAATGCAAATTCCTAACCTAGTTTTCAGTCAGGAGAGCATGTTATTGTTGAACAACTGATACTGCTTCATGAAAGCCTATTTTCTGTGCCTTAAGGGAAATTCAATTAAGTGAACTTCTATTTTAATACACTGCTCTTTCCTGTCACTGATGAAGCAATAACAATTGCAGAACATGGGATTTTCTGGGAGTGTTGGTTGTTTGTCATTGATATCAATTTTGCTGCCTCTGTTTGTATCTTATCTCTGATACTCCCTGAGGCAGCCCACTAGAGACCTGACTGATTTCACTGGTGACTCCAGGCTGGTGCATACTTGCTGCTCACTAAGGCAGGAGGAAAGTCATGTCCCACATCTGCAGGAGTTGGTGCTGTGGCCCCAGTGAATAGGGCTGTACATGACAGTAGCCGAGGTTTGTGGTGTACTCTGCCCATGGGCCATTGCTGACATCCAGATGAGCTTGTTTCACTACATAGAGAACAGCTTCTGTCACTAACCGGCCCAGAAACCAAAATGTTTGCAAGTGGCACAAGTCCATTGTCTAGTCTTTGCCTTTCCACTCTCATTACAGCTCAGCAAATGCAGAGATTTGTATCTAACATGACAAGAAGTGTCACACTCAGGGATTATTTCTCTGTGAAATAATTTCCATGACAGGATGCTGCCAGGAAGCTTGACTCTGCATTCCTTGGGCACCCCAGATTCCCACAAACTGTGAGGAGGGCAAGGAATGCCACATGAGCCTCATAATCTTTTGAGCCTAGATAGAGATATCTTAGCATATAAGTGGGATGCTCTCAAGAGCCTGCTGTGCCAAAAAGGTGACCCTTCTAGGACTGGGACCATTTATAGAATGCTGGCTTTTAGTGCAGAGCACGTTTTTATAACTGACTTCTATAAATGTTAAATACCAGGCCAATTAAGCTTAACAGTACTGACAGAGTCTTAATTAAATCAGTGTGAACAATATCAGTCTTGCATAATTCTGTTTCCATCAAAAGCATCAGAAATTATGAGTATTTTTTTTCCTTTGTCCCATGTAAGAGATGAAGTTCTGACAACTTGTTCCTGTTTTCAGTACTGACGGGTCATTAATTTGTGTCCATAGTTCTGAGCTTTCTATTCCACTCCCATATCTCTTCAGTTCTTTTGCTTCTGCAGCACTGATGTTTTGGCTCATTCACTGCAATGCTATATACTGGCTACAGTGAGTTCAAGTGTATAAGCATGTCTTTCTTGTAACCCTCTGTTTAATGGCAGAAGGTACAAACCTGCAGTCCTTTAACAAGGATGGATCTTGCAAAGCTCTAATTACTAAGAGACTGTTTTGTTGGATTTTTTGGTTGGGTTTTTTTTTTGGTTTGTTTTTTTTTTTGAGACCAAGTCCCCAGCCAAAAAGTGTCATTTAAGCATGGTGGAAATTCAGCATGTGAGTAGATTGCTGGGCCAGGGCCACTCTGGGAATTCATGTGATTTCTGTGAAATAGGTGCTGATTAATTGCTAGGTATGTGAGAGTTAAAGGTAAGATGTCTGCTCTTGCTGTCAAGAGTCTCCTACCTGTCTGCCCATGCACATGGGGAACTGCTCGCATGCCAAACTTTGAGTCATGCAGCAAGACAAGGGCAGCCACTCATGCAAAAGAGCACAAGCTAGAGCAAGTTGCTTCTGCACAGGTGAGGGGCAAAAATCCTGGTGGGCCCCCTGGTTGTTGTTCACTTCCTTTTCTGCTTTAGATACCTGCAATTCGATACCCGCCAAAGTGGCTGTTAACTCAGGTGAGGGCAGAAAATGCTCATGTGATTTTTGCAACTTCAGCCTTCTGGGCTTCTACCCAGGGAACCACAGCGCTGAATGCCGGTTGTCTGGTTGGAGGAGGGAGCATCCTCTTTGTCAGCAGGCAGCAGGAATCTGGCTCTGTCTGGCCTGATGCCACATGTGGGTTCCCTCAGGAAAAGGAAATTCCCAGCTGCTCTCAAGAAGAGCTTGAAGTCCTCTCTTTTTCTGGAAATGGTGCAAGGGTACCTGAACCTGGACATGATAGCTGGGATCTGGCTTGAAGTCTCCTCCTCAAATCAAGACAGAGTTTGCCTGTTTCCCTCTAAACATTTTTAACCGGCTTTACTTAAAAACTTTATATAATTTCACAAAACTACTCTCACATCCAAGGTTGGGGGGGGGGGGGGAAAAGATAAATACAGAGAGGAACTAAGTGTGTGTAACAAGCAGGAATACAACCAAAAAATACCTATAGCCTATGATCAGCTTGGTAGCACACAGGGGTTGACTTGAGATATGCTCATGATATGACTTGAGAAGTGCCACCGTGTCCTGAAATTCCATTTCATAGACTGTAGTTCATCTTCTTGTCTGTTCTTCATTTGATTTGTATTCAGAATCAGTCCTCATCATGTAGAATTCAAATAAAGAGGTTTTGTAGAAGACTACTAGAAGATGGTAATCTTCTGGTCTTATCTCTCATTCCAGACCTATCCTGAAATGACTTGTTTCTTCGCCGTTTATTTCACAATGTAAGCATTTCACAGAGGAGGTGACATCTTTCAGTGCTTTAGCATTTCATCTCCCTATGTCTTCACATTTTTTTCCACTTTCTCATCTGCATGTTACCAGCTTAATTAAGCTCTACAATGACTTTCAAAATGCAGACTCTAACAAAGACTAATGAGGACGTTTCTTGGCAGCTGGTCATTGTTTTGCCTTGGGCCCATAGCTTCGCTTCCCACTCTCCACTGGGTGCTGAAACTATGCTTGTGTTTAAAGATAACTGCTTTGAGTATGATTATATCACAGTGTCTGTGTATGCTTTCAGAAGGATTTCATGTTGTATAATCTGTCCACTATAACTGCATTTCCAGACAATAGGTTGCAGAATATAGTACAATAAAATGTTAGGAAATCTTGTTCCTGTTCATTCCCTGTCATTATATTCAGGTTCCAAAAAGCTAGTTTAAGAGCACACAGGAAAAAAAATAACAACATGAATCCAAAGCAACAGCTGCGAATGTAACCAGTTTTCTTAATCCAGAGCAAAGGTGATACAGCTTGTAGCTGAGGTACATGATATTTTTCCACTTGAATTTCTCTGCCTAAGTAGCATAAACTTAACTTAGACCTTTATCTAATCACACAGATTGACTAATTGTGTTGATTTGACTGGACCAGCTTTCAATAAAGGCATTGGAAAATAACTGCCATAGCTATCATCTTTCTCTGTGGGACTTCAGGTAAATTTCTGCAGCTTGGTGTGTCTTGCAAGTATGAGCAAGTGGAATCTGTTGAAAGAATAGAAAGCTTCCCATTCTTGTCTTCTTATGACCTAATTTCCACAAGTAATGCCATAATGCTAATTACTCTTGTAGCAGAGAAATTTGTCATCATTTACTTATTTCTTCTATGAGCACAGTTAGTAGTTGAAGGAATCAAGTTTCATTCAAAATTGAGTATAAATTACTTTGCCTCAGTTTCCTCTCTTGTTAAAGACATAGTTGATGTTTAAAGAGTTTGAAGCTTATGTTCCTTGAAATACCTGTTACTTTGAATTTCTGCAAACAAATATTTTTAATTTCTAAGTGCCATGTGTCAGCAAAATGCAGAAACCATGCTGAAGGTATGTTATTGGTACATAGGTGCATGGGTCAGAACCATCTTTTGCAAGACTAGGAAGTATTCGATCTCTCAAATTGTACTCCTGTTTCCTAGAAATATTCTTGCTAAAAGATAAGCAAAATGATGCAATCATGGATGTCCACTGGGTATTTTGGATTGAATGAAATTCTCCTTATGTGCTATGAGAATGGTCATAGGATAAAAATTCCAGATGGGCTAATCATTTACCGAGGTTTTAAACTGAGACATCTGGGAGAACAGCTATGGAGTAAAATGCTAAAAAGAACTGGTGTGTTCATCCTAACTGAGGAAAGCTCTTACCTCAGAGTGTCCAGGGTGCCCCATTTTGAGGAGTATGAATGCACTCTCCATTTGGCCAGCGTTAAATAATGACAGGATTTTTCCCACACAGCCTTGGTCTTGAAGGTAAGCTCTTGAAGCTATCTGCCACATGGGAGGAAGGGTCTGTTGGGGAACCATGTCCCCAGGTAAAGGCAATGTGGAAATCCCTGTTGCCTGTGTGAGGCTTCAGAGGGGTGTTCCTTGTTTTGTCTTATTTAATTTTTTAATTTATCGTGTGGAGAACAGAGCAGACCTTGAGTTTGCTCTATATGCCATCTACAGGTATTGGGGTGAAAAAGACATCTCCTTCTGAAGCCGTCTTTATTCTTTGCATTTAATGTAAACTGTGTTTAGAAATGTACTGTCTGTGGCAGATCTGACATCATAACTAATTTTTTTAAAATAAAATGTTTAGGGGGAATCATGTGTCAGCTGCCTAGCACCGAAATATATGGAATGGAATTAAGCAAACATTTTCTTAATTAAAAAATGAAAATGGATTCTGAACTTTATCTAAAGGTCACTTTGGGATGATTTCTAGACAGAAAAAATCTTGGCTTTCTGACAGAACAGCTGTGAGGGAGTGTTCTATTCATTAGAACACAATTTGTCCAAGAAAATATGTTCCAAGTCCTAATCAATTTAGATGAAAACTTACTGGATAGGGTTCAAGCAGACCAGTTATAGAGTCTTATAAAGCCAAACCCACACGTCTCAGTGGGCAAGAAGCAAGATAATCTTAGCTTACAATGGAATGTTTAAATTTATTCAGCTAAGACACTGACATAGGCAAAAGGGCTGCTTCTTTTGTGTTTTTTTTAAACCAGAAACGTGAAGAATTAGGATTTTTAAAGACAGGGAATGTCCCTTTTAAGATATAATCACTCATAGTGAATGGACTTTGGCCAGATTCATCCTTGCTTTAGCCTCTGTAGAAAGATTTTTGGAGAAGACCAGCTTCCAAAGCACTAGAAATGTAGGTGTGCCTCCAAACTAAGGTCCTTGGCATCTGAGGCTCTTGCTGAGTTTTATAATTCCCAGCTGTATAACAATTTTTTTAATGAACTGCTTCAGCAGTGGAAATTCAGCAGTTTGGAGAAGCTGTTGCACAGTTAGCCCTTGGGAAGGTGACACCATGCATGGCATTGTTCAACCGTTAAATGTACACTCTTTATGACACATTGCTACCGAGCACAGAAAACCACAGGAATAACACAACCCCAGCCTCCTGGTGTTAATGGTAACTATTTTAGCATTTGCTTTTCTGTCATTGAGTTAGTTTCTCTGTTATTGCAGCTAGTGTTGCAGACTGCAAAAGGGTACTTTTTAAGTAATGCATTTGCAGATACATGTTAAAAATTCCCATATGGATTAGATATAACCTGAGCAATCTTTAACCTGGGGAATATTTCATTTCTTAACTTGAAATGGTTTTCTTACTTGTAGAGTCTTCACCAAGGTTAATCTCCACCACAAATATGAATCAAGTATGTCTTTCACAATAACTGTCGATGCTTGGTAAAAAGCAGCAACAAGTTGATCTCCAAGTGCCAGCTTGTGCCCATCTCTTTGGTAGTGGATCCTCTTTCTCCTGCATCCATCGCTGGGAAGTGACAAACACATCATACCTTCCATCTTATCATTCTCTTCTGGCACTTGAAGGCCTCCACTGACTTCAGAAAAAGAAAAAATAAAAACCTTTGTTACTGCAAATAGCCCTATCTACATCACAGGGCAGTCCTTCAGTCCCTAAAGTGTTACTCACCAGCCCTCTCTATTCCAGGGTCCAAGACCTGAATCAGGTGGTGTCTTGTCTCATCATGACTTCTGTAATTTCAAGGGGCAGTGAAACACCCCCTCCGTCAATCCTCTTCTCTGAAAAACCACCATCCACAACACTACCCATGCACCTGCATCCACCTTCTTGACTCAAAAGGGGATCTTCCCATGTAACCAGGGCTCGATCTGAAAGAAAAGAAGCTTTACAGTATTGTTAAGCAACTTGCAGTTAAAGAGACAAACTCCGGAGACTGCTTGACTACTGTAAAAGCCAGTGGTTCGTTGTCCCACAGCCTCTTCCTTCCTTCACGCCCCACTCTGCCAAGTCGGCCACCTGAGACTCTATTCATTGCTCTTGTTTTCCCTGGCTCTTCTCACTTGTTTACTTAAAAATCTCTTTCCCTCCTCTGACCTTCATTTGAATTTTTTGCAGGAGGGTCTTATAAGGACACATACTTTAATCAGAATTTCCTGTGAGTTAGTAGACAGATTGGGGGGGTTGTATGTTTTGAAATAAAAATGTAATAATTTCTTAAATTCTCCTTTCCAAACTCTGCTTTAAACAAACTCTTTTCTTACAGAAAGTAGTGGTTTTAAAGCCCCAGCTTAAAGGACAAGCTCACTACAGACGAGGAGGGGTACTTTGGCTGCAGTGGGACAGCCCGTCACCCAAGGGGAAACAAGCTGACATGCTGCTGAAGCTGGCTGCATCTTTTCATTTGCAAAAAGCCCTCAAGACCAAAACCACCTGCAAGTGAGTGTAGCCTCTCTGGCTGATTTAGTAGGGCATAGTGCACAGTGTCCTGTCAAATGGCACACATATTTTCACAAGGCAAATAAATCAGTTTTTATGTGGCAGGGGTACAGCTCTTTGGGACGAACTCATTAAAACTTTGTAAAACAAACTGCAAGTGAGAGGTGTAATATTTCATTATTCAAACACGGAGAATAGACAGGCGTCCTATGGAAAAGTGAGTCATATTCTCTGTGGTACATTCTGTTCATTCTGTTATAATAAACATGAGTGTTTGTTTGCTGAGCCCATTAGAATCCAGCTATAAACTTGATTAGGAGGACAAGTTCCTCGGCCTGCTGCTGGGTTAGCGTGTGCACTGGTTTTTTGGTCGCAATGTTGTATAACAGCACCAGTCATGTCAGACTGCCATTCCAAAAGGAAATAACAGCACTTTCCTCATTTCTTGCAAATCCATCCCAAATTTCTATTAAAGACATCAAAGCAATGACTCTAATACTTTCCATGTTTTCCGAACGACTCATACTTTAAAGAAACTGCTGGGAAATAGGGCACCACCAAGGGTCCTTAATTTCAGGGTTTGAGACTTTTAAGAATCTCATGGGAAAAAAGTCAAAATGAGAAACCACAAACCCACTTCTCCTAAAACACTTTTCCATATTTTATATATTAGTATTAATTTCTGTGCTACTAGTTTGAGTTGGTTTTACAAGCTATGTGCTGGAACACAAAACAGGTTATTAATCTAACTTTGAGACTGCAGAAGGTAAGCTAGTTGATCAAATGTATTTATTGCCACCATTGTTGGAAGATGATGGCCAAGGGAATGACTTTTATATAGGATGATGGTTGCCTGCATCTAGAACTTGTAGTGAAATAAGGGATTGTCTGCTGGAGACAAAGGGATTTCTG
Organism: Piaya cayana; assembly: GCA_013389865.1. NCBI lineage: Eukaryota > Metazoa > Chordata > Aves > Cuculiformes > Coccyzidae > Piaya > Piaya cayana. The sequence continues at coordinate 118,369 of WAAB01014253.1, read as the reverse complement.
GTAAAATGTTTCCATGAAGCACAAATTGCATTGTGGAACTCTGACTCTTGCCCAGTTGTAAGAATGGGCAAGATCTCAAGGTATTTAAATGCTTGCTGCATTTCTAATGACTGTGGAGGGGTGGGAGGGATTGCTGCTGACTTCAGCAGGAAGAGAACTGGAGATTAGCCATAGTTTAGAAACTTGTTGGGTTATAGTTTGAAGTGTTTGATCTGTTTCCATAGAATCACTTGCTTATTATAATTGTTTGTTTAGTGCAGTGATCCAGTAAGTGTGGATACTATCCTGAAACATTTGAAAGGAAGGGCTGAGGACAGCGATTAACCACTGTCCGGCTCTGACAGGTAGGCATTCACAGCTTCTGGGGTGCATGATTGTATTCTTAGGACCGCTCATTTTGCTGACTTTTTTCTTCCACCTTCTGTTCACATGACAGAGGAACAGTGGTTCATGGTTGCAGACTCTCTAGCACAAGATGTAACATGCACTGAAAAACTGTGGTGGAACAGCATGAGACTGCAGGTAAAATAGCTACTTCAGTTCTCAAACCAAACTGACCTTGAGACACTCAAGTAGGAAATAAAGACTCATTTTGTCTTTTTACTATGGCAAACTTGGTCATATGTTTTGGGGTGCTTTCTGTCCCTGATAATATTTTTTTAAAATAATTCCCTTTTCAAGGAATCCAGTTACTGAAGTCTATTCCTCCTTTTAAGTCCTATATTGCAGTCCAGCTCCAAGTTCCCACCTTGCAAGATGTCCTGCGTTACACAGTGAAGCAGCAACTGAAGCCTCTCCTCACCCACTGCGGTGCCTCAGCTTATCTCTGTAAGTCATGGATCATGGGAAGGTATCTCTATATTATATATAGGATGTTTAATAAACCTGAGATTTTTTAGTCTCTAGATGTTCACAACTATTCACAAAAAACCAAAATACCTGGTCCATCATGACCAGCTACATGCCGGGAAAAAAATACGTAGTATTGAAGCATTATATTTCAGCAAGGCCTGGATCTGTCAGTGGTTTTCTGTGGCAGGAACTAAATGATTGGTATCATATTTTTCTAGGTAAAATACAAGAAGTTTATCTAGTAATAGAGCCTGTTGAATCCAGAGCAGTCTTTATTCTTGGAAAACCCCCTGCACGCACATGCCTGTGTTGCAGGTGAAAACACCACGTTGAAGAAATGGAGGATGACTGGGTTTCTGCTATTTATTTCTTACTTTCGCCTACCACCAGCTGTCATCTTCCCATCCTGGAAATTGTCACCCCAGGGAGATGTGGTTGAAGTGGATTTTTGGTTTTCCTTTTTTTTTAATCTGTTCTCCCTGAAGAAAGGGATTGTTGTTTGTGTATGAGTGCTTGGATCAAAGCATGGAATGTTGGGAGTTGCAGGTCCCAGTCTTTGTTGTGCTGGCTCGCAGTGAGGCATGGATGATTAAAGCTATTTGGGGTGTGTTTCTGCAAGAAATACGTGTGCAAGCATGAGGTGATATCTGTGCACGCTGGAGGATCTCTTTGGAACGTTTGGGTTGCTCATGATATTGCTGCAGTGAAGAAGCTTTCAGTTGCTTCTCGCTCCAGTTTGTTTATCTGTAAAAGGGCAATAGGGAACTTTTGGCTCAGAGAACCTAGAGCTAAATACTTAACTATTCATAGCTTTTGCATACACTTGAGGAGGGTATAAGCTGTAAATCTCTGAAGCTGTGTACCATCATTTCTTCAATTTAAGCATCGGGGGGACCCTTTTCCAAAGACACTGCTGTATCTGAGTGCAGAGAAGAACAACGAAGCTAGTGAAGGGGCTGGAGAACAAGCCTTATGAGGAACGGCTGAGAGAGCTGGAGTTGTTTAGCCTGGAGAAGAGGAGGCTGAGTTGTATGAGGTTATANGTTGGACTTGATGATCCGATGGGTCTCTTCCAACATGGTTGTTCTATGATTCTATTCTCCTGGCTATAGGTCTTGCGGATGACTTGCATTCAGCCCTTGGCACACAGATTCTCAGCACTTAGACCTCACAACCCCTTTCTGTGTGCAGACCCAGAATATTTTTCTCTGTGGAGCCTCTCCTGCTGGGGGTTCCAGGTTCACTATCAGAACTGGGAAGGTGCCTATTGTGTGCTGTGATTTTTAGGTGCAGAAAGCAGCATCTAGCAGGCCTGGACTCCACAGTCTGTTCAGACACAGCCCTAAGATGCTCAGGTAATGGTCAACTCCAAGTATCTGCATACAGGGCCATTTACTGCTGGGACTGTGGGTATGCACACTGCCTCCTAAACCAGCTGGAAGGTCAGCCAGGTCACCCTGCACTTCTTGGTAACAGGCCCAATGCTTTACCATCAGCTCCTGGGAGGCTGTGACATCTGAGCTTCTACTGGCTGTCCCAGTGCTGGGAGGTCAAAGAAATTGAATTACTCTTCAAATTAGCTGGATATGGCTTTGATCACTGTCCATTTGAGATCTCATGTGTTTTAGCTGGAAAAATGCATGCCATGTTCCAGCCACCTCCTCCAGTCAGGGGAGCAGTGATGCCACTGGCAAATGCGTGCATTCACTTAGCATTACTTAGCTGGATAGTTACTGCTGAAGCGTGTCCTCTATCAAGAACAACCTCAGCTTCCCTGGACCTATCTCTTACAGATGTTAATTCCTTGCTGTTATCTTTACAAGTTCCAACAGAATAGTAAGCTGCAGTAAAGAGGGGATATGTTCAATTTAAGCAATGAGATTACTGTGCTCTGAATAAAGCTACTTTTATTAATAATTACCTCTCTGCCGTGACTTTAAATTCACACAGCTGGACAGACTCTGCTCTTTATTAGTTTCCTTGGATCCTTTGGCACAAAGCCCTCAATTCCTGTGATGTAATGGTATAAAAAGCTGGCTTCTGCCTGAGCTTCCACCCACAAGTTCTAAATTTGGAGCATGGCAAATTTCTGCAAATACCAGAGACAGGCTATGCTCAAGACGTGCTGATGCCTTCAGTCCCATCCTATTGCACCAAACAACAAGATTGTGTGCTTTTTATAACTAGGATCATAAATATGACTCAGATTCACATGTTCTGTATGTAAGCACTTGGGGTTGGCTATCACTTTATGGCACTGGGAATAAGCCAAGCCAAATAAAAATTGTTTTGAGTAAATATTACATTTCTCGAGCATGAATAACTTTTCTCTGCAGCCAGTGTGTCACTAATGGGAATAAGGAAGAAGACAGGGTGGGGGGTAGTAACTAAATCATCCTGCTAAACACAGACAGTCTGCAGCAAGACCTGTTGTTTCAACTCGTCTAGGGTGTAATATCCCAGATAATTCGTAGCATATCTCATCAAGGCCACAAGTGATGGGGGGGGAAATAAAAAGGCTATATAATTCAGCACCGTCCTGCTGCATAGTTCTCTCTTGGATCGATCTTCACCAGTGGTATGTAAAACTGGCAGCTAAACAACCAAATGTCCCTCACTCCCAAACGTGCAGAGGCTCGATCATGTGGATTGCTCTGTGGAGATCAGTGTTGCTGCTCACATGCTTGGTACTAAACTTGTGCATATGTCTGCTAGGGATTGGGGCCAAAAGGAAGGGTGAGTTTTTCATCCATGACTTTGGGACCCCAGGGGATGTCTGTGTTGAAGAATGACAGGGAAACAGAAAATGATCCCAGATGAAGCTTTGCACTGCTGCACCAGAAGCTCTCGGGGTCAGTGATATGTCGTCCCACCAGCATGCCCACTGCAGGGCTGGTCAGCACAGCTGCTGGTTCTGCTCCAGCTCTTCCAGCAAGTTGGCATGTCTCAACCTTCCACAACTCTCAGAAAAAACAATTAATCCTGCCCTTGAGCAGTGCTCAGTGAGTAGCTTATGAAGTGCTTCATCTACCTAAAATGCAAAGAGATAAGAGTGATGCTCTTTCTGTAAGAAATTATCAGGAAACATTCCCTGATAAAAGGAATCTTCAAGTGTCCCAAAAATAATAGGCAGCTAGAAATAAAAAATGAGACTCTAGCTCTGAAAATTATTAGTGGCTTTCCCATTTTCCTATTGGGCATGTAATCCTGAGCACTGCGCATTCCTTGATATCACACCTACAAGCTTTAGCATATTAGATAAGTGCTTTCCTAAACTTCACTGTCTTTTCCTTTTTTTATAGGCTGTTTTGGCATAAGAGGAAGAAAACTTGACTTTAAAAGAAGCATTCAGACAGGAAGCAACAACATTCCAGGAGGATTTCTGAGTTAAACTGAAGAGCAACTGGCTTCTCAAAGTGCGTATTTCAGAGATTCCCTAAAACATGCTGGTGCACAGATAGAGCAGGTGAGTGGGGAGGCGTCAAGAGCACTCAACGTTCTTATGTCCCAGCCGTCTCTATCAGAAGCATTTAAAGAGCATTTCTGTACAGTAGGCTGGACTAGAACTTGCAGATAAAATGTTTCAGGGACTGTGAGCCCTGCAATAATGATGACAGCCTTGATGTCAGCAGACCTGTATCTCTAGGGACTCATGCTGAGAAATCAGTGCCGATTTGTCCAGCTAAGGCAGTTTTAACTATGTTTCCAGGACCTCAGTGATAATTCTCTGTGACTTGCAAGCTGCCAGTGGTCATTTTCTGCCAGGAGAGCAACCCAAGCAATGTAAAAGAGACTGTCCTCTTTGTAGTGCATTTTACATTTCAGAAAAACTTTTATAACACAGCTGTGTTTTTACATATTAGGTCTTCTGATACCTTAGAACAGTTAGAAAATCTTGTGTTTAGTAGACAGGGGAAAAAGCAGCAAAGAGAACATTTCTGAACTGCAAAATTAACAGAACTGAAGATCTGTTTCTGGGAGCTGAAGATTAGATTCCAAGACCAAAAAACATTCAGGGAGTCCTATTATAACTGCAAGTTTAACACAAATACTCAGGCCTTCCACAAATGATTTGTTCCTACCTGCAAAACTTGTTCTGAGAACCTGGGCTCTGAAAACTATCTAGAGATCCAATGTCCAGGTCGGTCATGTTTAGATTTACCCTGGTTTCTGAGTCTCCACATGTGCAAGGGAGGGGAAAACCTACCTGGAATGGACTCAGCAGCCTGAATTAGAGATGAGGAAAGAGGGTTTGGCTGGAGCACAGGATGACTTTATGATTACTAGCTTAATTTTCCTGACACTTTGGGGGTAGATATGTGCTGATTTAGTTGCAGTTAATTAGAGAGCTAAGGGCTGCTTCAACTTGCGGTTGTTACTCAGGAGTTCAGAGGAGGTTTTCTGGCTGCCAGGGATCATGCATGAAGGTGGAGGAGCTAGAGGTGCCCTGCCAGAGGCTGGCAGGGATGGTGCCAGGGGTTCTGGTTGTGCAGGGCTTGCCCTGGTAGGCATGGCCATTTCCAAAGCCTCATGCAACAGTCTCTGGTTTGTGCATTGTGGACACAATATCAATTTATCATGGTATCATGTAAAGAGCTCTCTTTTTTGTTGGAGACAAAGTGAGTATTTTGCAGATGCCTGTGTTCTTTTTAATGGGTAAATATCACTCACGTTTCATTAATGAGCAACTGAGGCATAAGGAGGTTAAGGGACCTGACGAAGGTGATAGCAACTCAAATCGTTTGGAATTTTGTAGCCCTGAAATATCATCTTTCTAAAACAGGAAACTCTCTCAGGAGTAGTAGGTTTTCATTAAAACAACAGTTCAAACCTGTCGATCTTGATATATCAGGAAAAAGAGGAATGTAGAAAATGTGAGAGTTAGCTTAGACTCTCTTAAACTAAACCACCAGGTTCATGTTCCTATGGAGAAACAAATATCCTGCAGGCATCATGGTGTCTTTGATTTATTTTTGGAAGCTGAAAATTCCCCCTTTTGTCTCTGAGCTAAGAAAAAAACAAGGGTTTTGTGGGCCAACAAAAGGTTTCTGGAGGAAAAAACTCTAGTTCCACTTCTCAAGAGTTTATAACATGAGCAGTTAAGCAAATGTAATCCAACTTAGCCTCCCCTACATTTCAAAATTGGATTAAAGTTCATAAGTTGTTGAGGGAAAATGTTACCCAATGGAGTAACTGTATGACTGTCAAACTAGCGTCAGGCCTTTTGTAGCTGTGGGTGCAGGCCCTGGTTTCAGTTACCTGAATAAATGAGGGTGACTAATGTGCCCAGAGCACATGAGGGGGTGAGGTGCATCACTGCTGCTCAGCCTTTGCAGACGGGTGGAAGCCCACCAAGCCATGATGACTGGTTATGCTTACAGCCTTGTCATTCATAATCTGCCTGGTCCTCACTCTTTTTACTTTTCTTTGGTGAGATAAGTCATCCAAACCCTAAGAAAAGGTTCTGGTTTGTCGTTACATGTGTTTTCCTTGCAAAGGAAGAGTGGGTTTTTTCCCCCTGCAGTAACAGTGTGTTGCTGCACGTACGCAAGTGACACAACTCCAAGCATGCTACCAACTCAGCTGTAAAAACCCCGTGTAGCACCGCATCTGTGTGAATCTGCCTTTGAAAACAGGATCCGCAGATGTGATTCATTACAAGCCTGCGGAGGCGACGCTTTGCTCCCGCGAGTAGTTTCGAAGGCCATGCGGCGGTGTCCGCCTGCCATCTGGCGTCAGGGGCCATGGCGGGGCAAGACCCCGCAACTCATCCCCCAAGTCACCCCAGCCTGACGACAGGGCTGTTCGAGTGGCAACCTCTGGTCTCGTTCCAAGCCGTGAGTAAATCCTGCCCAGACCCACCAGGGCCCCCCGCCACGGTATCTCCTGCATTCCTGTGGCAGATCTGGTATTTCTTATTGTTCTCCCCGTCTCTGGGGGAGCAGCTGCTGCTGCCTGGATGCCCTGGTGGGGCAGGAGCTGGCGGAGTCCTGTGTTGTGGGTCCCAGAACTAGCTGGGGGCTTTGGAAAAATTGTGTCAGTCTTCTCACCCTGCTTCAGCACATGGGGAGTTGGGGCTGATCAGGCGGCGGGGGGAGATAAAAATGAGAAAATAACAGAAAACTGGAGGAGCAGCAAAAGGTCGTGCAGCATCACTCGCCTGGAGGTGGTACGTGCTGGGTGCACGCTGCCCTCAGCCCAGCTCTTGTCCAGGAGCTTTCTGCTAAAATAGCTGCACCAATCTGCAGCACCAGAGCACGACTGGCTCGCTGGGTGGTAAATGCCGGCAAACGGGTATGCTGCCAGCTGGGTCACGGGGACACTAGTAGGAGTGACTGGTCAGAGCAGGGTGAGAAGGGAAAGCAGAGACAGAGTTGTCTTCAAAGCTGTGGAGGGATGGTCCACGTTCAGCAGAGATGGCAGAAATGTTGGGGAACAGCCTGGCCTGGTAAGGCCATTTGGCACCCAAAGTAGTTTTCTTTTCCCCTTTTCCTTTGATGAGCTCTTCTGCCAAGCTCTTTCTTGTACCATACCCCCTACCTGTGTCTAGCCTGTGGCTTCACATGCCTGGGAAATGTGATTTCAAGGAATGTATTGTACTCTGGACTTTCTCCTGCCTGTGGGGAGGATTTGCTGGCTGAGGTGGCCAGAGAGCAGTTGTGGGTTTGGCTCTTGCCATCTGTAATGGTGACAGTGAAGAAAGCATGTGGGAGCATGGGCAGGCAACTGGGGCCACATACAACTATGCTGTGAGACTAGGCTTGGGGTGATGGTTGTTTCTGGCCACCAATCCTTCCTAGGGTACTCCATGGGCCAGCAGCAACCTCCCTGGGCATCGTGCAATCCTCCCAGGCAGGCACTACCTGTAAATCAGCAAATGCAGAAGATACCACTTCTATCCCTACAAGGAGCTGCCCGACACTGAATGCCTGGCCCCAGCTCACTGCTCAGCTTTTTTGGGGGGACCTGTGTGTAAGCAGGCTGTACATACAAACACACACACACGCAATCATTTCCAATCTTCTCTCTGGATAAAAGCAGCCTAGGGCCAGCACAATCTTTCTGGCAGGGGAGAAAGCCCGGCTGTGAAATGAAACATGCGCCTTCCTTGTGAGCAGATGTAGGCGATCAATTTCATGGCTTGGAAGGAGCAAAATGGCCCAATGCATTGCTGGCAAAGGAAACAGTTGGGAAAACACAGCCCTAGACTCCTCCAAATGCAAAATTTCAATCCCAGCCATGCTGTGAGAGCAACTTTCTAAAGGTCTGACCTGAAATAGGATTTTAATTGGTTTTTTTTTTTTTTTCCTTTGTTAGTCAGGACTAAGGCACTAACACCCCAGAGGACCTGGCCTTTACCAGCACTTGCATGATGTGGGCCAAGGTGCACAAGCTACTTTGGAATGGAAAGAGAAATTGCATGCTCTGGTAGGCGTGAGACAGCTAATAAATGTCAACACTGAGGAAGCCCAAGCTGCTTTTGAAACAGCCTCATGTCACTGTTTGAGTTTTTAATCCCAGCTGAGATACAAATGTGTTCAAATGAGTCTTGTTGGCCAAGTCAGGTGAAAGGACACGTGCACCTTGTGCAACTGTAGGTGAGAGCAGCTGACAGACCTGCGCAAATTGCTCTCAGACAGACTCACAAACACCCTGGTCGATTCCTCGTGGCAAAATGTACATTTCCTCAGCAACTCACTGCTATGTGTTTCAAAAACAGTTGATGGCAGGAACAAGAGTAGGTGAGTGTTTGCATGGAGATATTAGACCCAGATTCCGCAAAAGCTGGTTGTGTGCTGTAGCCATGGCAAGTAACTCTGATTAGTAACAGTGTGTAAGGCCAGTGCTAGAGCAAGTTCCTTTAACAGGCAGGAGAGAGACGTGAGCAATGAGTACCATGACCAAGGTAGAAAAGGTTATTTTTTTGTGCTTTTTTTACTTATTGAGGAATTTAATTAAATATTAATATTTAATATTGAGGCCAGTGGGGAAAAGCAAATACAATTGTTCTGGAGTTTGTGATTTTTTTTTTCCTTATATCAACATTCTCCCTGGTTTGTCATGGATTTTCCTCTGGTCAGCTGCTTGTATTCTTTTACATTACCTCTGTTATTTAGACTTTTAAAATATCAGAAAGGAGGAGGGAGACGGGCTCTCATCAAGTGGTCTTTCCAGGCTTGTGCTTGTAGATGTTAAAAACTGCCTCATTAATTCTTCTTCTCAAGGCTTTTTCAGGACATGTTTATCTTTTATTTTGCATCATACAGTTCCAATTTTTATTTATTTTGGAGGTGAACAGCAGCTACTTTTTTCCAATTTTTTTTTTCATCTTAGGTGTCAAAGCAACCACTGATCTCTCCATTTTTTGAAGGATTTGTACTTTTGACATACATACCCAGAAAACCAGTTCATAAAACCGAGCCTTTCTGCACTTTCACTTCCCTGGCATTTCCAAGTAGTTGAAGTTACAGTGAGACTCTATGCATGAAAGTTGCAATGGGCTCTAAATTCATGCAGTGTTACAAACTTTGTGTTTTAATTTGGAGCTTGCAGCCGTGTTAGCAGTAACAGGAGTCCTCAAGACATGATGCTTGCCTGGCTGCTCACACGTAAGTGTTTCAGACCACAGGCTGGTCTCTGTTTTTTAACTACTCACTACTTTCAGCTTGCAGGAATGAGTGTGGGTCCTGCTCCCAGAAGAGGAATATGTGTGAGCTGGCACGTTGCACATCCTTCTCTCCTCCCCAGTCTAGCAGCCTCGGGGCTTTTCTGTCTTGCAAGTCAATGAGCGCTGTTCAGTAGGAGTGGGTGTGAAGGACAAACGTGGCATGTATGTAAGGCACCTGGGAAAACAGAGGTAAGAAACCTTCCTCACACATTTCTCGCCCTGCTTTACTCCCACTAGGAAAACTGTATGGCAGCTCAAGCTGTCCACTGCAGCTGCTCATGTATGTGTCTTGCTGGATGATGTATCTGACTGTATGTGTTGTCCTTCCATGGTGCAGTGAGGGGGTTTTTTGTCCAGAAAATATGTCTGAATCAGCTTCAGGGCTCTGAGTATAACTCTATCCGGGGCCACTGTTAATATTCGTACGGTAAAATCGTTTTTCCTAGGCTCGTGGGACACCCCTGGTATAAGATACATTGAATTGTGAGATAACAGAAGAACCGAATTGGCTCGTGAACTCGAGAATGAGAACATGCTGCAATAGCAGCATTGAGGTAACTGTGATACAGCAGGAAACATGCTTCCCTTAAGGTTTTTGCAGCCTTTGTACATCGCCGTGCTGCTCTCTGGTAAGCGGTTGCTGAAGGGCCCGGAGCTCACGGAGCCCCTGCCGGCGGGGCAGCCGGGGCGCTCGGGGTTGGGTCACCACCAGGTGGCAGCTGGAGCCCAGGGATGGGGCTTCGTTCTGACCCCGGCACGAGATCCCAGCAGGAAAAAAAAAAAAAAAAAAGCGCCACGATTTTCAAATCACGAGCAGAGCGCAGGCGGGGCAAGCCCCCTGGGTGGTGAATGGGGAGCTAAAATCTCGCTAGTGTGGCAGGAGATGGTCATTCTATGATTCTTTTAGAGGTGACAGTTTATGGTGCATCCTAGTTCCTCTCTCCTGTGCCCTCTACGAACAAATCATAGAATCACAGAATCACCAGGTTGGAAAAGACCCACCAGATCATCGAGTCCAACCATTCCTATCAAACACTAAACCCTGCCCCTCAGCGTCCTCGTCTACCTGCCCCTTAAACACCTCCAGGGAAGGCAACTCAACCACCTCCCTGGGCAGCCTCTGCCAGTGCCAAATGAAACTTTCCGTGAAAATATTTTTCCTAATGTCCAGCCTAAACCTCCCCTGGTGCAACTTGGGGCCATTCCCTCTTGTCCTGTCCCCTGTCACTTGGGAGAAGAGGCCAGCACACTCCTCTCCACAACCTCCTTTCAGGTAGTTATAGAGAGCAATGAGTTCTCCCCTCAGACTCCTCTTGGCCAGGCTAAACAACCCCAGTTCTCTCAGCCACTCCTCAAATAATTACCCCTCTCCTCGAAGCAGCTAAAAGACCCCACTGGTATCTCCTTTCCGGGCCAGGCACAGGTTTGCTCGAAAATTGTTTACTTAATATGCTTCACATATTCGAGATAAAAGTCAGAGTAGTTATTTTCAGGTCTTTTTTTTTTACTGAACTGGACGGTGTGGGTCCTGCTCCAGAAGGCCCATGGGACTGAGCAGTTGCTGCTTTTGGGGCTGGCATCCCCCCTCTTTGGTTTTGTGGCTGGCCATACCATAAAGTTACACAAAAGTAATGTGAATTGCTGGAAACTTGACTGCTACAGTTTGGGAATGTGTGAATAAGGATGCAACAGTCTCATAAACTAGCTCCATGGGGTGGGGGGAGAAATCTTGTATTTGTAGGAGGGGGGGGAAAAAAAAGCACGGTGCCATGATATTGTTTTGAAAACTTGTTCCAGCATCAGCAGAAGGTAAATAAATCTGGCTGACAAAACCACCTTCCAGTGCATCTACTGAGGGTTCAAGAACAACAGACGCAGCTCCCCCCTAGCCTCTGCCTAGGTAAGGCTGTTGCGTATTTAGCGCAATATGACATTAGAAGGCTTCTTGGAGTGGAACAGGCATATCCATAGCATCACATGGATCCTCACTATCAGCAGTGTTGGTTCCTTTGATTGCTGTAACCTTTGGTGTGACCAGAAACCATGCCACACTAGGGACTGCAGTTTTCCATGCTGTGCTGTTTCATGAGATGTGGTGACTGACTTAAAGCTCTACTGTCTCTTTAAGTGCTGTGTTTAGTGTAGGTTTAACGGACTTAGGCCAAAGTGGTATTTTTGCTCAAAATGTAATTGGTTAGTTTTTAAGCCAACCTCTTCCCCCACTTACACTGCGCAACCCTTCAAACAAAGCTTTCTTCATTTGTCAGAGCAAGCAGGGACCACAAAGCTAAAAGGAGCCTTGTCTCATTTCCTCTTCTAATAGTAACTAAGAACTAACTCAAGCCAGACTTACACAGATGATATTTTAACACAGGGCTGGTTTTGACCGCAAAGACAGACGTTTGTATGTGCCACGGTACCCCCCACGATGCAGCCATATTGCGCCACCTGCGTGCTGATAAGCACAGGTCCTGTCCTTGTCCCAGGCCAGCACTCTAAGCCTCCATGTGCTTACTATAGACAAAACTGCTCTGTCACCTTCCCATCTGGCATTCTTTGTGTTTCAGAAAACAGGTAACCTGCACCCTTAAAGTACTGTTATTGAGCACTGCTCATTATACTGTATCAAGGTGTACTGACTATGAACATGCTCCTGTTGGGACACGTTAGCTTGTGTTATCTGTGTGACTGCTGCCTTCATTATGGCTTTAATCCAAATCCCATTGATCAGACAGTATTTCTTCCATCAGAACATTACTTCCACACAACAGTTCTTGGATTTTGAACTCCCATAACTCAAAAGAAACCCATGCAAAAAGACACCCATTAATTCAGAAATGTAAATTACTTTGTATTACTTTATTAAATAGCCAATTCTAAAGAACAGTACAAAATATGAAAACATGCATCATTTGGTGTTCTTAAAAAACATTTGTCCAAAACAGACTGTTAGAAAAATTAAACAAGTTTAGCCCCAATACACCTTTTGCTCTCCACATAAAAGATGTTTTGTAGTTATAAATACTGTTCCATCTCCTTTAGCAAAGTTTAACAATGTATACATTAGTATTTCTATCACAGGTTTTTTCACATTTCTTCTGTAAACATAATCAATTCAAAAAATATCTTGTTAGCAAGCTTAATAGACTATTGCTTTCCTGTACAGTAAATACAAATAGGAAGATCCTGGATTTTCCTGCCATTCTAATCAGCACTCCAGTTACTGAAACATTAAAAATTTCAATTAGTATAAAAATATAACCAACAAATAAATGTCTGAGAAGATTCAGTATTTGAGTGAGTCTTAGTTAATAGGCAAATAAAATGCTATTGACTTCCAAATCTGCAGATCACTTCTCTACAGTTTCTGCTCTTCTGAGATCCAAGTATCACAACACTGTACACAAATGCACCAGTTATCTGTCTGAAACACTCATTTCTTATTTACTAAAAATAATTTAACATTTAGCTGAACTAAAAAGCAGGTGCTAAGAGAGGGTTGTACGTGGTCGTATACATACAAAGGTCAGAGCTAGCAAGTCACACCACTGGGCCCCTTCTCTTTGGAGGGGGTTCTTACTTCTCACAACATCTGTACAATTGAGCAAGAATAATATTTCACTTAACCAGAGACCAATTTCATGTCTGGCACGGGAGATCTACAAAGCACAATTTCAAGCTTGTTCCCTTTTCCCTACAGAAACAGAAATAACTGGCTTTGTCCCTGGAGTGCATTTTGAGGCAAAACTGTAGCCTTGTTTCTAGAAATGCTGAAATTATTTTACTGACAGAAATTTTTTTTTTCTAAAGCTACACATTTATTATTTTTGTTTAAAATAAAAAGATCAAATTTAGTTTTTCTCTTGCAATTTTTTAAATCTGGCCTCCAATTAACAATAAGACAAAAGTGCTGCATCTAAAATAGCAGTATGAGCCTTGATGCAGATATCTGGCCTGTATGTGCTATCACCTTCCATTCATCAGCTGCAGAAATCTGCAAGTCAAAACTTGCAGACTTTTAAATTATGAAGAGAATTCTCAAGTTTTCATTAGCACTTCTCAAGTATGAGAAACAACAGGAACTATCTTGCATGACTACTTTTTCCAAATGTCTTACAGCAGCACTTTGTGTATGCCTATTTCCAGTTCTTCTGCTTGGATTCCTACAAATGGAGGAAAACTGGACACAATCTGATCAGCCAGCAGGTACCCAGTGATGCCAGCCTACACTCACAAAAGAAAAACGCATTTCAGCACTAAGCACCGTGTGAAGAGGAAATGACAGAGCAAATACAAAAGGAGCCTCAATGGAAGGCAAGGTAATGCTCTATCTGGGAGTGGGACAGGATCAATCTATCCTGCATTTAAATTCTACTAACTGAACCACAGAAGCAAATACTTCCCTTAAATGTTTTAGAATGAAGGTGATGCTGGTTGATTAGTTAGATGCTGTCAGATGGTTACAGGCTAGCATAGAAACAACTCTGTCACAAGCTACATTTAAATGAAATTTTTCAGCTGAGAAGTTTATATAAAGAACAGAATTTCTGGAAATGTAAGGTAAAACAGCAATTACTGCCAAAGACCACATATTATAATTACTGGGCTCCAAGTAGACACTCCTATGCGGTAAACAGTATTTCCTTTGTAGAAAGACCAAACCTGCTGCGCAAACTAAGATCTTTATACATGTGAAGCTGTTCCGAGCAAAGCAGAACAAAGGTGGGCTTCTGTTCATGAACTATACGTCAGCTTCCATTGTTACTCAGAAGTGGCTTTTTTCCCTTTCCAGCTCTTTTGTCTTTGCTCAAGTTCAGCTTCAGTGAAGGCAGCCGGGCCCCAGTTTGTGATTAAGTGAGGATTCTTGGAGCCTGGAAGACAAGAGTACAAGGCTTGAGGTAGGCATTTCCGATCATCAGTGGGACAGGCCTGTGTCACCATGGGATGATTTGGTGAGTGCTCTCTCTTCTGTGACTGGGAACTCTCCTAAAGGCAACCCGAGTACCTGCCTAACCAAGGAGGGAGGAATACTCGGGACTCTCATTGAAAGTCCTTAGTGTGACAAGTTGTCAACTGCTGCAATCTTTGGCATATTTATCCCAACTTCCCCTCCCCACCCCAAATAGTTATAACTTAGTAAACCCTTCTACTTCTTGCTTTAAGAGATGTCCTTGGAGGAAAGCAATCTCTCCAGCCCTGCATTACAAAGCCACTTTCCTCTGGGCTGGCATGCTGTTAATTAATTTTAACAATCTTTATTTCATGGTTTTGGCAATTAGCATTTATTTTAACTGCATTAACCATGCCATGTCCAGGTTGACCCTTGCTTTGTTTTAAACAAACAAATAACAATGATAAAATTAATTGTTATATTAGGGCCAGCAGAGGTAAGGACCTGAAAGTTACCATCAGCTGTTCTCACAAATCTGATATTTATATGCTGCCATGAAATCAATAAGCTATAGGAAAAGGCAGATTTCAGCAAATCACTAGGAGATCTAAGTATATGAGACAGAATGAAATTTGTTGTAACTTTTCTGTCACTAACTTACCTGGCTCTATTAGGCGAATTAATCCCTCATGATGAGCTACTTTGTCTTTCCAGCTCTTGGTGTTATTAGCTGCCGTTTCCAGCTTCTTCTTAACTTCCTGAAATAAGATACAGTCCACTTGAAAACAAGAACAACTTTATTCTGTTTATATAAGAAGAAAAAAAACATCCCCTTAAATCTGAAGACAGAGCCATATAATTCAGCCGGCACTCCCGTTAGTGTAGACGGAACTTAATTTCTCATCATCCTAACCAATTTAGTCTCTAGCCATTGAAAAGCAAGGTGTCAAACCAAAATCCAAAAATAAACAAGGTTTTACGAGCTTCTGTAGCTGTGTAAGTAGGGCTAGTCTTCATGAAGATTGAAAGCATCAACTACAGTTTCAAAACAGAAGGATGCCTTTTCTGTCCTAAACCAAGACCAGCTAGTAGGCATCTCTCACTAGCACAACTCATAAAACGTAAGCTAGGAAAAGGACCACTATCCTTACACCTAAACAAGAAAGAGGTGTTCTTCAGTCTAAATCACTCTTTTGGTGAATTCCAAACGCAAGGTCAGAAAGCTTGATTATTTCTAAAATAATGAGTCAACTATCACAGTGACCTACTCCATTGTTTGTTTTGTGGATTTGTTTGTTTTTCTTTGGGGTCTTTTATGTCTACTGTATTCAGCAATTTATTTGAAGCAGTAAATGATCTTTCATCATCAAAACATTACAGGAATAACCAATTCAAAAGCATAAGGCATTTAGTTATGACAGCAACGGGAAAACATCAGGATAATTAATCTATAGCAGAAAACAAACGTATACTGCATGTTTCAGGATGTGACTTAGCTGGCTTGCATGCAAGCTGGGGCAAAAGAATAGAAGAGATGATGTGTAACCATGTCCTTTTCCTCAAATATATCTACTGTTCTAGGCCAAAACCAACCCAACGCAACTATCCTACCAGTTATTATAGTTTTTGTGCCATACTATTCCTTAAAGAAGCATGATATTGATGAACTTCAAATTCAGTTAAACTATGGAATACCTGGCTAGGTAAGAGAAGCTGATGAACAGAACGGCTCACCTCATATTGCTCAAGGGCCTCCTTCCTTTCCAGTTCAAGTTGTTCCAGTTGCTGCATAGCAGCTTGAAGAGCCTGTTCCTTCATCATTCTCTGGTTTTCTAGCTCTTGCTTCTCTGCTTCTGTCATCTGAATGGTCTGTTGCTGCTGCAAGTGCCATTTTTCCAGTTCAGCTCTCTTTGCTGACTCCTCTTCCAGTAATCTGCAATGAGGATTGCAATGTTAACTGCACTTTAAGGTAAGCTCTATCGAATACATAGTACACATTCAAAGAAGCCAAGCTAATTATTTTCTTCCCTGCGTGGCTGGCTGGTTTTGGGTTTTGGTTTGTTTTTTAAAGAAAAAAAAAAAGCTTGGGAAGCAGGAAAATAGTTGTTGCTTGTTGGCCTGTCTTCAGTGTGAAGCTGAATATTATGCTAGCAGTGGAAGCAGCCTGCCTGCTACAAAGGGCTATTCATAAAATGTAGTGAATAATACAAATATACAACACTGAAAACCACAGAAGCTCACATGCTTACGTTACCTTAATTGTCTTAGGAGAACTGAATATACAAACAAACAAACCACAGAAAGCCAAGGCCATATGAGTGAAAGGAGACTTAATCCTTTATCAATTACAATTTAAACCTCTGATAAAATACAGCAGGAAGCCATATTTACAGTTACTGCTTTATAGACTACACACTGAAAAATCTGTGCAGAGTGCTCTCAGTTTTTCAAGCGGTGGCACACAAAACACCTGATGAAAAGTAAGTGTGCCTGCTTTTCTGAAACTGCTGAGCACTCTTAATGCTAAGGGCTGATCAAACACATTAATATGTCATACGTACAAAGCTTTAGCCTTCTTGGCTTAAGATAAAAAAAAACCCAAACTATCTTGTGTTTGGACTTTGAGCTAGTCCCCTTTTCAAAGAGCATTTTCAAGATGCAAACAATCTTTAAGAGTATGGCACACTTATTTATTATTGCAAGGGGAAGTAGGGAATTGAAATAAATCTCAACTAGGTAAAAGCCATACCTGGCTTGCAGTTTCCTTACAGTCTCTTCATCCTGACGTGCCTGTTTCTCATCCTCCAAAGCTTCCTGTAGCTGCTTATACATTTCTTCCAGTTCACGTACTCTCTGTAAATACTGTTCCAGTTCAGATGACTTCTGAGCAACCTGCTCTTCCATTTTTTGTCTTACCTAGCAGCATAAATTCAGGACATACATGAGCTACTATTTAACTTGAGTATCAAATTTTAAAGGAATTGCTAAGTTTCCCTCAGTTAATACTTCCAGAGACAAACCTTTTCCTGCTGCCTGCAGAGCAAAACTTATAAAATTGAGTCTAGATTTGCAGCTGTGCAACTAAGAACATTTAAAAAACTAAATAAAAATACAGGTACTTATATTGCCCTCTGTCATAAAGCATGGGATTTTTACAGAGGTTTTAATTTAACTTCAATCAGATTGTTTAGTTTACTAGTCACTTAGTTTACAGATAGATATGAAATGGAAGGAAGAAGAATGCTTATTGAGTGCCCAGACACAAAGGTCAAGCTGGTTTAATTACAGTTCCCACTCTTTTCATCAGGCAAGTCCTCAGGTAGCAGTGATTCTCACACTTGTGTGTCTGTATGATGGCAACAAAGCAGTACAGGACTGATAAAGGGATGGAAATCTGCTAAGGCAGTTGGCTTTGTTAAGTGAAGAGCAGGTGTAACAAAATACAATGGTACAGGACAGAAGAAGGTGAAAGAAAGCTGCACATCCCAGTCACCCCAGTCTCTGATCCTCATTCTGCTCCTTTTCCCTGCAGCACCAGAACCATCCTCCGTTCAGCCCCTTACTGTGCTGGGGAGAACAGCAGTCAGCTGGCTCTGAACCGAGTTAGGTTACAGCACCAGAATCTCAATATTTAGTAAACACAACATACACTTCTCACAAAGTACACACAGGTCCTGAAGTCACCAAGAAAGCCGTGCTGTCAAGTGCCATCAGATGGCACGTCCTGCTCCAATGGCCTGCAGTCTGCTTTCCCTTAGCTGACCTAAATCCCACTGACCCAGAAAGTGAATATATTCAGGAATTCACACCCAGCCCATAAAGCAGCGCTGTGTGCATTTATGACCTGAGACATTCCATTACCTTGACTTGCCTATTTCTGCTTCTTTTCTCCAGCTACAGAAAAGCCTGTTATGCCTGACAGAGCCCTTGGAGACTGAAAATTAATTCTTTTGGAAATTCTCAGTATGGAGTACAGTAAGTGTTGTAAAGCTACAATAATTCCTTACCTTTTTATATTTGTGTGTATGTATAAATGTAAACCAACATGAACTATTCAAAAAATCAATAGTTTTAGGAATATATTCAATTCAGAAAAATCCTAAAATGCACTTTGATTATGCCTGTGTTTATTCTGCATCATCTTATAGTAGGTACTGGCCTCAGGTTCTCCATCTATGAAAACTGCAAGGATAGCTTCAGTCTGCTTTTATCTTTCAAACAGTCAAACTTTCCCCAATTTTCCAATAACATTTAAGTTTTGAATGCTATACAAATTGTAGGCAAGCGGTTCGAGTATTTGAATTCACGAGTAAAAATATTTTATTCCAAACTCTGTAATAAAACAATTAAGGCTGCATTCTCAGCCTCCTGCAAAATCTGTGGAATCCATTCAGTGAGGGAAGTCCCCACACTCACTGTGTGATCCCAGCAAAAACACACATGCATTACTCACCATTTTTTCTCTCTCCAGTTCCAAACTAAAGCGATCTTGTAATTCGACTTGAGTCTGAAGTCTTTTCTTCTCTTCCTCAGCAGCACGAGCAGCAGCTGCTTCCAGTTGCTGGAAAAGAAGGGCAAGGGGTGAGGAAAAGAAAAGAAGGAAAAAATAATAGTTCAAAACTAAAATGTCTGGAGGGAACAGAATTTTATTTAACATTCTTTTTGTTTAATCATTTTTTAAAAATGTCTGAGTCTTCTCAGTCTCTAAATATAATTTTTTTATCTTGTTATTTGCAGGGTAATTTTAAATTTACCAATGAAAAGTCAATTATCAGACTTCCTCCAAGTTTCCTTTTCAGTCCTGCTTTGCACAACGAATAGAAACCACTATATTTCCTTCTCTGTCTCATATAGGACAGAAATCTTGTTATGGAAAACCACATCACAGGCAGGACTGCACAGGAGGAGTTCCAATAGTGAATACAGGTCAGCATGCATAGAATTCATACAGAAACAGAAGTAAGAAGCATTAAATTGCCATGGGAAAGCAGAAGTGCTGCAGACTTTGACTATAATAAGTGACTGTGCTATTGTGAATCACATCCCTTTAACATCCCCTAAATTGCCATGTAAGGTAAATAAAATTCTACTTGATAATTAAGGGGGGGGAAAAATCAGCCTAGTCAGAGCTAAGGCCTAAAAAACAGCTGCTGGTACCTTCACATATTTTTGCAACTTCTTTTTTTTGCATCCTGATTTCACATATAAAGACAGTTGATGCAGTTTTTCCTTTCATCAGCATGTATTTTTAGAATGCATAGAAGGTTAGAAATGTACAAGTACCAGCCAAAAGTTTACCAATACTGAAAACAAACAATTCTTTCGCAGAATTTTGGCAAGAAACTTATCTGATGCTTCAGAGGAAAGAGAAAAGCAAGCACCCTTCTTTTGTAACACACTAGCCTGATTAAATTGTTTCCACAGGCCTTCAGTAAGAGCAGGACACCCATCATCATAAGCATTTTTGGAAGGTACCACATTTAAACCATCTTTCCTCACACAATCTAGATAAACTAATGAGATACCCAAACAATTAAAATTGCCAAGGAAAAACATTCCTTACTTTAAGTGCTTCTGATATTACCAACTATCATCTAAGATAGATGATATCTTTCTGATATCATCTCTAGAAACAGATGCGAAGGAGAAGGTTCTAGTTTGGTTTTAAGCTGCAGAATATAGCACAGAATTGCTCTCCTTTGAAAGGCTTTAATGTTGCTAGTCTTTTACAAGCAGCATTACTCCTCTGCTGGAACATTTATAGGCATATAATTGTAATCAAATCAAAGACTCCTATTTAAGTGACATTTTCTTTTGATTTCCTTCCCTGCTTTGAAATCAAACAAACATTGCCAATACTGAGCCAAGAGGGCAAACGTGCAGTCACAGGCGAGTGTGGGTGCTAGGCTTCTGCCAGAGAGCTCAACCAGAAAATACACTGTTTATCCACTCTCTATCAGCAACTTCCTGCTTAATTCATGTCAGAGGACACGAGCTCCTGGCAGGTAAGGTTACTGGCAACAACTATGCAGCTCAGGGAAAAGTCCCATATGTTGGGAGCAGGGAGAGAGGGGGAATCAACAGGAATACACCGTTTCAGCAGGAGTTAGGTAGCACAGAGTCTCTGAACCCCATGCAAGACCCCACACTGAAACAGAAAGGGTGCACAAGTTTGGTGCATGCTCTCTTGGTAAGAGAAACTCACCTTTTGATCTGTTCAAAGCATGTATCTCNTTCGACTTGAGTCTGAAGTCTTTTCTTCTCTTCCTCAGCAGCACGAGCAGCAGCTGCTTCCAGTTGCTGGAAAAGAAGGGCAAGGGGTGAGGAAAATAAAAGAAGGAAAAAATAATTGTTCAAAACTAAAATGTTTGGAGTGAACGGAATTTTATTTAACAATTTTTTTGGTTTAATCATTTTTTTAAATGTCTGAGTCTTCTCAATCTCTAAATACAATTTTTTTATCTTGTTATTTGCAGGGTAATATTAAATTTACCAATGAAAAGTCAATTATCAGACTTCCTCCAAGTTTCCTTTTCAGTCCTGCTTTGCACAACGAATAGAAACCACTATATTTCCTTCTCTGTCTCATATAGGACAGAAATCTTGTTATGGAAAACCACATCACAGGCAGGACTGCACAGGAGGAGTTCCAATAGTGAATACAGGTCAGCATGCATAGAATTCATACAGAAACAGAAGTAAGAAGCATTAAATTGCCATGGGAAAGCAGAAGTGCTGCAGACTTTGACTATAATAAGTGACTGTGCTATTGTGAATCACATCCCTTTAACATCCCCTAAATTGCCATGTAAGGTAAATAAAATTCTAGTTGATAATTAAGGGAGGGAAAAAATCAGCCTAGTCAGAGCTAAGGCCTAAAAAACAGCTGCTGGTACCTTCACATATTTTTGCAACTTCTTTTTTTTGCATCCTGATTTCACATATAAAGACAGTTGATGCAGTTTTTCCTTTCATCAGCATGTATTTTTAGAATGCATAGAAGGTTAGAAATGTACAAGTACCAGCCAAAAGTTTACCAATACTGAAAACAAACAATTCTTTCGCAGAATTTTGGCAAGAAACTTATCTGATGCTTCAGAGGAAAGAGAAAAGCAAGCACCCTTCTTTTGTAACACACTAGCCTGATTAAATTGTTTCCACAGGCCTTCAGTAAGAGCAGGACACCCATCATCATAAGCATTTTTGGAAGGTACCACATTTAAACCATCTTTCCTCACACAATCTAGATAAACTAATGAGATACCCAAACAATTAAAATTGCCAAGGAAAAACATTCCTTACTTTAAGTGCTTCTGATATTACCAACTATCATCTAAGATAGATGATATCTTTCTGATATCATCTCTAGAAACAGATGCGAAGGAGAAGGTTCTAGTTTGGTTTTAAGCTGCAGAATATAGCACAGAATTGCTCTCCTTTGAAAGGCTTTAATGTTGCTAGTCTTTTACAAGCAGCATTACTCCTCTGCTGGAACATTTATAGGCATATAATTGTAATCAAATCAAAGACTCCTATTTAAGTGACATTTTCTTTTGATTTCCTTCCCTGCTTTGAAATCAAACAAACATTGCCAATACTGAGCCAAGAGGGCAAACGTGCAGTCACAGGCGAGTGTGGGTGCTAGGCTTCTGCCAGAGAGCTCAACCAGAAAATACACTGTTTATCCACTCTCTATCAGCAACTTCCTGCTTAATTCATGTCAGAGGACACGAGCTCCTGGCAGGTAAGGTTACTGGCAACAACTATGCAGCTCAGGGAAAAGTCCCATATGTTGGGAGCAGGGAGAGAGGGGGAATCAACAGGAATACACCGTTTCAGCAGGAGTTAGGTAGCACAGAGTCTCTGAACCCCATGCAAGACCCCACACTGAAACAGAAAGGGTGCACAAGTTTGGTGCATGCTCTCTTGGTAAGAGAAACTCACCTTTTGATCTGTTCAAAGCATGTATCTCAATATTCCATTTTAAAAAAAAACTTTTTTAGACAAAGGCTCTTCTCAAATTTTCTACAGCAGAAGCTATCAAAATACAAGCCAGTCTCAGAGCGCACTTTGGCTGATGCTGCGTAAGTGGTGGCTCACTGACATTAGCAGCAAATCCAACTTTAAGCTTTCCAGAACAATTCAGTTTCCTGAAGCATTTACAAACCCTCTTCCTTCAACAACATTAATCAAACAGGCCAAGTTCCTCCAACACAGTACAGGCTCCACTCAGTCAAAGTGCAGCAGTTCACGTCAGCAACTAAACTACTCTCCTTGAGATGTCATTTTAATCCAGTCCACTTCAAAAGATGATTCCTTGATACAACCCTCTTCATTTTTGCATTGTGATTTCTACAAAACTCCCTGGTGCCTGTCATCATCCTACTGTTTCTTTGAGGTAACTTTTTCCTCAATAAAGTAAGCTCAACACTGAAATCCAGCCCTGCAGTTACCAGTAACTTGCAGGTAACACAAGCCATACTTTAAGCATATTTTACATTCTGAATCCTAAACACATGGTAGAACATAGGTGCTAACATTAAATTTCAAAATGGTTTCACACAGTCGGGTTTCATTTAAGGCAAACAGAATAACGCCCACATCAGTACTGTCAGTGCAACGTTATTAAGAAAGACAAATTTCTCCTCACCACAAATTGTGACTTAATGACAAGACTGTTTTGGATTATTTTATTNTAATTTTTTTATCTTGTTATTTGCAGGGTAATTTTAAATTTACCAATGAAAAGTCAATTATCAGACTTCCTCCAAGTTTCCTTTTCAGTCCTGCTTTGCACAACGAATAGAAACCACTATATTTCCTTCTCTGTCTCATATAGGACAGAAATCTTGTTATGGAAAACCACATCACAGGCAGGACTGCACAGGAGGAGTTCCAATAGTGAATACAGGTCAGCATGCATAGAATTCATACAGAAACAGAAGTAAGAAGCATTAAATTGCCATGGGAAAGCAGAAGTGCTGCAGACTTTGACTATAATAAGTGACTGTGCTATTGTGAATCACATCCCTTTAACATCCCCTAAATTGCCATGTAAGGTAAATAAAATTCTACTTGATAATTAAGGGGGGGGAAAAATCAGCCTAGTCAGAGCTAAGGCCTAAAAAACAGCTGCTGGTACCTTCACATATTTTTGCAACTTCTTTTTTTTGCATCCTGATTTCACATATAAAGACAGTTGATGCAGTTTTTCCTTTCATCAGCATGTATTTTTAGAATGCATAGAAGGTTAGAAATGTACAAGTACCAGCCAAAAGTTTACCAATACTGAAAACAAACAATTCTTTCGCAGAATTTTGGCAAGAAACTTATCTGATGCTTCAGAGGAAAGAGAAAAGCAAGCACCCTTCTTTTGTAACACACTAGCCTGATTAAATTGTTTCCACAGGCCTTCAGTAAGAGCAGGACACCCATCATCATAAGCATTTTTGGAAGGTACCACATTTAAACCATCTTTCCTCGCACAACCTAGATAAACTAATGAGATACCCAAACAATTAAAATTGCCAAGGAAAAACTTTCCTTACCTTAAGCGCTTCTGATATTACCATCTATCATCTAAGATAGATGATATCTTTCTGATATCATCTCTAGAAACAGATGCGAAGGAGAAGGTTCTAGTTTGGTTTTAAGCTGCAGAATATAGCACAGAATTGCTCTCCTTTGAAAGGCTTTAATGTTGCTAGTCTTTTACAAGCAGCATTACTCCTCTGCTGGAACATTCATAGGCATATAATTGTAATCAAATCAAAGACTCCTATTTAAGTGACATTTTCTTTTGATTTCCTTCCCTGCTTTGAAATCAAACAAACATTGCCAATACTGAGCCAAGAGGGCAAACGTGCAGTCACAGGCGAGTGTGGGTGCTAGGCTTCTGCCAGAGAGCTCAACCAGAAAATACACTGTTTATCCACTCTCTATCAGCAACTTCCTGCTTAATTCATGTCAGAGGACACCAGCTCCTGGCAGGTAAGGTTACTGGCAACAACTATGCAGCTCAGGGAAAAGTCCCATATGTTGGGAGCAGGGAGGGAGGGGGAATCAACAGGAACACACCGTTCCAGCAGGAGTTAGGTAGCACAGAGTCTCTGAACCCCATGCAAGACCCCACACTGAAACAGAAAGGGTGCACAAGTTTGGTGCATGCTCTCTTGGTAAGAGAAACTCACCTTTTGATCTGTTCAAAGCATGTATCTCAATATTCCATTTTAAAAAAAAACTTTTTTAGACAAAGGCTCTTCTCAAATTTTCTACAGCAGAAGCTATCAAAATACAAGCCAGTCTCAGAGCGCACTTTGGCTGATGCTGCGTAAGTGGTGGCTCACTGACATTAGCAGCAAATCCAACTTTAAGCTTTCCAGAACAATTCAGTTTCCTGAAGCATTTACAAAGCCTCTTCCTTCAACAACATTAATCAAACAGGCCAAGTTCCTCCAACACAGTACAGGCTCCACTCAGTCAAAGTGCAGCAGTTCACGTCAGCGACTAAACTACTCTCCTTGAGATGTCATTTTAATCCAGTCCACTTCAAAAGATGATTCCTTGATACAACCCTCTTCATTTTTGCATTGTGATTTCTACAAAACTCCCTGGTGCCTGTCATCATCCTACTGTTTCTTTGAGGTAACTTTTTCCTCAATAAAGTAAGCTCAACACTGAAATCCAGCCCTGCAGTTACCAGTAACTTGCAGGTAACACAAGCCATACTTTAAGCATATTTTACATTCTGAATCCTAAACACATGGTAGAACATAGGTGCTAATATTAAATTTCAAAATGGTTTCACACAGTCGGGTTTCATTTAAGGCAAACAGAATAACGCCCACATCAGTACTGTCAGTGCAACGTTATTAAGAAAGACAAATTTCTCCTCACCACAAATTGTGACTTAATGACAAGACTGTTTTGGATTATTTTATTTGCTTTATTAAAGTTTTTTTTTTCCTAACTGAGGGCTAACATTAATTAGTGTTTTTAATTTAGGAAAAAAACTCAAGGAATGATGCAATGATGCAGACTTGGCCTGAATGAGAATGCAAAAGAAATCAAACTAATTTAGGAAGGTAGTGAACAAAAGACACCCTAGACATGAAACAAAGACCTGGCCTGACCTAGCAGCAATGACTCAGCAGCCAAAACACTGGGGAGGGAGGTGTCTGATGGCATTCTAAGCCATTTCCAAGGCATGCTCCTCATTAAAATGTATCATGGCAATAAAAGCTATAGCATCTCTTCTTGCAAGTCTTCAAAAACAAAAGATATGAAGGGTATATGGATACTGCTCAAGTCTCTGGGGAAAACTATTGCAGATGTACCCATTTTTCCAAACTGCATCATGTTCAATCTGTTCTTAAGAGCACACAGCCACAGCAAAGGCACCTGGGTGTCTCCTGCCAATCGTTAGATTTAGACTGAAAAGCTGTCTACAAAGAAAAAAAATGTATTCAGCAAATCTTCTGCTAATACTCAGAAACTTCTAGTCCAATTCTCAGGCTGTTAGAAGTCAATCCAGCATTTACAAAGACTATGCATTTAAACAGTGTATAAATGGTTGCTATGCATCTTGGCTTTATAAATCTCTCCCAAACTACTCTAATAAAATTATGCCTTTTGGAATCTTTCTAAATTAAATTTATATCATGGAAACTAGATCTGTGTGAAGAGAAGAGTTTCCCCACACATACTCTTTACATAACAGAACTCTGGAAAACCATGTAAGAAAATCTTAATGGAAAGCCCCAGGTCTGACAGACACATCTGATGGAAAAGAGAACCAAAGCTGCTGCTGCAGGCTCTTCCAGCAGATCCGTTTGCTTAGGGGGCTGACACCAACACAAGCTCACCTCCCCGGGTGTCTAAATACCTGAACAGGAAATAGATGCCCAATTACATTTCATGAAACACAGCTCAACCACAGAGACTGAGCTTAAAGCTCCCACTCCCACCTTTCGCACGTTCTCCAGTTCCTTCTGCTTGTTCTCATTGGCCGTTTGCAGTTCTTTCATCTGCCGCTCCAGCTCTTCTTGCTCGGCTAACAGCTTCTGGCGCAATTCTTTTCGTTTTTGGCGTGCTTCTTTGTGGGGTGGAGGACTCCCTGCTCTCAGCAGGTTTACTGTAGTCTGTATGGCTGGAAAGGAGCGTGCAAGAGAACATCAGTGAAGGGAAATGCTAAACTGTCTGGATAGCCTTAGTGATTTAATATTTGGGGTATATTGTTCATTGTTTTGTTTGGGGTTTTTTTTTTAACTTTAATGTATTTTTAAAATCAGAAATAACTGTTGTCAGTTCCCCTAATTCTCAATCTGCCAGTTGTCAATACAAACCAAAAGGGAGATACACTAGGCTTTCAGAATTGGTCTCGTGCCCCAAGGATAATGCCTGGCAATTTCAGGGCATTATGTCAACTCCAACATTGATTTCCAACAGGCAGTGGATATACAAGTCATCTGTATGCCTAGCAGTAGAAATCCTGTCCAATATTTCAAGATATCCTTTTATCTAGATTCAGTGATTCTCATCATGCAGTAAGATGTTATCCAACATGTTTATCACCTGCTTCCCCAGAACCAACCTTAAACCCTTTGTTTTCACCAGTATTCCACAGGAAAACCTTCTTTGATAAGACCGTAGCTCTCATTCACTTATAATCAGTGAGGGAATACTTAGAGAGGAAAGCTGAGGAGTGGCAGATGATTTTCATATTTTATACACCCACTACAACTGTGAAAAAAGATCTTCTTTTGGAACCAAGTAATCACTCATCAGACTTCAACGTGTTTAAACTCACACTTTAGGTAAGGAGGGAAGTGCAAATCAAAGTACACAGTTCCAAATATTTAAATGCTGTTCATACTTCAGTGGCATTGGCAACGGTGGCTTTGCAAGAGTTTCTACCTCACTCACTGCACAGGATGCACGCAACTAACACAGCACATATCTGGGAAGGTGTCACAGAAAGTGACTTCACTTGGGAACAGAAAAGGAACCCCCCAGTTCCCAGCCTTCTCAGCTCACCAAACCATACTACCTTAAGCAAAACTGTAAAAGCAAAGCCAATACTTTATGATGCTGAAAAACACAAGCTTTGCCTTTCTCCCAAAAAGCAACAGTTTACAATGTATTCCTCTTCCATCCCTAAAAGTACAGCCAATATAGAAAAAGCAAACAACACTACCTGTTTCATTTTATTACATCTGCCTAAACTGAGGCATCTAAACAAATTCTCCTTACAGAAACCAATTCTCCTTACACGGATCCTTAGTTCTTCCTCAGTCTCAGACTCCTTAAAGATCTTTTCCATGTGCCCAAAACAGAGGAACAAAAAAAACACCAAGAATTTGAACCTTTAGTAAAGCACAGCTGTAAGACTTCAGCATACCTTAACTTTCACATAACTAGGATTTTTGAAACCTCACCTTGAATCCACTCCTGCTTCTTCTTTTTATCAGAGGCACTGATCTCAAAGCTTTTATCAAGACACTTTATGAGAAAAAGGCACTTCTTTCCATCTTTGTCAGGTAAGGCCTAGAACAGGTAACAAAGGATTAGCCTTGCAAATACTGAAATCTACCTTATATTGTCAAGCCCATGTATGCAGTTATCTGTTAGAGCCAAAATACTAGTTCTAAGACCCTTTATAAAAGAATGTTTATGCACTGTTTTATATAAATAAATAAAAATTGTTAATAAAAAATATCTGGAGTCCATCTTGCACATGAAAAGACTCACTCTCCTCCTTAAACATATTAATAGGTTTTGATGGTTTGTGCACTTGTTGCTTTTTTTACCTCTACACAACAGTTGCCATCCAGTATGATGTCTCCCTTCTTGTCCTTTAAATCTTCACTTACATAGTAGGAAATAATATTAGGTTTTAGCACAAACCATCGTTCTGTCCAATTTTTCCTTTTATGACCTTTCTTCAACATATAGCCCTGTAAAAAACACAAAACAAACACCTGATCAGATGAAATGCCACATTGCTCTTGAACTGGCTGGTCTTTTGATTATGCAGCTCAAAGAACCAATACAGCACACAGAAAAGTTAGCTCCAAGTTCTAAATACTTCACCTTTCACTTTCATTCCTAATACTAGCACACTGTTAATTATTCAACCCAGGAGAAATTACTCAATGTTCTCTCCGGATGTGAAGTAACTGGGTTATCTGAACAGCTGAACAATTATGTCATTATCAAGTCATTATGACCCTTCTCTTTGGTGACCTTTACTGTTTAATTTTCTTCAGTCAAGCTGAGACATTTGCGATCACTAAGACTCATCTGCAATACTTTAACACCTACTGTTATTAAAATTCAGTCCTGTGTGGATGCACACCCCAGTGACAGATGTGGGCCCGCAGATATGCACTGGGAATCTGGTCTGTTACAGGATATTCCCAGCGACAAAGCAGAAGCACTTTTGTCCTGGGAGTGGCTCCACTCTGCCAACACATTCATTTAGCTGCACCCCACTGAAGAAGTGACCCCATACAATATCCTTCAGTGAGTATGTTAGAGAAACTGGTAACAGAACCATACTCCTGACACTTTAATTGAACTGGATATGGGAGTGCTGGTGGAGTCTGGATATTCCCTTAAAGGAACTGAAGTGTATTTCAATTTAGACAATACCAAGATTTCACTGTAGTATTATTTTTCTGGAAAGATGACCCACTCAGCTTTCTATATGAGAAGAACACTTGCAAACCTTAAAAAGACTGTTTCAAAAGAAGGAAGAGAAGCCCATAATTTTCCATGGAGTATTATACAAATAAAAGAATAAACAAAATAATGTTCTATAATAATAATAAATATAGCTGATACCATGATTGAATAACAGAAGCTTGCCTCTATGGAATGTTAATGTATCTAAATTATAAGCAGCAATACTAAGTGTAGTTTTACTGGTAACTCTGTTGCACATCATCCAGCGCAGCTATGGCAAGTCAAAAAACATCTCATGGAAAAGAGGGTAGGCAAGGAATGATATGATGATTGGTCATTCTTTCATTTGATTTGTAGTGGTCTTATCAGGAGCACTGCTGTCACCTAGTCAGTTTTTAATCCAGAGTTTCAAAGTTTGCCAGTACTTCAGCTGTACCTGCCATTTCTGAAGCCACATTCCCCAGCTGGACTTACACACTTTTGTCTGAATCCTAAGTTCAGAAAAAAAGTAAAATTGCACATGAAACTGAATCAATATAGCTATGAACAAGCAGTACAGAAAGCACCGTACTCAAAGCATTCCAGATTGAGAAGACTGAAGAGCTGCAAAGGAGACCAAGGAGTGTTTTTCTGTAACACCTTTTAGAATCATAGAATCACCAGGTTGGAAAAGACCCACCGGATCATCGAGTCCAACCCTTCCTACCTGCCACTAAACCATGTCCCTAATCAGCTTGTCTATCTTACTTTTAAATACTTCCAGTGACAGTGACTCAACCACCTCCCTGGGCAGCCTCTGCCAGGGCCCAATGACCCTGTGAAAAATTTTTCTGTTATCTAGTCAG
>WAAB01014253.1:60759-88401 GCA_013389865.1 Piaya cayana | reverse complement strand
TGGTCACACCATTTCTGATACAAGCCAGGATGCCACTGGCTTTCTTGGCCACCTGGGCACACTGCTGGCTCACAGTGTTCAGTCACTGTCAACCAACACCCCCAGGTCCCTCTCCTCCAGGCAGCCTTCTGACCAGACTTCTCCTAGTCTGTAGCTGCATAGGATTGTTGTGCCCCAAGTGCAGGACCCGGCATTTGGCCTTGTTAAACCTCATGCCACTGGTCTCAGCCCACTGGTCCAGCCTGTTTAGATCTCCTTGTGGAGCCTCCCTACCCTCCAGCAGATTGACCCAGCTTAGGGTCGTCTGCAAACTTACTAAGGCTGCAAGTTTGAATACAAGCAAACAAATGAATGGGCTATGGCATATTTAAGTCTCAGGTGTCTTTCTGTACAAGTCAGAGGGGAAAAAAATGCAGGACAGCTGGAGAAGCTCTTTTGTTAAAAAAAAACAAACACCAAACTAAGCAAACAAAAAAGAAACAATCCCCTCAACATAGAGCTTATCTGTGCTCAGCTTCTCTAGCCACTTAAACACAGTCAGAGCCAAGGCCGTGCCTATTCCCCCGTGCTATCCCACCCCCTTAGTCCAAAACAGGAATGCACAGAGAATCAGCTTTGTTTGCCGCCTCCATACTTGGGTCCAAAGTCTGGGTGGTCACAAAGGTATGTGAAGGACAACCGCAGCTTCAATCCTTCATGCCTTGCACAGTCCAGGTCATGACCAGGTGTTTTTCCCCCTCCTGACATAATAAATTTGCTTTCAAGGCCAAGCAAACTGGTATTTTCTCCCTCAAATTTCTGCAAAATATTTATTGATTATTTCTGTGCATCAGGTGCTTCTCATCTTCAAAGAGCCCACTGACAGCTCCTGGGGATCTTTTCACACCAACTATCACATGAAGAACATGTCTCTCAGGAAACTAAACACACCAATGTAATCACTGCTACCCACTATAAGCCTTGGAGATCCAGGGTAAGCGTACAATAAAGAGGGTAGTATGAGGCTTGGCTACAATACAGTACATCATTAGTTAATATCTCAAAGTAACCACATATTGTAATAAGCAGGACAATTACTTGAATCAACAAGGTATCATGGTACAAGCTGCGACTGAACCAGACATCTAAGTCATGTGGGGAATTCCGTTCTCCATTAGGCCAGAGATGGTCCAGGAGGCGCTGGGCCAGATCTTGACACAAACTATTTTTACATGTCAAGGAACCACTCAAAGATACTCAGACATCCTTGAGAAAGTGGCCCAGCCACCAAGAGAGGAAAGAAAGGAGACAGTAAATAAAGAGGGGGAGTGATGGGGGAAAACAGAGAAATACAATGCAATATCAAAACTGAAAAGAACTCAGATTTCCTCACAAGTTTCAAGGATGGACCTGACACTGGTTATTTTATTTTCATTACTTCATTTTTCCCTCAACTGACTCTGTGTGTGTGTGTGTGTGTGTGTTTGTCCCCAGACCTCACCTCTAACAGGCAGCCAGCAGTTAACAAAAATAGACATTTGCATTGTTCTGTGGATATTCTGAAAGAATTTCCTGTGCCAAGACCTTCTGATAATTTCTTCAGAACAGTTTTCCAACGGCTGCCAAGAAAGCCTTTGTTTCTCTCCTCACCAAGAAACCAAAAAATCAAAGATGAAAAAAATTCCCTGTCAGGTAAAAGTCGATTTTAAATAGCTCTCTAGGTAAGCTCTGCTGTGACCCTCAGGTTCCTGTGTATTCATACTTCCCATGGAAAAAATGCAATTTTCAAAGCCATTCCTAGAGTGACACTAGAGCCACTGGAAATCTAAAAACCTGAAGACTGACAGAAGTTTGCATAAAATATTAAGGCCAGCATGTGTTTGAGTACAGGTAGATAAGCGTTCAATCACGTAGCCTGCTAAGCAGAAAAAGAAGAGAGAGCACTCTGGAGCTCTTCTACACCTTTTTGTGCTGTTGAAGTGGGGCAACTTAGAAGCAGACCTTTCAGCTGGACCTTTGTCCAGACCCCTTTGTTTGAATAGAGTTTATCATCAGCACAACTTATATTTGCTACAAAAAAAAGTGTTTTAAAAGACTGAAGCACCATTACCAGTTTAAGAGCTGTGTGTTGCAGCCATCCTGTCAGCTAACAAGCAGCTGATACCTGTATAAAAAAAGGCTGTATTTCAAGTCAGAGCACACCACTTTTACTTTCTGAAAACAAACTCTCCCAACAAGCAATTCATTCATAATACTGCAGCGACTACAACAATCTGAACTGCAGCACAATTTCTCTTATAAAAAGAGGCTCACATTAAAGAACATTTAGAAGTAATTTACCTCATTTCCCTCTGCTCATTATCCATCAGGTAAAGAAATACCAGTGAAAGTTGAACATTTTCTAATTGTGCAATTAATTCTTCTACTTTAAAACATTCCTCCTCCGTGGTTCTTACCTGTTTGAGTACATCTAATATGAGCTCATTAAAGACTTCATTGATTGCCATGGACACTGTCTGTCGGTCCATCCCTTTACTAAACCGCCCACTTCCAACGAGATCAATCAGCTCCCACGCAGAGAGTCCTTCTCTACTGGTGTTCAGAGCAATCTTATAATGGTCAAACTGCTCTTGCTGCCAGCCGGCTCCCATTGCTTCAGTGAGTTTTTTAAGTAAGTATTCGATCTGTACAGAAATACAAACAGAAATTAATAATTTTCAGTAGGCACAGAAATCAAGTATTTCAAAATGGTAAATTAAGCTTCTCTAGAGACTACAGCTACGGTTCGATTCCTGCATTCACATTTAAGGCCCTAAATGTAGATGGTTAATTAGTAAAGATTTTAGGTTCCTGCCTCAGCTGAACTTTTGACTGCTAAGCCCATCCCACAGCTTCTCTCTTCTTAGAGAGGAAACAAAGAATTGAACCTGACAGCCTCTTTTAATATTTCAGATTCCTGCAGAACACATGGGGCCTTCCCTGCAACAACTTTCAAATTGTGATGACTGAAGTGTGAGAAAGCAAGAATTTTCAGAAAGCATTCTTGTAAAATAAAAAGCAAACCAAAAAAAGTAAGAAATATGTCAGTTTGGACAAACAGTGAAATGAAAAACTACCAAGGTACAATCACCTACTCCCTCTTCTCCACCTCTCAAGCACTCCACCACTGGACATAATCTTGGCAGATGTATTGACAGAAGTAAAAGAACAAATTTTTCATGTCCACTTTTAATGTTTCCAAAATAAACTCTCCTTTTCCTCTAATATTTCATCATTCTGTAAGTGTTACTATACACAGGCTAATAATACAAATAACACTAGTCAAAATAAACACAGGAATGAAAAAGGAGGACTGATTTCTTGTTTGTTTTTACGCTGGTTTTGAACTCATCACTGTTTGCTGTTTAAACAAGAGTATTTTAATCTAAACCCATCTACAGCTCTGAGCACACATAAAATGCATATAATAGCTCTTTAAACAACATAATTACCGCGAACCTTCCTACAAGTAAAATACAAGGCAGAAAAAGCCACGCTTCTAAGTTTCTACGACTGAAGTCATAGGATACGAATTATAGCATTTAACCCAGTTTTGAAGACAGACCAAGCTAATGGGTAATGGCTCACTGCACTTCTTCTCGGGCTTTGCCAAGGCGGCAGCCAGCAGACAGCAAATCTACCTGCGCCCTCCCTAAGGAGGAAGCCAGAAGAGAGGGTGCTCAGGAGCCTTGCACCAGAACACAGAATCACAGAATCATTAGGTTGGAAAAGACCCACAGGATCATCGAGTCCAACCATTCCTACCTGCCACTAAATCATGCCCCTCAGCACCTCATCCACCTGTCCTTTAAACGCCTCCAGGGATGGTGATTCAACCACCTCCCTGGGCAGCCTGTTCCAGTGCCCAATGGCCCTTTCTGTAAAAATTTTCTTCCTGATGTCAAGCCTGAACCTCCCCTGGCGGAGCTTGAGGCCATTGCTTCTTGTCCTGTCCCTTGTCATTTGGGAGAAAAGGCCAGCTCCCGCCTCTCCACAACCTCCTTTCAGGTAGTTATAGAGAGCAATGAGGTCTCCCCTCAGCCTCCTCTTCTCCAGGCTAAACAACCCCAGCGCTCTCAGCCGTTCCTCATAAAACTTGTTCTCCAGCCCCTTCACCAGCTTCATCATTCAAACCACCCTCCCATACCAGCCCATGGCAGGGACAAGGCAGCACCAGCTCCACAAGGGAGCTCCTCTCCTCTCCAGCCACCACCAAACCTCTTCATCGTAGGTCAGGCCACGAAGCTGCTCCACTTCACTACAGGCATGAGGGTGCAACAGGGTGGGAACTGCACATTGTCTGGTGGAGGTGGTAGGGAAAGCAACACGATCCTTTCAGGTTCTCTTTCTGCACATGGAAGTAGCACTGGTTTCCTCAAGAGCTGTTTTTCTGAAAGTTAGCCTTTCCGGACAGTCTACTCCATTTGTAGTTTACCTATTTTAGGTGTGGTTTTGGGAACACCAAGTGACTCAAGAATCTCAATCACATTATCAATAATGACTAATGTGTACAGCATGAGCGTGACTCATTGAAAAGCAGTGGAAATCAAATGCTTTCCAGGACTTCATTTTTCTAATCACCCATGCTGGTTCACCGTCACTCCCTAGCACTGCTTGGATACACAGTGTAATTTCTCCTACAGGTAAGAAAAGAACCCCACTGAGAGCCAAATGACTCACCAGAGAATAAATTAACTTTTCAGCTACAGCTCGGAGTCACTTTTCGGCTGGTGTAATAGGCTCTCGATACCTCAGCAGTCTCTGTGCAAGAGATTTGTAAGTACAAAGAAATAAAGACGTGTTTTTTCCTCACACATTTCACCACAAGGACTCCCAGGCCCCAAGGTTTTGATGCAGCATACGTGCTAATTTTGTGGCTGCTTCTCTGCACTGCAACTAGTACAGGCAAATCCCTTTCTTTCCCTTGCATCCCTGATCAAGAAACACATGAGTATGTACCAGCACACATTCACTTTGGCAATGCAGTAATTGCCAAATTCACCCTACAGATGGGAAGGCTTTTCTTACTACTCTTGCTCAGTAACTGTTCATAGCCTCAACTTATATTTGCTACCAGCAAACGGGCCAACTACAGCAAAACAGAGAAGCTACTGAAAACCCCTGTATGGTCTAGAGGAAAGTTCCCGCTCCACTGAATGAGCAGAAAGCACGTATCCCTCTGAGACGAGGCTGTCCCATCCCCCTCCTAAAGACTATCTGAGGAGAAGACAGGCTATAACCAGGTACTGAACACTCCTCCAGGGTGGGTACAGAAGTTGTAGAGAGCACAGCTTTTACTTTCAGCTACACCAAGCAAGGCACTTAAGTACTTTTCAGCTCCTCGTGTGATTTTTACAAGCTACGATGTGATTTGAACAGAGACCTCTGCACCAGCAGCATTCAGATTGTAGAGAAGTGTGACTAAGACAGGGCACAAGGTTTATGGTAACCAGCAGAGAGGTCTCTGGGCTGTGCCCACCTGCAATTTGAGGAAAGCCCCTGGGGAGGGCACCTGCACATCCGCTGGGCCCCCTCCGCTCACAGGCTGAGGAGGGTGGCACAGGTCTCCTGTCACGGCAGGATCAAGGCTCTGCAGTGCCACAGTCACTGCTGCTCATGTTCCATTGTTCACCAGAGCAGGTCATAGAGCTGGGCTCTGCAACGGTTCCCCACACAGCTCTGAATCGCTGAAGTTAATACAGTCACAGGATAGCAAGGGAATTTCTGCATGCTGTCCTAATCAACCAATGCAAAATTTTACTAGGTTTCTGTAAAATTCAGTAACTAATTCCTTAAAAAAAAAAGCTTTGCTGATTCTTCACTTTCCAAAACCCTTAACTTAGAAAATTAATCCAAGGTTTCTGAGCATCAGCTACCATAAATCCTTAGCATTCAGTTAAAGGCAGGAAGCAGCTTACTTCCTATTCCAGGCAACGTTTATAGAAAAAAAAAGGCAACCCAAAAAAAGCCCTTCACAGCATGCAATAACAGTAGCACTGTGAATTCGTTTCAAAATAAACCTCCTAAGACCTGGATTTGATGAGCTGAAAGGAGCTCTGGCATCAACACAGGACTAACTTGTTTCCCCATGTCCAAAACACATTCTGCCACCCAGTTCAGTCCCTCTGAGCAGGGCCAGTTCTCAGTTATGATCCCATACTTGAGTTGAAAGGAAAACTAAAATAACTGAGGCATAATAAGGTAGATAATATACCTGCCAAAATGCTAGACAGTAATTGGAAAAAAATGATTAAAACTTAATGAACTTTAACTTTAAAATGTATTGTTCCAAGATTTCACAACCTACTGCACTGCTTCAGGCACACAGTGCTCAAATTCCTTTGGTTAATTATCTCGGAGTACTAGGACTCACTTGCAGACAAAGAGGGACACACACAATCCCACACCTGAAGAGATTCTTTTTGCTTTTTCTTTCAAGCCAAATGAACAAAATGTATGCCAAACTAATAGTCTGGAATAGAGGCAAAGCAAAACTTTTGGCTAGTACACATTAAATCAATGCATCCTTGCCTTGACTATAATTTCTATACATTTAACCTTATTTTTATTATTAGAACAGATTTAAACATTAGTCTACTAATCTCCCAGCTGCAAGTCACTAACACAATGATAAATCCCACTAAAGCACATAAAATATCTCATTTTAAAATATATTAACTCATCTTAGTTGAAAAGGGACCTGTGTATGTTACAATTTACTTTCTAAAATTAAAAAAAAACCAACCCAATCAAGCTTTATCTTGCATTAAGATAAGTACATAGCTAGCCCAAGTACCAAGAAAAATTTATTGCTCAACAGCTGGAGTGTTGAGGTGGGGTGTAAATATGGAATAGTGCAAGGTAAATACAAAGAAGTACTTTGGATCTGGTAAGTGTGGAAGCAAAGAAGAGACGGTTCATTATGTGCTCAAATTAGGAACCTCTGAGAGCCAACGACATTTCCCCTCCTCCACAAAGAGACATGTCAAGTCAGCAAATAGCTGACAAATTAAGTCTACTGGCTCAAACATAACCCTGGTAAAACGTTGAGTCTTGAAAAGCAAACATGAAGCAACCTTTTCGGCTACTCAGACTGGACCTCACTCCCTTTTAGATACATACATAGAAACACAGAGGGGATGTTAACGCTAAATACGCCACTACAGACAAACTGGCTCCACAATATGAAAAACAGCTCTCATCTCA
Organism: Piaya cayana; assembly: GCA_013389865.1. Classification (NCBI taxonomy): domain Eukaryota; kingdom Metazoa; phylum Chordata; class Aves; order Cuculiformes; family Coccyzidae; genus Piaya; species Piaya cayana. Next base: position 81,177 of record WAAB01014253.1, on the reverse strand, counting down.
CCTCAACAAAAAAATTTCAAGCAGAATTTTGGCGGAGAACACAAAAATAATATAAAGAACACAAGCTCTTTAGCATGAACTATGCAGCCTGATTGGTACCTTTTTTCCAAGGGCACTTTCTTTTCCCAGGATCCAGTGCCCATTTTCTTTGTTTTTCCAGATATTCCAGGCACTGTCTTCCATAGAGAATGAATCATAGAAGCTTCACTATTTTTCTCATATACAAGGGGGTCTCTTAGAAGATGAAAAATGAAAAATAATGCAAGGAGGCATTCACACTCAGTGGAGCACAGCAGACAGGGCTATTCTGGTCCAGGCTATTCAAATAAGACTTACGATATTAACAGAGCAGATGTAAGAAGTCTATTCATGTTGTACTGAATTTAATGGAAGCACATGTTACTGGGCAAGAGACATGAAAGCAATTCTATCCTCTATCACAGTCATCAATTCCTTTTTCGTTCCATCAGAACATCACTTACTTTCAAGTCAAATATTTGTTTCTTCCCTTCCACCAACAAAAACCACTAGAATTTACTAACTTCTTGGACAATAACTACTCTGGACTAACAAACTTGGCAAAAACTCTGTTCATTATGTAGTGTAAGCTATTATCATCCTTTTGTTTTTTAATTAAATTAGCATTAAATAACATAATAAGGGTCAATTAAAAAAGTGTAACACATGTAAATCCTAAGGACAATATGCTGCATGAGCTAAAAACTGTCTTATTTTTTGCAGCAATCAAGGAAGAGTAGTAAAATGGGAAGAAATGATGCAAGTCATAAGTGACTAAACATCTTTCTAACCACTGTCAGCAAATTGTACAGGACATGGGTCAATTAAAACCCCAGACAGGCAACTTTCTTTCTTGTTGGATCAGTTTTAATTTTATTTCTAAACAACCAAGGTTCAATTCCCACCATTTCATTCATTGCTTCAGTTTCTGATACTAGAATAAAGAATAAGGAAGCTACTGTGGTCACAAAAATCTTTTTTTGCAAGAAATGTCTCCAGAAGAATTGCCACTGGACAGCTTCAGACTTTTACCTCCTCTGCCTGAAAAACATCCCCTCATTTCAAATGTACAGAAAGCCATACAAGGTTTGGACAGTCTTCGGCCTGTGCAGGCAAATTAGAAATGCCACATGTTTGAAAATGTGAATTTTGAGGAAATCCGTTCAGAATCTAGGGACAGGAGCTGGACTCTATGTTCCTTGGGGGTAACTCCCAACTCAGGACATTCTACAACTCTATGGTAACACAGTTAAAGGCTAGATGACAAATGAAAAATGGCTCTACAAATCTTTCCTTGAAAAGTCAGGCTTAAAAAGCAGAGACACCAAATATATGTTTGGCTTATTTAAAACAAGTTATGCAAACACTTTATTATAACACACAAAGAGTGTGAAGCTTGCAGTGCACATATCTACGAGTTTCACCATCATGGATGGCGCAGAAACCCAGTGAACCACACACCACAGATTTCACGCGATAAAGCATTCCCATGGCTGCAGTCACATGTCCAGAAATAAGAAAGGGGAAGCATGTGGAAACAGAAAAGTCTGGTTAAACAACACCAGGGCACACAAATGAGTCTGTAACTACTAAGAGGTTAACTGTAAGGGAAGCTCATGGTAGACCAGAAATATTTCTTCTCTTGTAGCTACCTTTCTTCTCTTTAGTCTACCCTTCTCAGGAAAGTAGTAATGCCTGCAAGAGCTGAAGGAAATACATACTTGAACGTCTACATCTCAGATGAGCTAGCAGAAAAGAACAGCAGCACGGAGGGGAATAAGATCCCCCAGGCCCTCAATTTTGAGGTACGTTAGCAATAAAGCTCCTTGCTAGAGCTCTGCCTGCTGCACCAGGAAGCAATTCTGTTGTTAGCCAAGAACTGCATTAACTCTGAAAGCTTTCCATCAGGACTAATTTCAACTAGAGCAAACGAAATACAGCATTGGTTTTTTTCAGTCCACCTGCATCTCTTTGAAATACCTAATTCATCCAGTTCACAGAAGTGTTTTACTTTGTGTGTAGTAAGGCTTCTTAGTTAAAAGGGGAGGGAGCTTTCAGATGCAATACCATTTTGTATTTCCCTGGGACATGATCACCTTTGCAAAACAGACATTCACAGGTCTCTCTTCCTTTCCACCTCCCCAACTCCCCTCAGCTGCCCACCAGTCACCAGCAGGAGCTACACTGAAGCCCAAGGCCATTACCAGCTGAGCCCAGTGCCCTGCACAGCCACCAGCTCCTGCCTCTCTGTGACCTGACTTCTCTTCATAACATAAAGGGATCCACTCAAGCTTGAAGCCAGATCCCAAAACTGCATGCCTCAGCCCAGGCCCTTCCCCAAGCTGGATTTCACTAACCTTACTCCCCTCAAGTGCAGCACTGCTGTCTCTCCTTCCACAGTAGGTGAGGAGCACAAGGTAGGTGAGGAGCACAAACCGGAGGCTGCCTCTGACTTTCAGCCTGCCCTCTGCTAAACAAGCAACTTCAGGTCCTTGTGTTGCTTTCAAATTCCCTTTGCATAACTGCTTTCATCGTTTTGCTTTTTCTAATGCTTTCCTCTGCCTGTGTCTCCTTTCTGAAGGAGCCTGCTTTCCCTTCACTGGCTGAACTGCAGCTGTTCCCAATTTGCTGCCCACTCAACACCTGGACAGGGAATCGAGATCGAACACTTTGCAGATGGGTAACACCCCACCACAATTATCTGGCTAATATTAAAGTCCTATCACAGCAGCACCAGCACAAAAGTATTAAACACAACACAGGCAAGAAGAAAGGAAAGCAGCCTCAATTTCTAGTCAGTGCAGTGCAAAGAAGGTGAAACTGCAACCGTGTGAGTTTTCCAGATATTAAATTCTTCAAATGAGTGCAGAAACCACTTATCTAATTTTAAAAAATAAAAGGAAAACCAGATGCCCAAACAGGTTGCATAGAGCAGCTGCTCCAAGGAGAAGGAAGAGGAGGTATCCTCACAGCCACGTGAAATTGTATCAGTACATTCACTGGAGAACTAAGAAGTTCTCTCTATCATAATCTTTCCATTCACAAGATAGGATACAAAAATCTTCAAGAGATTGCCCTTCCAACCTGAAAGTACAAGGCAAGTTTTCCTCGTTATAAAGGGGGAAACAAAATCTCTGAAACCAAAAAGCCTACGAGGTGGGAGGGAGGGAGGAAGGGGAACGGCTGGATCCCACACAAAGGACTCCAAGCCAGAAACTGCAGTAAATTTTATGTTGCAGTATTCTTAGCCAGCAGCTAAGAGCAACAGCCAGGGAGGGAAGGAAAACTTGCTCCCTAGCTGGGAAGTTATAGCCACCCATGAGAGGCTTATGTTGGTATCACCAAGTCATTAATACAAACACGACAGAACAGCAATGCTTCACCATCCTCTCCTCTGTTCTTCACTTTGCAAAAATCCCCTCACTTCATACATGATGTACAAGCTATTCTGTAATTAATGACAGGACACAATATGAAAACATAATGCATAATCAAGTTTTATTATGAACTCAAGAGGCATAAGAAGTAAATGGGTACCAGTATAATTCCTAACACTATTGAAAAGAATTATTTTTCAGCACTAAGGCAACAACTACAAGTTTGTACAAAAAATGCTTTGCAAATATGGAGTTTAAATTTAAAATTAAAAAAAACAGACACAAGAACTTAAAAGGTAGGTATGAAAGCTCACACAGAGAAAAAGCAAAACAGACTGAAATTGAGACTTTGCATCTTTACTTTTGGAATTTTGTGTAAATAAGTAAATGCATAATTTTCAGGAGGCACAGAGAACCTGTGTAAGACCAAGGTAAACTAAAAAGGAGTGTGGTTTACAGACAGCATTCCTCCACCAGCTGATTACATTACCTGTGTGGTCTCAGGCAAAAGCTTAGAGTGAATACAGGCATTGTATATGATAAGAACAGAGCAGCCTTTCTTTGTCAGGCTCTATAACCTTTCTTTAAACAGTATTGCCCAATTCAAATCTTGCTGTAAGCAAGGAGATGCAGACACAGGCCTACCTTAAGAATTTTAAAAATACTCCAAGTGGAAGAGCAATACAGGTTAACCCTGGACATTTAGAATGGGAAGGAAAGCAAACAACAACAGCTATGAAATCTGGAAAACCTCCTTGGGACTCTGCAGCCCATCTCCCAGCAGCCTGACACATTGCCATTACCTGGCTCAGCTTCCAAAGGCAGCACAAACCTGGGGTCTTGCCTGGTGGAGGGGGGAGAGTGAGCAATGCCAGTGCCCCAGAGCTCTCAGGTCAGAATCTTTTAACCATGCCAACAAATAAAGAGATGTGAAATATCTACCCCTATGTAAAGCAAGCTGTGTAGTGGGAAACACAATGACAAACCGGAGATGTGGATATGAGGCCCCAGTTTTGACTTTTATTAGTGGTTCTGGCCTTCTACCAAAGCCAAATCTGGCACCAGTAAGAAAGGAATTGTCTTAGCTTTTGTAACCATGATCCCTCTCTCCCAGAGTTGACAGAAAGAGTCAGAATACAAGCAAGAAGACTGTTCAATTTCTCATGGGAGTATAACATGCCAGGTAAAACAAGAGACATTGTACAGAACTGAAGACTCCTGTTAAAACTGAGCAATAAGGCAAAACCAAGCAGTTAATCTTGATATGGAATGGGAGTTATTTGTTCTTTATGGTTTGGAACAGCAGCTTAAAAACAAATCCAACAGTCAGGTTGTAGTGGCATGCAAATCAGACTGTTTCAATCCCTGATTGTTGAACAATTTGTAAATATTTTTTAACCAGTATTCCAGTGCTGGACTGCAAATGCCTGGGATTTCTGAATACTGTTTTGCAAGAGATTATTTATGCCTACAGTTCTGATGTTTCTAATTCTTCCCTCACCCCTCCCCAAAGGCAGAATTGTGGAGATACCAAAACCTTGCTTTAGGGTTAGAATACCTATTTGAGCATTGCCCATACTTGTTAATTAACTTAAAGCATAAAGAGATCTTTCTGGTATTATTCTTTCAACCATTCCAAGCAAGAGTGTTCAGGTAGTGGCTGCTTTTGATCAGAAACATACATCATCAGAAAGTTTGTACTTCTCCTTTTCATCAGGAGGGTGACATGAGACTGAAGACTTGCAAATCACAGTAACAAAGCAGAGAACTTTACAGAATCACACTGATGTACAAACTGTGCAAAATTTTCATCACACAAGCACAGTGATTAAAGCTCACATGCATGCACTACTCATGAGTAAAGCAAGAACCTCAACAGCTCCAAAGGCAGTCTCCCCAACACCAGTCAGCCCCCACAAAAAAAACAGTAAGCCCTTCACTGGGTGGGGGGAAGGCAAAAGAATGCACTTAGTCCACGTTGTGTAAATGACAAACATGCACAGCCATCAATACCTAAAGTGCCCTGTTGGAATCCCTGCATGCGCACCCTGGGAGGCAAATAAAAGCACCCAAGCCCTTACATTATTAAAATAGCGGAATAAAAGTTTTATATTCAAACAATTGCTTTATCTTAAACCTCTAAAGAGTAGCAAACATTAGCATAGTTCAGCTGGGATGTTAAGCAAACTGGTGTTAAACAGCTTAAGTTTTTGCTTCTTACCTCCTCAGGTACAATGATTAAAGGGTATTTGTCCTCTGATAAGAAGTTAAAAATAACCCACACTTTAAATGCATCTTCATCACTAATCAGCAAAGGGCTTTTAGAGAGGTTCTTTTTAGCACAGAGAGTCCAGCACATCCTGTTGAATTCAACTTTGTCAAAGTTTCCTTGAACCTAAAATGAAGAAATTAAACAAAAAAAAATTAATATGCACGAATGGCAGAGAATAACAGACAGACAAAATTTAAAAGACTAAGTTACACAAAAAGGCACCAAGAAAATTCTAGTTTGCAAGAAATGTCAAGGCCCAAAAGAAGCACTGCAGCAGCCTCGTCTGACTTCCTGCATGGGGTCAACTAAGGAACTTCTTCTAGCAGAACCTACATCCAGCCTCCAATTTCTGGTCAAGTTAATAACACCCTAAGTTCATGAGAAGGAGGCTACCCTGCATTCTGTCTTCCTTTAAAACATCAGCTTTAGGTTCCAAACCATCTTCAGAACTGTGTTAGTTCCAACGGCACTTCAGTTGCACTGAGTTACTAAGATTTTATACAGCAAATTTGGAAACCAATATAGCCAAAACTACACATGAATACAACTAGCTGTATTGGAGCAACAGCTGGGAAAGACCTTTTTTCCCACTTCATATTACTCAAACATAACTCGTAAGAAAATATTCATAAACACATAACCATTTTTTGCTTCAACACTAATCCACTGAAATCTGTGGGTTTGGTACTGGACAGGGGATGATGTGACTGAGAGCAACACTGCAGAGAAGGACTTGGGGATGCTGATTGATGAGAAGCTCAACACGCGCCTGCAGTGTGCACTCACAGCCCAGAAGGCCAACCACGGCCTGGGCTGCATCAAAAGAAGCATGTCCAGCAGATTGAGGGAAGTAATTCTGCCCCTCCACTCCACTCTTGTGAGACCCCACCTGGAATACTGTGTCCAGTTCTGGAATCCTCAACATAAGAAAGATACGGAACTGCCAGAATGGGTCCAGAGGAGGGCTGCAAAGACGATCAGACGGCTGGAGCACCTCCCATAGGAGGACAGGCTAAGAAAGTTGGGGCTGTTCAGTCTGGAGAAGAGAAGGCTCCAAGGAGACCTTACAGTCACCTTCCAGCACCTGAAGGAGCTACAGGAAAGCTGGGGAGGGACTGTTCACAAAGACTTGTAGTGATAGGACTAGGGGGAATGGCTTTAAATTGGAGAAGGGAAGATTTAGACTAGACATTAGGAGGAAATTCTTCACCAAGCGAGTGGTGAGGCACTGACACAGGTTGCCCAGGGAAGTTGTGGCTGCCCCATCCCTGGAAGTGTTCAAGACCAGTTGGATAGGAACTTAGGCAGCCTGGTCTGGTAGGAGGTGTCCCTGCCCATGTAATTAGATGATCTTTAAGGTGCCTTCCAACTCAAACCATTCTATGTTTCTATGATTCTATTAGATTTGCAAACCTTCACTTTATTGATTAAAAAAAATCCTCTCATTTTCGTAATGCCTTTTCATTTTTGTTATGCACCTAGCAACTGTATCTACACATCTGTGAATTATTTACATATGCAAAAGCTTTCATTTCCTCTATTTTGTTTTTAAACCCCCATTTATGCTAGAGATTACATCTCTTTTCTCCCTATAGCTCTGCTATGCTATTTCTTTGCCAACCTGTAACTGATAAAGGTGTGTTCCGCACTGTAATGGAAGTCCCTTGAGACTGTGCAAAGCAAGTCTAAGAAACAGGTTCTTTTACCTCTTGTGGTAATGACACCAGATATGTTCAGTGGCATTTTCTTATGACAGCCAAGCCACAAATCTTAAGACACTTTCAAGAACACCATTGCAAACTGTGTGATTTCCTACCATTTCTGGTAAGTTATCAAATATAGTGGAGGGTGAGCCACAGTCACTAAGTCAGAGACAGACTAAGGAAGTGGATGAACTGATTTGAGCAGAGGAAAAAAAAGGAAAAACAAAAAGGACAGAAGTAAACAGGAAACCAACCCTATGCCAAGAACCACTTTACAGTACTGTTTACAGGACTAAAATAAGACTATGAAAGAAAGCCACAGGCACCGCATGCTTGCAGTTCAGGCCATCAATGTAAGTGGCAATGCAATAGGCAGGCTACAGCTATCCTTTGATCCAATTTGAAGCTATAGCTGCTACTGCCACAGGCTCAACATCTTCACTGCCTGCATAAGAAACATGGGTCTTAGATGAAACACTAGCTCACCCTCTGGAAGAAGGGCTAGAAGCCAGGTTTCCTTCTTCCTTCAATTTGCCAGTGCTTCATCCCTTGGCTACTTTTCCCTATACTTTTTCCTGCTTGTCCTCCCCACCCTGTCCGATGAAGCTTGACTCCTTTTCTAAAACAACCTCACCCACCTTCACGAGCAGTTCCACCTTGGAAATGTCCTAGCAGTTATTCTATTCCCAAGGAAGCTGCTGACAGGGTGGGAAAACTCTCTTCCTACTGCCACCACCTGGCAAGTGCTCTAGGCACTATAAATAAGGCAGGTTGCTCTATAAGCAGCTCAACAGCCATCAATGACCACAAGGAGATGGGTGGAGAAAGGCATGAGCCCCAGCCAGGGTAAAGGAAAGAGCGTGGTTTCTGCTCACGTAGCAAAGTCAGACTGCATACATCTCAGAAACTCACGTAAAAACCCAAGTCACCTACAGCATGTTACCACCACCAAGAACAGGCAGCAGCCAAGCGGAGGTTTGAGGACCATTCTGGTCAAGGGACTAGGTCACCCTTTACCAGCACACTTATGTTGCTTAAATAATTAACAACTCATTGTACAAGAGACTTTCATGTGCACAAATACATGCTTTTAACTGCACTTCATTATTTGTCAAAATTATTAGAAGCCACCATTTCATTTGGAGGCTTTTGCAGTCCTCCACACTATTATAAACTCTACAGCAACTGCCATTTTTTTGTGAATCTTGTCTAAGTGATGAAACATGAAAATGAACCAACCTCTCCATCCTCATAAATGCCTAAACTCCTAGAGATAAAAATATGATCTAAGAGACACCTACCTTCCCTTTCTAAGAAGCTTCACAAGTAATCAAGAGAACAATGCAGTAAAACACATACAATTTTCTAGATCTTTAATTTCTAGTAATATGCAAAACCTGCGTATTAGTAGAAAGAAATATACCATCATCTATATCTCACAAAATAAATCTAAAGCACAAGGAAATACAGTAGTGGGTTCAGTACCAGAGATCAGATCAGTTACAAAAATATAACAAGCATTGCTAGTGTAACTAGCATTCACTAAGTTGTCCGGGGTTTAGAACTATGTCCTTCTTTGTCTTCCCCATTATGGCTCTTCCCCATTCTAAATAAGGTGGTAAGTATCACCACCACTGAAAGCGAAAAAGTTTCAAATGGTATGAAAAGACCGACATTGTAAATAATGGAACATGCTAAAATAACATTACAAAGCAAAGTAAAACAAATTAGGAAACATGCTGGCAAGTGACAGCTCCCTCCTGAAAGGGACATGTACAGAACATGCACAGATTTTGCTTCAGATCCAAGAAAATCCTAAATAGTTGCATCTGCTAAGTAAGAAACAGCACAGTACTGGAAATCATCAAACAAGCAATAATTATTATTCAAACTAATTATTCAAATTCCCTATTTGGACAAAGGAAATTCATTGCAACCAATTGGCCTCCTTGAACTACTGACTTGTGCCTCTCCTAAGGATGACTTGGTTCTACACACAGGCTTTATTTCAGCGTAATACAGGGCAAGCTACAACTGCATTTACGAGTACAAGAAGTTATTTCAGAAGGTTACAAAGTCCTCTCAATAAAATCATAAGTCATAGTTACATATCTGTTTTAAAAGAAATCTAAGGATTCATTCTTTTAATATTTAACCAATGTTTTACAGAAAAATACCTTGTGATCAAAAAATCCTCTCTTGAGCAGGTTGCGCTTGCTCAAACCAATTAATTCACTAGAAGACGTATGACTGGAAATTAAGAGAACTTACTCGATATTTGTGGGTGTAAAGCACCTCGATATTTGTGGCTGTAAGGAACCGGTCCTTCTTTAGTAGCTTTGCTTATTAGCAAAAATCAATAGCATTTGCTCTACAATCAGCCCATCTAAAAAACAAATTACATCTTGGAAGAATGAAGAAAGAAAGGACTTCTTGTATCCTTTTTTTGCTTGTTTGTTTTAAACAAAGGAGACACACTAAAAACCAGTGACTTCATCTCACTGCACGCTGCCTTTCGGCACTGACGTAGTCATCTCTAAAAGATGAGATGTCACAATCAAGATTTTTCCAGTCTGCAAAGACAGCCTCCTGTCTAAAGAACTTCGCTGATTTTCAGTAGTACATATCTAAGTTGTTTACAGGTATTTAGTCAGGATTAAATAACATGAACCCACAGGTAATTTAATGGTGCTCCTTAACATTTCTCCTTTTAAGATTAACTAATAGTATGGGTATATCAGGCAATTGTCAGAAACCAGATCATTGTACGAATAAAGCAGCACAAGAAACTGAACGCAGAGCCATAGCTCTTTGCTTTCACGAGGAAGCAAAGCAGCTTGTCCTTCTGTTTACCACGGGGTAAGAAGGTGCCCCAGAGTAGCTAAACACTGTAAATTCACACCAACTTGCTTAAGTAGCCAGGTCTTTCATTTTCAAATTGAAGTGTTATTCAAAAGCAATTGCTCCTCATTTCCATAACTATTCTTCCTATAAATACGCTTTAGCAATAAAGCACCGTTTATATTTGAAGGAGCCTTCCATCTCTCTCCTTTTTTTAAAGGTAATGGCTTGCTGCTGCCTACAAATAGCATTAACAAAAACCACTTTGGTCAGACCCTAGGACTGCAATTCTTTGGTCAAAATAAAGTAAGGCCTTTTCTTATTCCCCCAAATACAGAGAAATACAGACCAGAGAGGCAGAGTAGCTGATGTGCCTTAGCCAGATATAAGAAAGCTTCTACTGCTTCCAAGCTGCCACACTGCATTATATAGATCACACGTTCCACCAGTATTAAATGTAGATTACGGAAGCAACAAATATTAGCAGATCAGTCTGCAGAGTTTGCATAACCTGCAATTGTTGCACTGAAATTTTCAGTAGCATGCCAGCTCAGGACTTCTTAACATTATATGGCTTTAAACATGAGTAGCTTTCAGTTGGAAGGGTAAAGATTTAGACTAGACATTAGGAAGAAATTCTTCACCATGGGAGCCCTGGCATAGGTTGCCCAGGGAAGCTGTGGTTGCCCCATCCCTGGAGGTGTTCAAGGTCAGGTTGGATGGGGCCTTGGGCAGCCTGGTCTGGAGGGAGGTGTCCCTGCCCATGGTAGGGGGGATGGAACTGGATGATCTTTAAGGTCCCTTCCAACCCAAACCTATTGTTGTACAAAAGAAAGCAAACATCAATATATCTGTGCGGCCACAACATCAAAGGTTTCTGAGGTCAGTCCCTAAGTGTACAAGAAATCAGTGGTATGAAGCTGATGTGTTTGCACAATCCCATAGGTTTGCTTTTACCATCTACACCAGTATCTCAACAGAAGCTGTCAGAAAGAAAAGCAGGAATTTGGGGGGGTGGGGGGTTTGGTTGGTGTTTTTTTTTCAAATTCCAAACCAAATGAGTACCTATCCTAGAACAGGACAGAGCAGAGAAGAGCAGAGAGGGAAACTCTGCTGGCTTTCCAGAGTTTCCTCCAGAACAAGGCACAACAGAAGAATGAAGACTGCTCAGGCACTAAAGGAAAGAACTTGAAATACAAAACTTAACAACAGTCTCTAATGTCACCTACTAACTAGTCAAAGGGATCTCCTTATTAAAAAAACTTGTGAATAGGCATTAAAGATTTTTTTTCACTTCCTTTTTGTGAAGAAGTCTATGACAATACTCTGTCGCAGCCGTAGTATGAAGTGGAACAATCTATAGCTCCAAGACCGTTTCAAATAAATTCAAGCTGGGGTGCTTTATTGATATGAACTTGGTTCTGCATGAACACAGCAAGACATAACAGGAAATAGAAGTCAAGAAGAGAAAAAAAGAAGTGGAGAATAGTACATCCTTCCATTTTAAGGCAGAGACTCTCCAGAGTGCCTGCCCCATCACGACCCCACACAGGCAGACTCACAACCAGAGCATCTTCACACCAGCACATTTCCTGCAAGCAGAAGTCTACTGTAAAGACACTCTAACAGAAAACCTGATAAAATTCAAAACTTACTTTTTCCAAGATGAATTTGTTTAGATAAGGCATGTAACCCTGATTGGAAACTGGTCCTTCATCATCATCCCTGAAGTGCTCTTCCAAGGCCACTGGATCATGGGGAACATTTAACACTGTGCACAAGTTGTGAGAAAGGACCTAAGGACAGAAGAGAAATCAGTGATGCTGCTGTTGGCCTTAACCATTCCCACCAGAGCAGAACTGTTGATTCACAAAACCGTGCACAAAGTGACGCTCACACATCAGTGCAAGTTCTGCCCTGTGGATTTTGGTCAAAAACTAAAATGTAACTGAAACAGTTGACTCCAAGAATTCAGCGGCTTCAGCCAGCTGTGTGTTTACAGAGGCAACACGATCACAGACAGGTCCATTCCTATAGAACTTCAAACACAGCAACAGCAGGCACCCTTTGTACACATATACTTAAGCATTTGAAAACAGGAGAGGCATGCAGAAACACCAAAGTAATATTTACAGAATGAAATTAGATAGCTACTGAAAACAACCACAAACACCTAGGCTTTGAAATTATATTTACTCTCTAGTGAAAATGGGTAATACAGAAAGCAACGCAAGATGTACCTTTAGTTTACAAAGAAATGATCACTGAATTAAAGCATTAACCACAGATTTCTCTCATCATCCTGCTTTTGGGTTGCTTCTCAACATTCACTCCATGTTTCAGCTGGCAAAGGAAAAGTAATGTTACAGAAAGAGGAAGGGTTTAAGCATGCTTCTCAATTTTTTCCTTTAAAAAACTATTTGCATGAATTCTGTCAAGAACACCCACCAGCATTCATGTCTATTCTTGAGAAATGACCTTCCAAAAGAGGCTGCATGCTTGATTAGTTTTAAGGAAGTACTGAGTTACTGAAAACTAACTGGTAGCCATCATCTCAGACTTTCTCAGCTTCAACTCAGGCCAAGTTTTGCATGCACAAATTAACACCTCAGTACCAACAACAGGAAGGCAGAGCCTGTGTAGCAATGACTCTGTGACCCCAGCACTTTCCTAAGAAAGGCAAAGCACCATCTCTTTCGCTGTCCACACTGCCTTGATTCAGGTCAGTCCTGTAACACGCTGCCCACAGGCTCTTAAACACACTGTCACTTGGGATTTCACTTGGCACGATGCAGAGTTAAGCCTCCAAGAACCACGTACCTGCTACGGGAATTGGGTTAAGCACTTAACTTAACCTGCCCAGGAATGGTCTATGCCACTAAGTGTTAAATGCCACTAAGAACCAAAGGTAAAAATACAGGTGAAACAGACAGAAGGAAAACAAATTGCAACTTCTGAAAAGGCATGATGATTGAGCTATTTTCTTTTTAAGTGAACAACTAGACAGGACAGAATGTAACTGAATTTTGGCATACATTTTCCCTTTTTGATTGCGCAACATAAAATTAAAAACACTATACCTAAATGATACAAAGAGAAAGCAGTAAAAAAAATGTGCAGAAAATTTATAAACGGGTCTATTTAGGGGAGCAGACATAAAGTAGTGGAGATAGGGGAGCCACAAAACAAGAAGTGAAAGTCTGAAGTCGTCGAAGCCTAGGAAATCAAGCCTGCGCCACACAGTCCAAATGTCTGGGCTTTCCCTCCTCCTACTCCTAGTAAATGTACATTTACTTTTCTTATATATCATAAGGACATATGCAGAGTCAAAGAACCAGTTACTACCAAATCCAATTCAGTTCAGAGAATTCCTCTCTACATACCTAAAAAGTTACATTTTCTTACAGAAAGGGAAACATTTCCACAAGGAATACATATTTTCACTGTCAGATGCTAACAGTAAGGCAAGGACCTAAATGGGTATAAAAGTTTAAAAAAAGAAAAACAATTGCATCAGCCACATTAGAACAGAAGCTGCATTTCCCAAAGTAGCAAAATAGTATTTAGAACTTATCACATTTCACACTATCCTCCATCAAAAGTATATTTCCCTTCAATTTACCTTTATTTTAACCACCACATCAAATCAATTAGAGGCCATGTGATTTACATGGGGGGGAACATATTATCATGCGTGTTTCCCCTTCTATTTAAGGCTTCTGTTGTTATTTATAGAAGACTGAGGGATTCTTGAATTTCTGAGCAATAAAGATGATCTCAGTTTTCCAACCAGACTGTAGTTGCTAATATATAATTAAAAAACCCCTCTCAGCTAAATAACTCCTTAAGCTTATTAACAAAGCATGTTAAAAGTCAATAAAACACTTCAATGTCCTTTCTACGTTTCTCTTCCTGTTTCGGCCTTCTTGCTGTGCTTGGGCTGCCAGAAACCTAGGTGGTTTCTGCATCAAGCAACCAATCTACCAGGAAAGAATTCCACTTTTAATCACTTCTAAGATCTGCCTTATCTGCGATCTCTCCTGTGCCCAGTGCTCTCTTTTCATAACTCAGGAAATTCCTCGGCGCCTGCCAAAGCCTGCCACTCTCTAACACGGCCAAGCGCCAGCTGAATTCTTCAGTTGCAGGCTAAGCCTGAAAAATTCTTCACTGAGGTCTCATTTTGTTCTCTCAAATCCCATTATCTGGACCATGATACACTCTATTTTAATGACCAGTTTAAAAAAAAAAAATCTGGCTGAGCATTGCATTAACTGGTGTATGAAAAATCGCCTTGCCTTGCAGAAGCTCCATCAACCATGAGGAAGTTTTGCACTAGTGAGGATTATTCCCCCCATGCCCACAGGGTTGCTAGGCAGCTTTTTCTTTCAGCACTTATTATGCTCTGGATGCCACATTTAACAACCTACCTTCCCACCAGAGCCAACTCCTACCCTAGGCTGGAGACTCATCTCTGTGCTGCAGCAAGCGGGCACAGCAGTGGTCCCCAAACTGCAGTCCAATGTACGAGTACAAGTTGTCTGCAGATCAGCGCACTCTGAGCACAATTCTTGCATAGTCAATGAAAAGTTTCATAAGATGCCTAGTAGTGCTCAGAGAATACTGAGGGTGTTCTGCTCCAAATAGAGGTATCTGGATGAAATAAGCAGGCTGAACGCCAAAGGTCGTTACAGACTTTGGATTTACTTTATTTATGGCCAGTCTCAAGCTGCTTTACAGGGAGCACAGACCTCCAGCCCAGCCCTGCTCTGCCACAGCTGCTCCCCCCTGAGCTGCCATTTTCCAACACACTGATCTTCCAAAACTTTAAACACGTGTTGAATTGTTACCATCTGAGTAGTTCCATTTAACTTTGCCCACAGAAGTGATCTGCGTTTCTAAAGTAAAAAAGGAAGACTTGCTTGACTACTTACTGCTCAGCACAAAAATTTGGCCCAGATCAGAGCAGGACCATTAAACAGGGCAGCCTAATCCTACAGCACCTATTGTCCATTTCTTCAGTACTCTTTTCAGTACTTTCTTCTTATTCTTCTCCATCTTTCAGAGGAGTCTTCTCCCTCCCCCATCTCTTTTTGAGATTTTAAAAACGTTGGCATTGCAGATCCGACAGCTCCATTCAGTGGCTTTGTGTGAATTCATTCCAAGGCATTCTTGGCTCATCTCTCCCTGACATCCATGTCAGCATCTAGCCAGCCAAAATAAGGCTACTCACAATTTCTTTTCCTTTTCCTTTTCTGTGACCATACGAAACCAGCATCGTATACGCCCCTTGTCAGAAGGCCTTTTCAGCTAGGGCACATCTTAAGCATATAGTTTCTTGTATCACAACATCTCCAAGCTACACCTTCCTTATCCACTCTAGTAGCAAGTGCTCCATTCAGAGTCTCAAAATTTAACATCGAGGTTAGTGCAACAACCTCTTTCCCAGTCAGTTTAACATATTCAGGCCTCCACCAGCTCAGGTTCTTGATACTAGTGCCCTTAGTTCACATCACCCCTGTTTCTTCACTCACTCCCTTCTCCTTTGGGCACTTACAGACCCCTTGTCACCATCTTTTTACAACCTCACCTTTCCTCTTGACTTTTTATCAGCCCACCCTCTTGGCCCTCAATCCCATACTGGTGCAGCCTGCACCAGTCCCATTGCCAAGGGACCAGCAAACATCCTCCATCTACTGTGCCGTTCTTCTGCATCTTCCTTGAAACAAGCTGACAGAACCTCACGGTCAAGATCAAATGGGCTGCTGACCCACTGGCAGCTGCTCCTCTCAAATGTCCCTCCTTTTTGGTCTACAAGCCGCCTTGGTTTACCAGCTCTTCTAGAAGAGGAGCAACCCCTCCCCCTGACAGACACAATTCCTCCTGGCTACCCTAATACAAATGCTTCTGAGGCCCTTTAATAACATCAGAATACAAGTCTCTCATAGTGAGTCATAATGACTAATTTCCTACCACTCTTCAATGTTGTACAAAGTCAATTGTCCGGCTGGGGTCCTGCCCACTCGTCATTGGATCTCAACCCTTCCACTGCCTTGCTGCATTGTTCCAGGTCTTCCTCTCCATTTGGACCATCTCTCTTGCCCCCGATCACACCACTCTTCCTCTTACCACAAACCACTGACTTCCCATTTAGTCATAGCACAAAACAAAGATAAGAGGTAAAATAATCCTGTAACATCCCAGATACAACTAAAGACCAGTTTAAGTTTTCTAAGCTTGACTAGTAACTTTGGTCACCCACACACTATGGGCCCAAACGAGACTATTTTCACAAGGCGCTCACCACCCACATTTTGCAGGTACCACAACAGGAGTCCAAGACTTCAAAAATCCACCACAATGGCAGCACACAAACCAAAAAAAGAACAGCCAAATAACCCACTGCCTATGGAGAGACAAGTTACAAAGCTATGGGAGAGACAAGTCACAAAGCAATGTAAGGAATATTCCAGAGAGAGGGTAAAAACTACTTGGTACGTATTCTCTCCAAGACTAAATCATATATACATGCTACAAGCAGTATTGCTGGCTGCTGGAATACTGCATTTAAAACCACAGTGTTTCAAGATCTGGAGGAAAAGTAGATTGAATGTTGGCACATTACAGAAACTTCTAAAATAAGACAATTTTAAAATTGCAAATAGCAAGATGGATTAAATTGGATTTAAATATAGGAAAGCAAGTACTTGCATGTAGCTCATACTCAAGCCACAACAGCATCTATAACTGCATTACTCTTTCAATGTTTGAAAGTGCTGAAACATGCTGACAAAATATTGTGTTCATATTTGAAGGTGTATTTTAAGAACAGAATACACAAATGTTTCTGATGTAGAAAAAAAAAGATAAGCTCTGCAGTCAGCATAACAGAACTGAAGATTACTGGTTAGTAAAATAAATGGACGCATACTAGTAGAACACAATATTCAAAGTCACACAAAAGACTGACAAGACTCTCCTCCCGGCAGCTCAGAACATACACAAAATTGAACAACTGAAGAAAAGACATCTTGCAAAATCCTTCCTATTCCAAGAAAGTCCTAGTTTTTCCTCCAAGCACTTCCTGTTTCTCCAGAGTCCAAAATAAACCCAGCTCACTTATCTCCATCCCCATGCTCTACACGTGTGACTTAAGCATTTCACAGTAGGGCCTCAGCTACATATCACATTAAGTTTACTCACAGTATTTAATTGAAACTATTGATTTTTATGGAAGGCTTAAAGATCATTTCCAGGTAGAGAAACTAAAAATCACTCTCTCTAACCACTGATGTATTACCCCTAAAAACTTTCTGTGCAATATGACAACAATACCTTATACTGGATTACATAACTCCAGATCCATTGCCATAAAGTTTCCTTATTGAGGAGGGAAGAGTTCAGCAAGCTACAACATGGCATGCTGTTGTCAGAAAACAAACAGATTTTTAGAATTTTTGGTTTGTAACAGGACTTTCGCTAAATTATTAAACGTTTCTGACACCACAGATCTCTACTGACTGGTTTATCTCCAAGCCTTATCTCTCTCTTATACAGGGGTGTTGTATCTCTCATGGTAATTTGGATGAGAAATACTTTGTTGTGAAATACTTTCTTAGTACAACAGAACCCTAAATCAATCAAACGGGAACTTCTGTTTTGCCATCCTGCCTTCCCCTTCCGCTGCACAGATGTGGGGTTACCACTATAACGCACGCTATTTCTCCCCAGCAGGACCAGCAATTTGATACCACATCCATTATTTGCAGCAAAAAGCCTACAGAAGAACACACTCTGCCCCTTCCTGTGTTTCCAGAAAACTAACTCTTGGTGGCCACAGAAGGCAGCAGCCTCATTTCAGACTTGTTTCTGCATTCCGAGATCCCCTGTCTGACACTTCCTCAGGAGCGTTTATGTCACACAGAGCTGCACAGACCCATAAGGACCCACTTTTTTTCATCCCGTCTCTCTGTGAGACATCAAAACTGTTTAGGAAGATGTTTGATAGGTAATGAGGGGATAAGTTTAATTTCCCCTCTCATTTTTATTTGTTTTTACCCTTTTTAAACACAAGCATTTGTAGATATGAGGTCTAATAAGATAGCAGGGCATGACAAGACTGAAGCGTGCTTCAGTTTGGAAATATGGCTGCTCCCTAATCCACCTGGGTCAGCCAATTATCTCGGAGAATAAGTGATGACACCTACATGAGAGCAAGCTATACAGGCCCACCAGCATCCTGGTTGCTTCTTCAACCATTTAATACACCCCAGCACCTGTGCGACCATGACAGCTTCTTCACCGAGCAGTGCAACGCGTGCACTGAGCACACAAATCACGGCAGCGCACACAAGGTGTGGAAGCATGAGAGGAAAAAAGAACAGTAAGAACACACCTCTGCAACCTACTTCATTTAGTCCTGCAGAACTGCAACATAAATACTCACTTTCACAACACCACCTCTAGAAGACCTGGGACCTGCATGCATTTCCAAGCTTCAGCTCACAGTCAGCTCTGGCCTCTTGCCTGACACAGTCGCTTCTGGCCGAGTTAGCCTGTATCTCGCAGCCTGATCACCCCAGAAGAAAGGAAAGGAGAAGAGGAACGTGCCCATTGCATGTTGGGGACACTTATTAAGCAATGCTGAAAACAGGTCCCTCAGCTACTGACCGTGCTTGGCAACACTACCCGCACCATGGCCACTCTCCCTCGTGGAGTTCATCCCACAAAGGGCCAAATTCCAGCCAATTGTTGCGGCCAACACAACTCCAGCACTCAGTACAAGGACCCACAGTTTCAAATGTCAACAGATGTTGCGTTCTTCTTAAAAATATTTATTTAGCCAGATTTGTGCTATTATTCCCAGGCCAAGGCAGTCTTATAAAGCGGGGCCAGGATGGGATTGGATTCAGCGAGCTGCCTTGGAGCTCTTTTAAGAGCACAAACATTACTTCAGCATATAAGCTAAGGAAAGAATGGCACAGTTGGAGCCTCTTGACTAATTCTCCTGTTTATATCCAAATAAGAGAGCACTGTGGAACCCTGCTCTCCCCTTGGCAAGCTATGAATTTCACTTGGAAGCAGCCAAGCCCTATAGACAGGACACTGTGGCTACGCCACAAAAGATTTTGGCCAGAAAGGGTACCAAGGACACATGGTTGAAAGCAGACCAGGAGCACAACAAGGGTTTGTGCAGATATCTCCGGGAGGGTGAAGTGCTTGCTTGGGCAGAATGAAAATCAGCCTCCTGTGGGGCAGAGGCGGCCAGGAGCCGCAGCAGGTAGCGATGCCGAGTGCGGGGTGACAGCCTCGACATAGACAAACGCATCTCAGGGATGCGGTGAACTCCGAAAGCAGGCAGACGTGTCCCCTCGCCTGGCGCCCAGCAGAACCAGCCCAGCCCAGCATCCCTGTGTGCCCGGTGGGCACAGACACCCCCCTGTTACAGTCCTTCACCCTGCATCTCGGTCCCCAAACAACACATCTCGGTCCCCAATCCCGCATCTCAGCGTCTCCCCCCGTATCTCGGTCCCTAATCCCATACTTTGGTCTCCAACCACATCTCGGTCCCCCGTGCCGCATCTCGGTCCCAAACTACCACATCTCGGTTTCTACCCCCGCATCTCGGTCCCTAACCCCGTATCTCAGTCTCCTATCCCACATTTCGCTCCCCAGCCACCGCATCTCGGTTTCTCCCCCTTCATCTCGTCCCTAATCCCGCATCTCGGTCCCTAATCCCGTACCTCGGTCCCCAATCACGACATCCCGGTCCCTGACCACCACATCTCGGTTTCTCCCCCCGCACTGAGGTCCCTAATCCCGTAACTCGGTCCTCTACCCCCGCATCTCGGTTTCTCCTCCCGTATCTCGGTCCCCCATCCCGCGTCTCCCTCCCCCACCCCCGTTATCTCGGTTTCTCGCCCCGTATCTCGGTCCCCAACCACCGCATCCCAGTTCTGATGTAGCCCATCCCTAATACCCCACCTCCCACCCCGCGCCTCACTCGCCTTCAGCTGCGACTTGGAGACCTTCCCGCTGCGGTCGAGGTCGAGCGCGGTGAAGGCGTGCCAGATGGACTTGAGCAACTCGTCCTTGAGCCCCACCATGGCCGGGCACCGCCGCTCTGCCCCGCGGCTGCCCGGGGCGGGGCCGGCCCCCAGCACCGCCCGCCGGCCCCCAGCACCGCCCGCCGGCCCCCAGCACCGCCCGC
>WAAB01014253.1:48306-60412 GCA_013389865.1 Piaya cayana | reverse complement strand
AGCACCGCCCGCCGGCCCCAAGCACCGCCCGCCGGCCCCGGGAACCCGCCCGCCGGCCCCCAGCACCGCCCGCCGGCCCCAAGCACCGCCCGCCGGCCCCGGGAACCCGCCCGCCGGCCCCAAGCACCGCCCGCCGGCCCCAAGCACCGCCCGCCGGCCCCGGGAACCCGCCCGGGGAACCGAACCCGGGACTCACCCCGCCCCGGGCGCCAGAGACCCGCCTCAGACCCGCCTCAAGACCAGCCCGGGGCAGGGGGTGGGCTTGGTCCAGAGCGATGTGGCTGCGAAACAAGTCTCGATAGCGAAAACGCCGGCCCACAGCCTCCTTAGGACTCGTTTTGGGGTTTTAGAAAGCGAGCATCCACCAGCGGGGCTGGGCAACGCGAGGGAGTCGTCTCCGCCAATCGCGTGCCGTGAAGCGAATGTTTCTCGTGAGGCAAATTTTTTATAGGCAAGCGTATAAATTTTCCCACAGAAGTCTCGTGCAGATCCCCGGAGCTCCCGAGGGCTGTTTTCAGTGTTACTACGAGCGTTACAACCGTTAAATCTCTTGCTGACCGGGAGCTGGCTCCAGCGCTCCAGCTCCCTGCCTGGTCTTGCCTTTGGGATTGGGGAAAAGCTGCAATCAGAGGTAATTGTAGAAGAGGAGACATCTCTTCAGCACAGGGCGTTGTCATCTTCAGAGAATGAAAAATGTCTGGGAAAAAGAACACTGGTTGAAAGAAAAACACTATGAGAGTGACATTC
Organism: Piaya cayana; assembly: GCA_013389865.1. Taxonomy (NCBI): domain Eukaryota; kingdom Metazoa; phylum Chordata; class Aves; order Cuculiformes; family Coccyzidae; genus Piaya; species Piaya cayana. The sequence continues at coordinate 59,665 of WAAB01014253.1, read as the reverse complement.
TGTCTAATTTTCAAAAAAATACAATTACTTATATAAGAAACTCATTCACTGGTAAAATATTGCAAAGGACAAAGTCTTCGAAGCGAAGATAATATTTTTATTTTACAATTCAGTGCTGAATTGGATGCCCTTCTAAAAAAGGTATGCAATCTTACTAAAGTAGTGGGTATATATACTAGTTTTAGACAAACATATAAATCTCTCCCAGATTGTTCATTATATTTTTGGAGTATTCGATCATGTCCGGAGACTCCCTTCAGGTTATCATTTGACCTAAAACAACTGCATCTTGCTAGACAACTAAACATCATGTCTGGAGATTGTCTGCATGTTATCTCTCTATATAAGACAGATTTATATGAGAAGATAATTAAGCATACAAACCAGCTGCAGTAAAACTTATCAATTAATTCTCACATTTAGATGAAACTTAGCTCTACTTTAGCTTAAATCAAAATATTCCGCTTTTTATAATAGTGACTACTAGTGTCACTGGGCCATGCTCAGGTCCAGCGCTGCACAGGAATGGTACCTGCAACTACTCCTGTGGAAGTCCTTATCCCAGGAGGATACACAAACACGGGAGAAAGGAGCTTCCCTGGTGGAGAGTTCAGCTACCAGAATGTCAAAAAACAGCTTGAAGGGAAGGCAGCAGCCAGTTGGAAAGAGTGAAGTTCAGTCCAAAATAATGGGGGAAGTTCTACAAAAAACCCCTTCACCTCTGCTTCAAGAGCAGGAGCGGCGTAAAGTATCATCACAAGGAATCATAGAATGGTTTGGGTTGGAAGGACCTTAAAGATCATCCAGTTCCACCCCCCCTGCCATGGGCAGGGACTCCTTTGACCCAAGTAAGCTGCTCAAAGCCTCATCCAGCCTGGCCTTGAACACCTCCAGGGATGGGGCAGCCACAATTTCTCTGTGCAGCCTGTTCCAGCGCCTCACGACCCTCAACAGGGAAATGTTTCTTCAACAGAAAAACATTTAACCTACATCTCCCCTGTTTCAGCTTAAAACCATTACCCCTCACCCTATCACTGCACTCTCTGTTAAAGGACCCATCCCCCGAATAAGTTGTTTGGTTTGTTGTAGGTTTTTCTTTTTTTGTGTGTGTGTTAAGTCCTCTGAAATGTTGTGAGTTCAGACTAAGCTGTGGGCTCCAGCTTTTCCCATGTCCCTCTGTGTTCCTCAGTGGATGCACAAGGGTATTTGTGCTGTAACGTGCCAGTGAGTTCACCCCTAACAGAAGCAGCAAGAAGATAACACAACCATGTGCATTCTGAGATCATTCACAGTACACATCTCTGTGATCAAGTTAAAGCTTTGTTTTCATGGATTTCAAGCAGAACCATTAAGATCCTGAAATCAGCACAATAAAACAAACAAGGGGCGGGAAGAAGACTGTATTTGTCCAATTCTAGTTTTTATTGGACTGCATCATCAGAATGCACACAGCACTCGGCAAGTGAAATTGTTCTGGCCAGTACAGCAAGCCAACTGCTTTGCACAAGGTGCTACTAGTTCTTTCCTCGTAAGAAAGGCATGCAGACTCCAAAGTATCACTTAAAATACCATTTATTGGAGCTAACACTGCAATGGGGAGGATGGTATAGATAACCTTGCATTCCTTCAGGTGCTGGGAGTGCCAAGCTACACTGTCAACCAGGTCTCTGATCAAGGTGCAGCACATGACACAGATCCTGCTGGTGGAAAAGTTACACCATTTTGGTCATTCAAGCTGTTACAGATTTTTGTGCAAGAAAACAACCCTATACAAAGTTTTTACTGCCAAACAGAAAGGAAGTTCACACAAGAACCTCCAAGTGGGAGCTGCCTGCAGACTCCTGTGGTACAATCAACTGGATGAATTTATCCCATGGTCCCCTACGTGGGCCTGGAGGCTGTACTGGATGGGCAGCACAGTGCAGCACAAACCTGACTTGTAGATCACTGATCCTTGATGTACAATGGTCTTCTGGTCACATCACTACAGGTGAGCAAAGACCACTGTAGGAAGTGCTTTTAATTCTCTGAGGCAATAATTCATAAAAATATTTTTCTGTGTGAGGGAAATCAGAGACTGAATTATGCACAGATTTCTGGTTATTTGTATTTAGTGTCTTCTGTAGCTTAAAGCAAGCAACAAAAATATTCTAGCAATGCAGAGATGTAGTCTCTCAGAAGCACAGTGAATAGTGAAACACAGCCTTCCTTGTTCACCAGGCATACCCTATCAGCCTTTTTCTGCTCATTTTTCTTAATCATTTTCTCCATAGTTTGTTCAGGACTTTGGAATACACAATTATTTGTACTCTTTCCTCAAGATGGATGGTGGGAAATATACAATTAACAAAGATTAATTATATTTCCTAATTAATTTCCTAATATTGTAGCTGTTAACATTACCAGAAACATAATTTTGAAATATGTTAGCATTTCTCCAGTTTCTCCAGCTATTCTACTTAGAGAGGAACAAGACAACTATTGTACTTGCACATAACCTAACAGAACTATTTCATTTAAGGTGGTAGCTGAGCAGCCACAAGGTCACCAGTAAATACAGAACATCCCTATTGGCATGCATTCAAACACAGGTTTTGTGACATCTCGCTAAGGAAAAACAATTAATATAGTTTGCATATGAATCTCCTTATAGCAGGGACTTGATTTATGTGTTAAACACAGTTCAGCAGTGGCTCATTTTTAGAAAAAGTAAGGTGGAAAACCGAAATGCTCCCCAACATAACTGTAAGAAAACCCTGTGTGCTTCTCCATTCTTTTTCCTGGCTTCTGTTATTCTTGATTGATTTAAATTACATGCTAAAATCCTTTGCCAGAACAGGACCTGTTTCCACTAAAATATAAATCGCATTTCCATTCAGGTCAATAGGTTAAGAGTCCATGCTTAAATGTTTAATTAAAATTTGTAGTTTACACAAGTCTTAGCTGCTTTAGATTTCTGTTGGTTAATCAAAAGGACACTTCCAAGTTATGCATAAAACTAAATAAGTGATTTTCTATAGACAGTCTTATTTAATAGTTTTATAAGATTGAACTACTTAAACAAAACCAGTTAAACTTAAGTTCATATGCAGACATAACCGTGCTGTTAAACAAAACCTTTGTTTTTCATAATTACCCAAAATAGCTTTAACAAAGTTACAGGACTAACTGCATCCACACCCAAAGTGTGAGCTATTTTAAGCAGCTCTTGTGGTTTAATGAGCTACTCTGGATCTTTGCTTATCAAAGACTTTACATTCTAAACCATTGAAGATAAGATTGATATGCAATCGACAGAACAGTGATCACACTTAACCTTAAGTCCTTGATAGGACCTACATAAAATATAAATTGCTTGCATGGTACACAAGTAAGTTCTGATGCAACTTAACTACTTCTGCTTTTCTTGAAAGTTGTCTGAGATCTCAGCAACTTTATTTTAAGTCCGTGCTTATTTAATCATGTTTGCTCACCATGGTTAAAAACATGACTGAAGGGTGGTGAGGTGATCAGGGAGGGAAAACTGGCTCACAGTCTCAGAGTGAGTCATACTTTCAGGAAGAAGCTTTAGTTAGACCCTGCTGAGGCTCAGCCGTAAGAGGTCAATTGCTTTTCTTTTCCTTCTCCCTGCAGAAGCTTAATTAATCCTTGTTAGCCAAATAATAAGTATTTGTCAGGGAGGTTCTAACCAGAGGAAAGATTACGCATTTGAACTGTTACTAATTTTGTTTTACGCCACAGAGTCAGTTAAACTGTCATCAAGGAAAGGACAAAGACAAATCAGCAACACAGTTCTCTTCATTGTTAGCCCAGAGAAAATCTCCCTGAACTGTGTCTACAGCAGTCATTTTCATTCTCCATGGGAAATTTAAATTGAAGTAAATAGAAACTGAAGATTGGTAAACCAACTTTGTAGCACTGTGTTGCCATTTCTACCATTTCACCAGGGTGTCTCAAGAAAATAAAAATAAAGCAAATGCCAGTGTTCCTGATCATGTGTTACAGCTTCTGAACAGACCAGTCCCATCGTAAAACATCTTGAGGAAACATTGAGGGACAGTGTAAAAATTGTTATACCGTAACCCTGTCCTCAAGACATTTGAGGAATTTGGGTTTTCTATTATTTTTAAGTACTTTCTAAAGTTTTATTTTTGTCCTTATACATGCATTTCAAATGTTCTCACTGAAATTATGTAGAAATTAAGCATGAAAATTACTTCAGATTAAATAGGAAGCAGCATTAGATGCTGAAGCTGAACGGCAGCTCAGTCTCTCCAATAAATGAAAGAGTTAATTTTCCATTGACTTCTAAGACTTGTGGAGCAATCTTTAAAACTATTCCAGCAAAGCATATCTGCTCTACTTGCTTTGCTGTAGTTTTCTGCTATATATGCACATCTGTACAATACAGGCACTTCTATTCAAACTGGACAAAAGACACATGCTAAAAAGATAGAAAACAGAGCATTAAGTCACCTTTCAGTTCCTCCTTGGCAACACACATCTTACTCTACACTTGTAGCTGATAAGGTGTTTCTTAGCGAGTTTCAGAAGTCACCATTGAACAGAATACCACAGATACCTTACTTGGAGAAAGGAAGAGGAAATTAAAACCCAGGTGTGCACTGCAGTAACCATCTGATACCATGGTTTGGGATGGAAACTGGAGAAAGAAATGGTCAGTAGAAAAAGCCATTTAAGCAGGGCTAATGTAGAAGATTGTCAGTCAAGATTGACTCAGTGTCTACAAGTCCAAAAGAAGATTAAAATCCCATTTGCTAGGGCATGAAACAAATATATGGGGAGATTCTGCCCTAAACATCTTAACACCCAAGTAGCTGAGTGTGAAAAGACGCAAGAGCAATCAGCTGCAGAGGTGGGAAGATCACCCAAGATCATCAGCTGGGGAAACTCATAAAGGTTGGGTGGGAATAGGAGGTGTTTCTCCATCCTTCCAATCAGGATGCTGCAGAACACCTTTGCCTAAAGTACTTGCATTAGTCACACGTTGCTGGCTGTCAATGAATAGATAGATGAATGAGATCTTCTCCATCAGGATGCAGGCTGAACACAGAATCTTTTCCTGGGCATAAATGGCAATTCAGTAACAGCAGCGTTTTTTATGTCCACTAGCCTGCCTGTCTGGCAGTGGCCATAGAGATACAAAGATCATAATTAATTAGAATTAGGCCAGTTATTCTGCTTTCATCTGGAGTCAGAGAAATCACTGTAGACTGGCATGATTATTCAGATGTCGTGCTAAATATTGATGCTAAATACTAGAAGGGATTGGCAAAATGAAGATCTTTGAAACAAATTCTTAAGATTTTTTGAGACTAACCAGAGTCTCAGTTAATTTTTCAGCGTGTACAAACTTGGATCTCTGAGCAACATGTTAAACAATAATAATTGCTTCCTGTTTAATTAGGCACCACGATATTCTCTCCTCTAGGCACCTCTATTTCCCCTACCCCAATTTTATTATACTTTGGGAAGATAGCATCTTTGTCCAATTCCAACTGCTCAAACAGAAGCAGGACCTTAATTTCCTGCACGCTGTCCTGCCCAGTCACTTCTTCTTCCTGCTTTCTCTCCACAGCGTTTCTTGAGACAAGAACTTAATGCGTCAGCTCGAGGGAGCTCACAGCACTTGGATTTTTCTCATGGTTCACTGAAAGAAAGTTAGGTTCAATCAGGGCATAACCCTGCTTTTGACTTCTGTCAGCCATTACTTTAGATCCAAGTCCTCAAGCAGAGCTATAGCAGTGACATTAATAAATACCACACATGCACAGATTTATTAAGCACGCGCATGTGTTGTACACCAAATCACACAGACGGTGATATTATGAGGATGCTTTTCCCAAGCCTACAAAACTGAGGAAGTGGGTGTGGATGAAAAAAAATTGAAGTCAACACTTGCCTGAGCTGGTGCTGGCAAGAAGGTTCATCACAAAACAAGGTAATGATTTCTAACCATCAGGGTCAAGTGTTGTGCTAGCACACAAACACTTTAAATATAATAATTTTGTGAACAGTTGACTATTTTATCCAGCAGGTGTTGCTGGAGACTACAGAACACGTTAAAGACAAGGTCGAGCTGGTCAGCATTTGGGGGGTGTGTCAAACAATGCATATCACTTCCCCACCCTCCACTTTAACCACAAGAATAGGGTGACTAAGGATACTTCTATTCATGAAACTTCTAAATGCTCTAGGCTCAAGTAATGCAATCTATGAAACTGAAATCCTATTTTTCAAACACGGAAGTAGTGCCTACCTCCATTTTTTGGGTGGAAGTAAAGTTTGTCCATAGCTTCACAAAAAAAGCCAAGTAGTAAGTTTTTCAGGTTCTACATCTTACTAATTCAGGTCCATCCCAGCTATAACAAAAGATATTATTAGTGGTAATGAACAGCTTGAGGGAAGGGGTTGGCAAGAAATCAGTGAGCTAATGGGACAAGGTCAGGTTGGGCAGGGCTCTGAGCAACCTGCTCTGGCTGAAGTTGGCCCTGCTCAGTGCAGGAGAGTTGGACTAGACGGCCTTCAATAGTCCCTTCCAACCCAAACCATCCTATGATTCTATCAGACATGGAAATTGCAAAAAAAATGAAGTAGGCAAATGTGGTGTATCAATAGCTTACTTCGTAATTCTATCTGGTTAACGCTGTGTGAATTCATATCAAAAAATGCTGGGAGTTTGATATGCAGTCTATGCAAGTAGAACAATTTCTAGTTATGCTACAGTTTCCAACTGGAAGGTGCTAACTTTTCTTCACAGAGATACTCCTCATGCATTCATTGATCTTCATGGCTGTAATGGACTGGTAGCATCCGTGACTATCATAGGCACATTTTCTGGAAAAAAAAAATCTCCAAATAAATCCAATTTTGTTCCAATAGTAATAGCATAAATAGAATTTCATATTGCATTTGAATACCATATGTGACTCAAAAATTATTTTTTTTTAATTTAAGCATTTAATTATTTGGTTATAGTGGTTTAGCCTGCACAACGAGAAACAACATCAATATCTCTAACAGATAGTCTGTGGAAAGGTTTGATTCACAAGATGAAAAGTCCAAGAAATGAATCAATCCTTGATACTTGAAATTCACATCAAGAAGCTGGGAAGGTTAATACTTTTTGTTTGTTTGTTCCCAACAAGAATCAGCTCAGTACTGTCACATGGAAGATAATTGACAAATAAATCATTTAGATGGAACAATGTCAGAATATTCCTTTTGAAAGCAACATTTATCAGTGTTAGGTGGTGTTACATCTTTACAGGAAACTTAATCTGAAAGAGCTTAAGTTGCAACACAACCCACTCTTTGGGCAGGAGATGCAGCAAGACCAGACAGCTGGTGTTGTCCAGTAACGTATCATTAGCAGGTGGATTACAGACACTGAATATATACTCACAGACAGAAGACAAAACAGACAAATATCTAGAGGAGATGGGGATATAAAATATCTGCATTCAGTTATTTTTACTTTTTCTTCTATGTAGTTCTTCAAGACATCAGGGATTCTGTTAAAAAAAAAATCGGGTACTTTGCTACCTTTGCATTGGAAAATTCAGGTAGTTCATGAGAAAAATGTTTGAACACTAAATGTAGCTATTTTGAGTAACACATTTGCCACCCAACTCTAATGCTTCCTTCTTAAATTGAGACAAAGCTTTCTTCTTAAAGTGCTGAAGCTCATCTTGTTACACCACACTTAGTACAATTTCTTCAACTGACACCTGACTCACTACATTTGTTTGAGAGGCTGGTAGCTCCTTCCGCCTGAAAAGGTTGCTCACTTAATTACATACAAGTTTTATTAAAATGTTGTTTTTGCAATAAATTTGTAAGTGACCCAAATTAGCGTTAAGATTATTTCTACTGGAAGAAAACCCCAAACACAATAACTTCAGTGTCAGTAAAAATAGACACCACTTCTCACGCAGCAAGCATCTGAATCATGAATCACTGAATGTAGGGAGTGTTCATGGGAAACATTAACACACACTTTCCAAATCCTCTGCCTCTTCCCACCGGCCGTTGTTGGGGCCAGGACTCTCAGCCTCACCATTGGCCTCGGGAAAGCTTATGAAAATTTCAGATAAAATTTCACCATTCTTACTCCTTACTTAAACCCCTGAAGCTCCTTTCTAAACATTCTCCTTGGCACAGAGGAGAAAGTTAAAACATCCAAAGCCACTTCAGTTGCATGGTTTAGGCTGGGCATCCTTTACATGATAGATACAAAACCTGTGACCAGCAACACAATGTAGTCATGGAATTATTTAGGTCGGAAAAGACCTTTAAGATTGAGTCCAACCCTTAACTTGGCACTGCCAACTCCACCACTAAACTACATCACTAAATGACACATCCATGTGTCTTTTAAATCCCATCAGGGATAGTGACTCAACTACTTCCCTGAGCAGCCTGTTCCAGTGCCCAACAACCCTTTCAGTCAAGAAATGTTTCCAGATATCCAATCTGAACCTCCCCTGGCACAGCTTGAGGTAATTTCTTCTCATTCTATCGCTTCTTATTTAGGAAAAAAGACTACCACTCACCTGGCTACAACCCCTTTTCCCTCCCCTCAGCTTCCTTTGCTCCAGACAAGACAAGCCCAGTTCCTTCAGCCACTCTCAAGACTTGTGGCTCCAGACCCTCCACCAGCTTTGCTGCCCTTCTCTGGACACACTCCAGCACTTCAATGCCTTCCTTTTACCGAGGCTTCCAAGACTGAACACATTTTTTGAGATGCAGCCTCACCCGGTGCAGAGTACAGGGGGATGATCACTTCCCTAGTCCTGCTGGCGATGCTATTTCTGATACAAGACATGATGTTGTCAGCCTTCTTGGCCACCTGGGCACGCTGCAGGTATGCCATGTTCAACCAGTTTTTGACCAACATTGTTAGGCCTTTTCTGCCTGGCAGCTTTCCAGCCACTCTTCCCCAAGCCTGTAGCATTGCATGGTGTTGTGATCGAAGTGCAGGACCCAACACTGAGCCTTGTTGAACCCACACAACTGGCTGCATCCCTCTGCAGCCTTCCCTCCCTCAAGCAGACGAGCACTCCTGCACAACCTGATGCCACCTGCAAACTTACTGAGGGCGCACACAATCCCCTGTCCAGGTCATTGATAAAGGTATTAGGCAGAACCGACCCAAACACCACTTGTGACTGGCCACCAACTGGATTTGACTCCATTTACCACAACTCTTGGGTCCAGCCATCCAGCCAGTTTTTAATCCAGTGAGAGTTCACCTCTATAAGCCTACATAGCTACTGCACAGAGCTTGTTTGCCCAGCAATACCTGTGCTTGTGTTACAAGCCTCAAAGTGATGCAAGAGCAGATCACTGACATAGGTAGATCAAATTCATTTGCAGTATTGGGGAAGAAAAGCTTATGAAGTTTGTTGATCCACCGTCAGTTGATACTGATGACTGTTTAAAAGGGAGAGGTCTCTGTACATAAACAAAAAACCCATTAGGAGCTAAGTTTTCTCACAAACAAGACAATCATACAAAGTTAAAACTTAAAGGTGCTCCAGTCTACCAGTTTTTATTGGTGAGAACTGGATATTTGGAGAAAAAAGTTACCCAAACCAAATGTCTGAATTTCATTATCATACATTGATAGCACTGAAATCTCTTACAAATAAAAAACCTTAGCAGTGTTTATTTGCCAACTGAAGTTAAATTTTGTGATATTCAATAATCTACAGCTTCTGAGTTCCCTGTGACTATTTAATACAGCAGGGAAAAAGCTGCCCCAGACTAATCTATTAAGCATTTATTAATTTGACTGTCTCTCTCTAAGGAGCAGCTGAGGGAGCTGGGGTTGTTCAGCCTGGAGGAGGCTGAGGGGAGACCTCATTGCTCTCTATAACTACCTGTAAGGAGATTGTAGAGAGGAGGGTGCTGGTCTCTTCTCCCAAGTGACGGGACAGGACAAGGGGCCTCAAGCTGCACCAGGGGAGGTTCAGACTGGATATCAGGAAAAATATTTTCACAGAAAGGGTCATCTGGCACTGGCAGAGGCTGCCCAGGGAGGTGGTTGAGTCACCATCCCTGGAGGTGTTTAAAAGACGGGTAGACATGGTACTCAAGGACATGGTTTAGTGGCAGATAAGAATGGTTGGACCTAAGAGGCTGTCAGGGCAGCCTGAATGCTTTTTGCTTTAAACATTTTGTCACAGCGGGCATTATAACCACACTGCTCCTCCTTAGGTCGGCTCTGACCGTCCGCCCCCCACCCCCGCCCGCGGCTCTCTCGCGGACCGAAAAGGAAGGGGAAGCGCGGGGGCGGGGGCAGTCGCCACGCGGCCGGCGCCGGGGCAGGCGTCACTCGGCCAGCGGACCGGGGGGTCGTCACGCGTCGGCGGGTAACGGTCACCTCGTGGCCTCGCAGAGGGGACGCGCAGCCACGGTGCTGGGCAGGAGCCTTGAGTGCTCCTCTCCACGCTCTCTGCTGCGCCTGCACTGAAATACAGACCTGCACCGGAGCAGCCCAAACCACGCGACCGGACCACGCGGTGATAACGTCTCTATTTCTTTTTCTGTCTTTTCTCCCTACCTCCCCTCTCCCACTGACCTCACGGTGTGCGTGTCTGCTTGGATCGTAGGGGTTTTAAGCCACTGGGGGTTTATTTCTGTAACTCCAGGCGGCTGCGTACCTCGGTTCGTTTTTGTGCCTCCTGTAACAAATACTATTTTATATTCACCCTGGGAGCAACCCTTAAATCTCTGGATTGCTACACAAACGGACACCACATTTCCTCTCCCCTTTGTCTGGGTTGAGACAGAGGCCTTTTCCAATCTAGTGATTCTATGATTCTCTTCTTTACATGAGGTAGAATAGATATGCATATTTTGCATCTTTGCCTTTGCATTGTGGTTTTTCATAAACTTCCAGTTCATAATCATAGAATCACCAGGTTGGAAGAGACCCACCAGATCATTTAGTCCAACCATTCCTATCAAACACTAAACCATGTCCCTCAGCACCTCGTCCACCCGTGCCTTAAACACCTCCAGGGAAGGTGAATCAACCACCTCCCTGGGCAGCATATTCCAATGCCCAGTGACCCTTTCTGTGAAAAACTTCCTCCTAATGTCTAGCCTAAATCTCCCCTGGTGCAGCTTGAGGCCATTCCCTCTTGTCCTGTCCCCTGTCACTTGGGAGAAGAGGCCAGCTCCCTGCTCTCTACAACCTTCTTTCAGGTAGTTGTAGAGAGCAATGAGGTCTCCTCTCAGCCTCCTCCAGGCTAAACAACCCCAGCTCTCTCAGCCATTCCTCACAGGGCCTGTTCTCCAGCCCCTTCACCAGCTTTGTTGCTCTTCTCTG
>WAAB01014253.1:0-39619 GCA_013389865.1 Piaya cayana | reverse complement strand
AAAAAAAAAAAAGACAAATGTATAGGTTTATATTAGTTTAAATACCCACATTCCATCTAAGAGTTCCAAAGAAATTATTAAGCTTTATACTCGACACAGAAACAGTAAACGAAACATTGAATGTTAAAACAGTTCAAGGCAGGAAAGATTATAAGAACAGCGTTTTTCTGGTTTTAATTATGTTATCACCTCAACTTGAACAATTCTTTGTCCATGAAATGAACACAGACTAAACTCATGGACCATCCTGTACTGTATCAGCATGATATTCACATACAAGATACAGATATTCAATCAGAAATATGAAATCATCTTTGGTGACCACACATGTAGGTGGCAAGCTAAAAGAACAAGTAAATGAAAGATTTAAAACTGACGCACAGCTGCCTCTTCATAAGCCTACAAAGAACCACTCAAGAACTGACAGCCCAGTTGCCCTTATCAGTTCAATATCCAAGCCGAATCTTTTGAGTGGCAAGTTTTAGGGAAGTTTGTACCCAAGTCTCCTCCATCATGGTGAGGATGCTAACCACTGACTTAATGGATCACAAGCAGGAGCATTGCCTTATCCTACGGAAGCCCTACAAAATTTGACATAACAAAAGCCTAAACCACCACAGGGAAGGTGGCTGGTACTCGGGAATCTCAGCTATGCTTGCTGAATCTGGACTAGATGAAGGCCCTTAAGCCACTGTGCATCTCAACACACATTTCAGTACCTCCACTAGATAACTGAACTAATTCTTCTGGATTCCAAAAATAACATCTCCAAGATAACCCGTGTAGAATTTGGGCATCTAATTTAATAATCCCACTACACCATGGCATTAAGGCCTTGTTTTCAGTGTCACAATCCACAAAACTCTTGCACATCTAAACCATCTGTGCAAGATCATAACTGATTTCAATATTTCCAAACACGAAGCACTGATTCTACCAGTGAAACCACATTTGAGATGCAAACTATAGGAAACCAATGAACAATGATGTCACCTCACACCTTAAGTCAGCCGATCTATAGACCCTGGGAGATTAACCCTGGGGATTATCCCTGGCTTACTTCTAAAGGGCTATATGAAAAGTAATGAAGAAAGCCAGCCAATTATCACTAGATTTAAATTCACTATACCATGTTTTACAAGAGTGTGGAGTTCAAAAGTTGAAATGCTTTCCGAAAGTCTGTCATTGACAGAGTTAGGAGCTACCTAGCCCTTTAAACCCTCAAATCCATCAGAATTTTCGCCAGCACACTGACAGACACACAGGAGCAATTTCCAACTCAAGCGTTAACTTTATCGTTGTAAAGGTACAAACACCCACAAGACACCGAAGTAGTTATTGTAAGAGTTAAATATTCCACTTTCACCTTTTTCTAGATCCTTCCTACAAAATAAAGCAAAAGCAGGGTACTTACGTATTTAACTGTAAAGAAATTTTTACATATGCTACTTATATATGTACTTTTTAATATATATACAGATATCAAAAATACTGGCAAATAATCTAAGACTCGTTTTGGAGTTTTAGAAAGCAAGCATCCTTTAGCAGGCCTGTGCAACATGAAGGAGGGATCTCCATCAATCGTGTGCTATGAGTCAAATGCTGGGGACAGAACGTATTTCCCACTCGTATCCGAGAAATTTTGTGCAGATTCTGTTACTTTCCAAGGACTAATTTCGACGTTACTATGAACTTCACAACAGTCAAACCTCTTACTAATTGGGAGCTGGCTCCAGCTCCTGCCTGCCCTTGCAATTGAGATGGGGAAAGCTGCGAACAGAAGTGATTTACAGAAGAGACATTTGTTCAGCACAGATGATACACAAGATATCATCATCTCCAAAGAATGAACAGTCTGGAAAAATACCATCTCAAAGGAAAGAGGCGATGAGAGGGGCGTCCTGCCTAATTTCAAAAAACCACAACTGCTTAGACGAAACTTAACTCTACCTTAGCTCAAATCAAAATATTCCACTTTTTGTAACAGTAACTGCTTCTCCAACGGCTTTATTTCTCTCCCAACCTTGTAGGGCTTTAAAGGGCTTTGGGAGGAGCTGCTCTCCCTGAATCCAGACACAACAGTCTTCGACTAGATCAGGTTACAGAAAGCCTCATCCAGTCTGGCCTAGAACACCTCCAGGGATGGGGCAGCCACAACGACCTTATCTCCAAAACCACGGGTACAACAGCGTTTAGAAGAACACACGCTGTGAGAGGGACGTGCTGCCTAACTTTCAAACGCAATTACTTAGAAAAAAGACTTAACTCTGGAAGAACACCGCTTAGAAAAAGTAGACACGCTATCCAAGGGACATTGTACCTAACTTTCAAATAGTACAATTACTTAGATGAAACTTTCCTCTGGTAAAACGCCCTTTAGAAGAATACACGCTATCCGAGGGGCATTGAACTTTCAAACAGATACAGTTACTTGGATGGCACTTTAGCTCAAACCAAAACCGCTCCACTTTCCGTAACCGCTTCTCGCACCCCGCCCCCGCGGGGCCCACAGCCCGGGGGCGGCGGCTCGTTCCAGCCCGGGGGCGGCGGCTCGTGCCGCCCCAGGAGCCGCCCCTGTAGGCGCCGCTTCCCCCTCCCCCGGCCGAGCCCCCGCGCGACCCGCAACGGCAGCGCCCGCGCTCACCTTGGGCGTGTGCGGGGTGTCGAAGAGCCGCAGCTTGCGGAAGGTTTTGTGCGGCGGCGTGTCGGGGCAGTCGGGCAGCGGCGAGCCGGGCGGCGTGGCTCGCAGCCGGTAGGCGGCGGTGGGCGCCGGGGCGCGGCCCCCGGAGCGGCGGCCCTTGGGCGAGGGCGAGCCGGCCGCGAAGTAGGCACCGGGCGACTTCACCGGGGAGGAGCCCAAGCCCTCCTCCTCCCACGAGTCCCCCTCGGCCGGCAGCGGCGCTGCCGCCGGCTCCATCTCCTCCTCCTCTTCCAGCAGCGGCGGCCCGCCCCGCGCCGGGGTACGGGCGGCCGAGAGCGGCGAGTCAGCTTCCTGGAAGGCCGAGTCCTCGCCGGTGCTGTTGCAGCTGCTGCCGCCCTCTTCCTCCTCCTCCTCGTCCTCCTCCTCCTCTTCGCAGTCGCTGTGGCCGCTCAGGAACAGAAGCTTCTGCCGGATCGGGGCAGCCGCCCGCCGTGCCGAGACGCGGCGGGGCGGCTGGAGGCTGAGAAAGCTCATGGCGGCGAGAGGCCGCGGCGCTCGGCGGCTCCGCTCGGCGCTGCCCCGGGCGCCGTTCGGACTGCGCGGCTTTCCCGCGACCGTTGGTCACGTGGCGCGCGCACCGGCCAATAGCGCCCGCCCCGGCGGTTTGAAAACACGAGGGGTGGGGCCGCGCGCGGCCGCGTCACAAGGCGCTTTGGCGCGAACGCCGCGGGCGGAGGGGGGCGGGGCCCGTCCCCGGGGCGGCCGCACGCGCCTGGACGCCATCTTGGCGCGCGGCCCCGCCTGAGGGGCGGGCGGCTCCGCTCCCGCTCGGGATAACGAACCCGTGGGGTTTGTGAGCGGAAAGCGACTCTCGCTCGCCGGCCGGTCCGGCACCGCCCTGCGGGCACCGCGGAACGTGGGCGCGTACCAAATGCACCGAGTCATGGAAGCGTAGAACGGGTTGGGTTGGAAGGGACCTCGAGGATTATCTTGTTCTGTGAGAAACACTTGTTCAGTGGTAAAACACTGAAAAAGACAAAGTCTTCGAAGCAAAGATAATATTTTTATTTTACAGTTCAGTGCTGAATTGGATGCCCTTATAAAAAAAGGCTTGACTTCTTACAAAAGCAGTGGGTATATATTAGTTTTAGACAACCATATAAATCTTCAAAGAATGGTCATTACTTTATTGGATTATGCAGCCATGCCTGGAGACTCTGGCCGGTTACCTCTTGACCTAAGACAACTACATATTGCCCAGCAACTAAGCATATCAATAAATTCTTGAAGCTCTTAAGAGAGTGTTTATTCTTTTGAGTTATTTATCCATGTTTAGAGATAGTCTGCGTATTATCTCTTGATACAAGATGGATTAATATGACAAGATAGTTAAACATACAAAGCAGCTGTAGCAAAACTTATCAATTCTCACTGTTCCAACCCCTTGCGGTGGGCAAGGAGATCCCACTAGACTGGTCTGCTCGACAGTGAACTGAACTGCGTTACAGCTTGGGAGCCTCAGAGGCTGCTGTTAGCAGTTTCTCTCACAGGAACCCAAAGGCCGCTATGGTTTGCAGTGGATGCTTTTTCTCCAACACCCACAGCTGCCACAGCTTCATCTCAGCTACTGTCTCTCTTTCCTAATTAAATGTGCCCCAAGAGATAAACTTACCCATCTTTCTCCTGTACCTGGGCACCTTAAACCAAACCCCTTGGTGGGTAACAAAGGGCCTGAAAATATTTTTTTTTTTCCAGGCACAGAAGCCTATAACAACCTGAAGAAAGCAAAGCGTGCAGCCCTGCTGTGTTACTCTCCGTCCCCTGGATGCGAGTAGTGCCAGGGCTTTGCTTCCCTGTCATACAGTCCCTCTGCCATCTCCCTCCTCACCTGCAGGACAAAACCCTGCCGCAGTCAGCATGCTTCTACAGAGAGTAGCATGTATAAAGTCAGACTACCTTTATCTCTTTGCCTTAAACATTTTGTCTGAGGACTACTCATTTGTGACACTAGCTTGTCTGTAGGTCTGGGCTCAGCAAAAGGGCAGTGCAGGAGCAGGCACAGCTCTCTCTTGCTGGGTTGTTTTCGGGGATTCATTTCTGTAACTTTGGGTGCCAGGCTGAAAGCTCTAAAGACAGCAAGGTGAAACACTGGAGGCTCTGCCAATAGAAAACAGAAGTTTGTACTCAACCACCTTTTTTTGTTTGCCCATCCTCTCCTGTCCATGGGCCACTGGTCTCTGGTGTCCTTGGGCAGAAGCTTCAGAAGCAAATTGGGACATGGCTCAGGTTCCTGCAGCCAGGGCACGCAGGTTCCAGTTGCTGAAGGGCTGAGGTTTACAGTGGGCTTAAAGGCCCTTTACTGCTGCCAGCTGAAGTGGGACATCTGCATCTCCAACAGGTAATTATTGAGGCCCAACAGAAATAACCGAGATGCTTTTTTCTCTCCTTTTCACACCAGTGCTGCTCACAAAACTGCCACTCTGCAAGCCTATGTGTTTTGGGAATGTAAGAAACACCGTGGGGATGCTAGTGTCCCACACTCCACTTCAGCTAGCAATTCCTTCTTTTTTAACCTATTGCACCTCAGAATATCCATTTCTTCATGCAAAGCTGCTGTGCAGGGCAGCACAGCTGTCCCAAACGGCTCTCACCAGTGCCCTGCAGGAACGGAACTAGCAGTGTGTGTGGGGTGACTGCCCATCCACCAGCATGCTATGAACATAAGAGTATTTAAAATCAATCCGGGTAAGTGGACCAGGTGTCAATGTAACTCTGTACTCACATACATTTCCTGTGCCTGCCAAAGTAAATGGTTTTGCTTGGAGTTCCAGCACTTCAACGCAGGGGTCTCTACCCTTTCCTTTTGCAAGGCCTACATAGAAGCATTTCTGCTTTAATATCACACCCAGCCTTATTTCTCACAGTTCGAACGGCCTGCAAGCTTAAGACAGTTTTCATTTTCAGGACAAGCAATGTCAAGGCAGAAGAACACAACTTCTGAGAGTACGGAAACCTCCTGAAAACTAGTTTCAGAAAATGGAAAGTAGCCAATGTAGCCCATGACAGTGGGATTGGACAGCATTTACAGAGATAAGACTACATCAGGCCAAGTGCTGTAACAGAATTGGTGTGCAATATTTTAGAATCACAATAATGTTCCATTAAAAAGACGAATTTTTAAAACTGAAATGCACTGTACAGCAAATACTAACTGAAGCATCTTAGTTTTAGAACAGATTATGTAAGAAAGAACTATTGAAAAATACAACCTCTGTCTCTTTCTCAATTAATATCCCACAGAGGGAGATGCAGAGCAATTTTCTAGCAAGCGACTCAAAACAACCCAGTCACTAGCCATGCCTTGCTTCAGTCAAATCTGAAGTTCCATTTTCTGTGAAAAAAAAAATAAAAAATTAAGCTTTCAATAAATCCCTTCCCCTGAAATGTCAAAGCTAGTTTCCTTCCCAAACACAACCGTTGCTGCACTCTACAGACACAGATATTGTATGAGAGTAAGTAGCAAACTTAAATTCAGAAGCCCTACTGTATCGGCTTTTACTCATGAATTGCTAATCACTGCAAAAGTTTAAGTGGGACAAAATCAAATGGATCAAATCAGGTTCTGTACAGAGAAGCAAGTATTTCTGAAGAGAAAACAAAGATATGAGAGAAAAGGGGGAAAAAGGAACAAAGAAGGAAAGAGCATTAACACAAGCGTTTTAAAAGAAAGTTTATTTCCAAACTGAGAGCAAATAAGAAAGGGAAGTACTGAATAAATATGTAACTATAACAAAATGCATAGTTGCTCTATAAGGGCTACATTCAGAGGTACCAATTGTTTTAATATAGTTTGCCAGAACCATAAGCAGTTCTGTTGGAGAGGAGATGATTTTCCCCTAGACTGAGTGTGACAACTGCTAACCTGTCTTCTATGACAACCACTACACCTCACATCAGGAGGCCTATCAACAGTCTAACTGCACAGCCAGATCCCTTAGTCAGAGGACACATAAGCATGGACATAATCCCAGGAAGAGGAGAGGTGAGCAGGGAATTGCTCTGCAAGCTTGCACTGCACCATATTTCATGAGCCAAATTAATCCCAAATTCTCTGAAGCTGATTAAATTGCACCTTTCAGCCCCTGTAGATAATGCAAAGTAAAGCCCTGATCCTCCAAATAGATGTAACAGCACATAAACCATGTCCAGGCAGTGCCTGGCTGATAGGCCTGCAAATTTGAGTGGTTTAAGGGTTTCCAGGATATATTTCCAAAACTGGCTTCTGGTTTCCTTTAGTTCTTACATCTAAATTAAAAAATAAGTATATCAGTCTGGTGCACTGAAGATTTTGCTACCAGAAATACTTATCTGGGGTAGCACACTGACTGACAACCAGCTGCTTTTAACTAGGAGTCTTCAAGCTCAAGGGAAACCGTTATTCCCTCTTTTGTGGATAACAGGGGAACTCAAATAATGATGAATGGGAAAGAAATGGAACAATGGCCAATTTGTCTAGCTGTCAGGGGAAGCTGCCACGGAAGTGGGTGCACTGCCAGCTTGTCAGAATTTCCTGCACTTACAAGTTCACCTGCAGCCCCCTGAAAGCACTTGGAGCAAATTGGTAGAGTTCTGCCAAAAACTATATGAAACTCATTCTACACCACCCCGCATAGTCTTGGAACTATGAACAGTTCGTCTTACTGTGAGGTTACGTGGAGAGAAAAAGCAGAAGAGAAGGAACGTCAAGTTGCTTATGTGAAAACCAGAAATGCTACAGCCACCTGTGCCAAGGCTGTTGCTGGAGAAGCAAGAGCAAGGACACATCCGTGCTATTCCAAACTTTTCTCTTGGGTTCCAGCAGGTACCCAAGGACCAGCACGGTTGTCACCAGCAACAGTGATGGCTCACTAAGACTTAGCATGGACAGGGCTAACAGGTCTCAGAGTAGTGTGCCAGCTGGGAGATGTTGTCTGTGGGCTGCTGACAGCTTCAAGGTAAACAGTTTAAAGATTACTTTATCTGGAGTTCTGTTACTAACAGCTGCTGCCAGCTGACTATCTCTTTTTCTTCATTACAAGGTTCAGAGTTGAATGGGTTCTCCATCAAACGTGGACTTCGTGTCCCAAGACATGCCTCTGGTTGATGCTGCCAGTCCTCTTACTTTTTATAGTCTATGGTCTGCATGCAGATACAGCATTTCTCATCCAGAAGTGTAAATAATAAAGAGCAGGAGGACAAGGTGGAGAACAGAATGGGGAATTGGACAGTACATAGGACGCTTCCCAAATTAAAGAGCAGCTTCTGGGCCCAAAATCTGGGAATTTAAAGGAAGATGCAAAGATACTCAGAAGTAATTATGTTCAAAGTACATTAAAAAAAGCACAGGTTTTGCTAGGCAGTCATGTACAGTTTAGTATTTCTATGTGACTATGAAAGCACACACTCTGAACAGTTTTTATTGACTCCCTTTTTGCCTGCATGTCTGTCTCTTAACACTCTGATTACAAAGAGAATGGCATAAGAATCCGTTCCCAAGAGTTGTATTCAGATCAGAGATTTCTTCTAAAACATCCTAAAAGTTGAACAGAAAGATTAATTGCCATGACTGAAAACAGGTACTAGAATGCCCCATTTGTTGTGCTGAAGTAAAGTTAAAATTATCAGAATAGAAGTCAAGATTTTGGATCTGCATTTAAAAACATCAAAATGTATAATGCACAACAGCTAAACAGTCACTACTGACTTACCAGGATCACTAACCTTCCTTTTTCTCCTTCAGGGAACATGCAAAACCACAGAAGATGTACTCACCCTGCTTGCAAATTTACTGCTATTCATTTCAATAATCTCTTGTGCATATCATGTAAGGGAAGACATTTTGCAAAACATTTTTAGAGATACAGATAAGATAAAAGCCTACCAAGGGTTTCAAGCTCAGATGTCTTCTTGCCACTAATATCATGCTCAGGAACCTCAAAAACCTGTCTTGTACTGTCTTGAATATATCTGTTTAAAAAACCCCTGAACTACTAATCTGGTCAATGGTTCGATCCTACGAACCATTCTTGTACTTTCTGACTTTTTTTAGTCATTACAACCAATATTTAAATCCAAATTAGCTTTTCACCAAAGCAAAAAGCCCACTGGAGATGTAGCTTTGGAACACAGTCATTTCTGCAGGAGCTTTCTACAGCCATGTGGTGGTTTCCGATGTGCCAGCAGACCTGCCAGGTGTCAGCCTCTTTTCCTTGTCTTGCCTTACACCAAGATGCCTGCTCAGAAACCTTTCAGCCAACTACTACAGAATCAAGTAGTAACACTGCTTGAGAGAGTCTAAGATTCCCCAGAAAAATAAGTAAAATACAACAGGCAGTCAACCTAACAGCTGGTGAGGAATCTAAACAAAGGAAAGGGCAAAACACAGGAGTGTGGACAGTAAAATAAGATAATTTTGTTTAATTCTGCACAGTCACTTGGGCCCTGAAAGTGGAAACATTTTGCCATTCTTTTGAGTAAAATGCTTCAAACAATTAAACAAAACAAAAATAATCCAAATAATTTTTTTTTACTGCTTCATAACCTGAGATGCTTGGGATTTAAGGGGGTGACATTTCCATTAGAGATAAATACACAGACTGTGTAGGACAGAATGCCTGATTGTTGATACAAGCTTTTAAGTTTATTGGTATAATTAAAGTGTGCTTTGAATGTAAACCTCAGTTGAAAAAGTCTGGTATCACATTCCTGATAGGGTTAGGTGTCAGCCACTTACTGCTAATGGTGATGGTCTAATTAGATTGTTAGTTTCCTTTGTCCAAGCTGACTTTGCTAGCAGAATGAAAAATCACATCAAAGCAACGTGAAACTGCAGGCAACAGCTGAGCTACATTTTAAAATATGCATCATAAACAAGGGAAAATGATTGTTTCTGTGCCTTAATTAGAATGTAGTTTATGACACAACAACTGAGAGTGGCTCTTGATTTTTTTTTCATCTGTTGTCATAGGAATCTAAGCTCTGGAAGGTTTTTCTCAATGGAGCAAAAAGTACTTTTGGGGGTGCTGGTGTTCAAATCCATACTTCTTTGCAAAAAAAACCCCCCAAACAAACAAACAAAACCCCTAAACCAGGAGTACCTTATCAACAACCAGCTGGAGTTTGAATGCACGTGTCTGCAAAGACAAAGTATGTGTTAATTTCTGTCTTTTTGAGACAAAAATGATGCAAACTGAATACATATATTTTTAACATTCCAAAAACTGTAAAGCAATAGCTGAACAGGACACAAGTCACCCTTCATTTCCAGTCTTCTAATGCATTACTGTTTAAGAAAATCAGTTTGCTTCCTACTATTTGTGGAATTTCATCTGTGCTATGTTTGAAAGTTACATGAAGTTTTACATAACACTTAACTGTTTTCAGTCAATGACAAACTAAGAGTGACTAGAATAGTTTGTTATAGAGCACTTCTGCACCTTGGTAAGTAGAAGCTATGGTCAATCTAAGGCACGCAATGTGACTAACCTCAGCAGCTGATTCAGAAACCCTCGATTGCATTGTACTCCATACTCTTCCCTGGTGGCTAAATACCAATTAAATTGCTTCCTGTCCCTGAGGGAGGCTCCCCGAGCCTGTGCTCTGAGCACGCAGCGTGCAGTGATTTTTTCATAGTCTTAAGTACAGCACGATCATCACAGAAACGAGAGCATGAATCGAGCAGATCACTCCCCGCAGTACTTGAGAGGTTGTGAAGGTTACAAACTAAAGTTAAGGAATAACAGCCTTCTGAGCTCAGACATTTTGTTTATCTTGAGTATCAGCATTGTCCTCTTGTGTGCTAAGCAGACAGCACATGCCTTCTCTCCTACACTGTCTGAATTTCTGGTATCGGTCAGCTGATGGCTTGCTGAGATTAATTACACTATCAGGGATTATGACTGTTTACAACTTTGTTGTCAGACTTCAGGATTTACTCTTATAAAAACAGTCTTTCAACGTCAGCCTATTCATGTGTGTTTTGGCATTAGCTCTTCAGGGTAAGAACTGTCCCATTGTTATGCATAGTCTGTCTGGCACAATAGGTCATCAGCCTGGAGCAGGGAAAATAACTGCCTCCCTCTTTACTATCTGGAGAGGCACTGAACTACAGTCAAGACAAGTAAAGCCCACAGCGGTGAAAACCTGTAGCAGTATCTATAAGGGAAAAGTTACCTGGAAGGTCTAGAGAGGTTTTGATTTTATTCCTTTAAGGGAGGAGTTGTAGGCCTGGAATTCAATTCAGAAAGACTGGAAACGCAGGAGCCAGTTTATAAGAGGAAATGATATACTAAGTTACTTTACTTTACAGGATTCCTCTTTTACAATTTCCTGCTAGTGTGCCAAAGCATTCCCTTCGAGACACAAATTTCAACGAGAGGTGTAAAACCCATGGGGAAGGGATAGAGATTTCCACTGCCAAATGCCCAATACTTTTCATTGTATTATTCGTTTCCTCTTCCTGCAATCTTTGCACCGATACTCCTATCGAACACAATTTCATCCTGTTCTAAGCCTAAAGAGGTCCCTCCAACACCAACTGGCAGCATCAGCTCCTCAAAACAGCTCTTTCCACTCTGGTCGGAATGGAAGCAAGGTAATAAAATCACACTTATGAATACAGGCCTCACAGCTAAGGCACATATAATCACCTCAGTTTCTCTTCAAACACCAAGCAGTCTAAGTCAGTCAGGCTTACTTATTTGGTATTTTTTCCAGTATAGGGGTTGTTGGCACAATGTGGAAGCACAAAATTTGACTTCGGAATTTTGCCAGAATAACTAGTAAGGTATCAGTAAGAGACGGAATTTTAAAGATACCACAGGTTTTCCTGACTGAGCTATTTCTGAACACCCCACAGTAAATCAACTGGTACAAAATATTAAAGTATACTCACATTTGTACTGCAGTCAGAAAATGTCCTGGGAAACAAGAAGCAAGAACTGAAGTTATTTCTTTGCCAAGTCAAAGCCACCACTCCAGCCACCATTTCCAGAAACGATTAGCAATGACATTTAAGAAAAAAAACCTTGAACGTTCGTGTCAAATGATACATCTTTAATTTCTAAAAGGCAGCAAGTACTAAGAAACTGATCTAGTTGACAGGCAATTGATCCTCCTTGCATAGTACATTTATCTCCATGGGATATAAAGAATTACAACACTTTAGGAAAACTGGCACCTAAGTGAGCAAGCAGCCTCAAACCTATTCAGAAGTCACAAACAACCTCAGTGTTTCCACGTTTTACTTTGTAATGGATCCAGAGAATAGTATTTGCTTTGTCCACATCTATACCACAGTTGTGTATTCTTCAACTGCGCTTTTCAACTGGCCATCTGTATGGGAAACATAGAAAGCTGCAACCCACATTAATACAGTAATTCACAATAAATTAGTGTAATTCTGTTCAGCCTTGGCCTTTTTGAGGTCAAATACCTCAAGGTATGTAGTTAGAGACTTAATTTTTTTAATGTAAAACATGTACCTCACAATACTTATAAAATGATTACTTGATTAATGTTTCATCCAGGAGATGTTTAATCCTTCCCTTGAGAAAGTATAAAGTGAGGCTTCACTTTCAGAAGTGTTCCTGACACTCATCTAAAATAAGCACTGAACCTTACATGAAGCCAAAAAAAATCAACTTGATAACAAGCTTACTAACAAGACAAGAGTATAGACACTTTCTCATATAAAAAAGTTTCAAGTTACATTTTACTGTATGTGTCAAGACGTATCTACAACAGAGTTTTTTCCTTTACAGAACGATAGGGGGAGAGGAGCACTGAACTTACATCTTCATTAACTAATCCCTTTTCCTAGTAACTTGTGTCCTGATTTTCAAAAGCACTGATTATCAGCATATCCTAGGTACTGAATGGTAGCAGCAGGCACTCAGAACTGTTGAAAACAGACTGTTAGTACTTGTACTTACGCCACAAATGCACCATTTGAAAATATTCCTCTTGAAAACAGGTAGCTTACTTCTTAGTCAAAATTGGTTGACTAATGACTATTTTAATCATTCTTGTACTGTCTTAGAATGTTTAAAGTAACTATTAACAGTAATTAATACACTACAGTGGATTGTGATCAAAATTAATATGTCAAAAATTAGAGTTCACGATAAATAAACTTTGGAAAAAATTATACAAGGCCGTAAATAAATAATTTGAACTTCAGTCTCATTATAAAGTAAAACAGTACATCACACGACAATGTCATCCTATCTAGACAATACAATCTTGCTATATTTTATTGCATAATAATTTGAGAGTAACATCTTAAGTAAAATATGTAAAGAAACAAAATCATTAGATTTACTTCCTTTAATATTGAGCAACCAAAGTTTCTCCTTTGTACATAATCCAATTTAAAGATAATATAATTAGTACTTCCAGCATTAACAGTCTGTATTTACATCAAATGAGATGGGGTCGGTAACCTAAAGAGAATTCAAATCTGTATGAAACAAATCAAAATATGAAGATTTACAGCAGGCTCAAAATCCAAGACTCTTCCATTTATGGAATGCACTTTAAAAGGCTTTGTCTTCTTTACTACTTGTAAGGGTTCCTGAAATGATGGTTTTCAATAGTATTTTAAACATCTGAAATCTTCAGTAATGCCTTCATTATTTTCATGACATTACAAAATTAATCCAAATAGTTCTATTTAAGTTTTCGCTTGCTTGTAGACCAGTCTCAAAGTATAACAAGGAAATTTACTATGTGATCCTAAGTCCATATTCCTGACTATGCAACGGTTGGAAGTAGATGATGTCAGTCCATTCCAAGGGTTATGTACACAAAACTTACAAAATGTTCTTCGCTCTTGCATAAAATGCATACACAGTATCAATGAGCAGGGAACTTCAAAGTTTTTTTATGGATTGCTGCTGGCATGGACCTTTGTTGATTGAAAATAAAATACCTTTCACTCTACTGTTCAAGTAGCAGTTTTGGAAGTTAATCATCAATCCCTGGTGTTTCACCCTGTTGTATTCTGGAGGCTATTCTAATGGCTTCTTCCAGAGACTGTTGTTCTCCAAGCTGAAACAAATGCATTTAAAACACAAATAAATCCATCATGTTGCACACGGCTATAGATTTGTAAAAATAAAAACAGAGGTGAAACCAAAGATTCAGATATGGGATCAATACATTAACACAAATAAGCGTGATCGGTATTGTCACACCTCTTCTGGGCAATATATACAAGCCGCTATCTAATCAGCATGACAATTAAGATAGCTTCACATAGCAGATTAAACAGTCTTTCTATGTATCTATCAAATAAATTTTCATCAAAGACTGCATGGTAAACACATTTCAAGACACACAAAGTCGATGATATTTCAACTTGGCAGATACAACAAAGCTAAGCTAAGGCTTTTGAAAGTCCTAGTGGCTGCCGAATTACATTTTAACACTGGTAAGGCAAGCAAACATACACTTCAATGTATGCTCATTGCAGAACCCTGATTGTATTAAAAAAAAAAGTAGTTATGACACTGTTTCATTCTACAGTAGGTTAGAGAGGAAATTATCTTGTAGTTGCTATTACCATCAATATATCTGCAACATCAGAAGCAACAGCAACAAACCCTGAATAAAGACAACTGGACACAGTTTTGGGAAAAAATCCATAGAGTTTAATAGTATATACACCATGCAGGTACATCCAGTGATGGGAACACTGGAGACAACTTCAACCTAACAAAAACCTAAAGCTGGACATTACCTATTGGCTCAGGAGAAAGATGTACTAGGGTGCAAATGTGAATACAAGATTATTTGACAGATGGATAGTTGTAGTTTTCACAGGCACTGGATATCCCATTCTGAAGCCACTCAAATTAAGAGCAGGTCTGTTATCCAGCTCCTTAGGACTTCAATCTGGCTATCAAGCTATTTGCTTTACCATTATTTAGAAACCAAAATGATTAATTTATTAGTATGAAGCACAAAAGAGAAAAAAAATCAAGAACTCGGGAATAATCAATAATTTTAATATTCAATTCTCTCTCTTCTTGCCTATATTTTATTTTAATTCAAAGGACTTTCTCTGAGGGTGCAACTTACCTTTTCTCTTTCTTTCCTCTCATGCTAACAATTTCCTTCTGATACACTTTCTCTTATATGCAGTTTTGATTACTCCAACTTATCTTAAAAGACAGAGTTCAGAATTAAGAGCTTCTCAACTTTCATTGCTTTTCAACCAGGATCTGATTTGCTATTTTCTGTTTAACAAAGGGAAAGTAACAATCTCTAATTTCCACTTGAAGATATTAACAAAATTCCTTTCAATCTGAGGTCTTGAGAAAGTAGTGCGCATACATACGCTTAGACTTCAGCATTAATCCTGAGACTCAAATGCTCAAAGGTTTTGATCTCATTCATTTCAGCAAACATGAACAGTTTGAAGGAACCAGACTTAAGTTGCTGTTACTTTCACATGCAAAATATATTTTACCCCTGAAAATGAAATTTGAAACTGCCTTTAAAATTCATAAGATGTATCACATCCATGAAAATTGTTCTCCTCCTTATTGTATACTGTTTCAGGGTGTACTTTTCGTGTCTTTCATGTTCTCTAGAGTAATGTTTCATTAAACCTTCCAGTCAAGCCAACCTTCCCTCTGAATAAACTAGTCTCAAAGACACTTGTCTAGGTTTTGATTTGGGTTACTTTCTAGATGAAAGCTTAATTTGTGCTTGGTTTCCATGTTCTTTTAAATTAGCCCAATTTAAATGAAATTCATACCTGCAGCATCTGGACAACGTGAGGAACTATTTACAGGGACTGCTGCTTGTACACATAAACAGAAGGTTACTATTTCCAGAGATTGCTGATTATTAATCTTTCTACATAACTGTTCACAATCCTGTGCTATTAGCATTCTGTAGTTCAAGTAACGAATTCAATAAAATTATCTGTACAAGTTCATAGCAATTTACCCATGAGAGTTTGGCTTCATATGCATGAGCTTTATATGTAATGCTGAAGGGTGAAGGAAAGTGCTCTTCCATTGACAACCTGTAACTCCATGAATGATTCAGTTGACATGAAGTTTGGCCCTCTCCCAACCACCCCCTTTTTGGAAGTTCTACAAGCAGATTTGGGCAATCAGGTACTTATTACTCCTTTTTCTAACCTTAAATATTATTTAAAATATGAGACTGTACAGTTATGGACTATTTTTTCAGGGGAGCCAGGCTTATTCAAATAATTTGTTACATGACAGGGACTTTCTAGCATTAAGAAGTAAGAAACGCTCAAAAAACATTTATCACCATCTTACCTGTACTGCAATCTGTGTTCCATTGGACGTAGCCAACAATGTAACAGGTCTAGTTTCTGTAGTCACTAAATGGTGCCCGTGTTGCTGGTGTCCCATTTCTGATGAGGCACTATGAAATGCTGCTAAGTCTTGAGCCACAATAGCAACCTTCAAGATCAAAGGAAAAGAATCAACTGGATGACAGATCCGTTACTGTTACTGATCTCATACAATTATCTTCAATGTTACAATTAAATTCAAGGCTGTGATTGTTCATCACCATAATTTTATTGTGCAAAATATACATTTATTAAGAAAGGTTGCCAACACAGTGTTCTCAATGTTATCTATTAGCTCTCAAAAAATAAATACCCTCAGAAGTTCAATAAATATGTACTTAAACAAGTGTTTCCTAACTGCTAAATACAGTCCCATATTATTAGAGTAATAAAAGTTATAGTTCATACTGGATTCTATTTTTAGCTTTGTCACTCATTTACTACATGACATTTTTGGAAAATGCGTAGCACTTCTAGATTTTATTTTACATATACCTGAAACGCCCCCCCACAACAATGAATTACCAGGCTGGTACCTCAGAATTTTTTTTTGTTGCCCAATTACTGTTTTTAAAAGATTCTGCTGTAAGTTGATGTTTAGCACTGAGCAGAGTGCACAGTAGTTTTATGAATGGAATGCTATGGTCAGGTGCTGAAAATTGCTTTACTTGGATAAATCTGTGTGAATGACAGAACCACGATGACTTAGGTGCCTATTTTAGATCGTCTTAAAAAGGAACATTACACGTGTATGCAGGATAATTAATATCTTACCTGCTGTCCTTCGGTGCCTTCTGCAGTGACCATCGCTACAGAATGTGTTCCCGCAGAGGAGATGACAGCGTCATGGGCAGGGACTGTGATGGTGGTGCCATCTTGTGTTACCATAGTGATAGTATTGCCAATGGCCTGCATATCTGCCTGGGAGATGTTCACCTGAAACACAAAATAATTCCTGAAGTAAAAAATGGGGGTCTGATTGCTGCTTAAGTCATACCCGAGTCTTAGTTTTTGGCAATATAACAGATGTCTCTATGCAAGATTTGAAAAACACAATGATATGCATTTGAAGTGTAACAGCATTTATCAAAAAGATACCTGCTGGTTCCTTCTAATTCAACTTCTTCATTTGAAACAGAAGTTGTAGCAATGCAGAACAAAAAGGCAACTTGTTCATAACAGAAGGGAAAAGATATTTTCTTAATATTTGATATGACTGGCATTGCTTGTGCATTCCTTGAGAATCACTGCCACTTTGCCAAGTCCCTATCTTGGATAAAACCCCCTCATCACATCTTACTGATTGGGATCTAATCTTCCATGACCTTTCAGACACACTTATCTGTTCACAGTAATAAGAAAGAGGACACACACTCACCCCAGAGTCTACAGCTCCATGTTAATCAGATCATCTCCCAAATAACTGCTCGATAGATTATCTATGCGTCTTACACAACAATGTGATTCAAGGTAGTACCACCTGACATTTTTATCTTAATGGAAACACTAAAGAGGCCTGTAAGTGCTTAGAATTTAAACTGCAAATAAACAGATAATAAAAAAATAATGACATAAATTACTGATGTCTGCAGTATAAATGTATTAGGGCATCAGATGCGCGATTTGATGTCTGACTTAGGAGGTAATAAAACATCCAAGATCTAAGGTCAAGCTAAAGGATAACTGGAAATGTGACAACTCCATGTCAAGGCTTCTGTGGGCCTTCATTTTAGAAGGTAAGAACACCAGTTACTTAGTAATGTTACGGTGTTCAGAGTTAGCAATGTAACAGCCCTTTTTAACATTTCATATTCAAATTGGAACTGGAAATATCTTCCATATACTACTGGCATTTCAGCTGCCTTTCCACTCGAGACAAACTTCTCCCCATATGCCTTCATTATACTGCCACAGCTAAATAAGAGAGTTGTGTCAAAATCTCCTCCCAATGAGATTTCATAAGAAATCATTAAAACATATGTTGAGAGGACTTTTCAAGCGGAGGTAGCATCAAAACATTCTCTATCCTCTTGTTTATGTTAGAAATGGTAAGAACCGCATGCCATCAAAGCTTGGAAAACAGGCTCCTACACCAGAAAGATCTCCTATACCTGTCCTCCCCAAAAGACTCTGCAGACAAGACAACAGTGACTGTGACCATCAAATACTGATACAATAATCAGTGAATTCTGAGAAACCTCAAAAACTTGCCTAAATATACAACTGTTAAAATAGCCCGTGCCTACTTTAAAAGTGACAAAAATAGCAGAAGAGTGACAAGGATAGTAAAAAAAAAAAAAAAAATCTTGCTTTGCATTAATACATGTCAGAATGTTAGAATAGGTGCTTTAATGTAGGTATTCCAGAGGATGACCAACCTTAAACATATCTTGACCCAACTCCAAAGCAGCTTCCTTCCTTACGAAACCCATGTACGTATTTATCAAGAATCCTAAGTGATTTCAGAAAGCACATGAAGCATCTGCAAAATCTGCCTCAACTCTCAGCATATTTTTGTCAGCTCTTTAACATGTTTACTTACATGTTGGGTTCCGTCTTGGGATATTAGTGCTACTTGTTGACCTAATCCTGACTGAGTAACTGTAGCAACCTGTGCAGAAATTACATCTTCTCCCTCTACGCCTGTCACATAGGCTATCTGGGGCCCTTTGAGAACATCTTCACCTTGACCTGTTGGATACAAAGAAAGCAAGAGGATAGTTTACATACTCTAAATGCTGCCAGGAAAACTAATGATGAGAATTAAGCGCCAGCCTCATTTGAGGCTTTAAGCAATCCAGTGGAAAAATTTTAGCAGAAAGATGAGAAAAAATGAAAGAAGGAAAGATATATAAAGCAAGTCAGAAAGTCTACTATTTTGTGAACAGGGTGTATAATCTTTTAGCAGTGAGTTTTAACATACAAAAATACTACAGATAAAGAAAATACATATTTATTTTACAAGCAAATATTAAAACGGTGACAAACGTTTGTAATTAATTCATTACATGTTATCCTCTCCATACAAGAAGCTCCATGCAAACACAACTGGCAGCTTTTAAAGAGTTATTAATTAACAAACACACAGAAGCAAACAGTGATGCCTTTGTGTGAAGTTTTAAGTAAGTTCATTATCTTAATAAATGTTTAACCTCAGCAAATGAATCTTATCATTTCCTTAAAGGAAGGACTGGACCATTCTACTACTACTCAAGCTATTCTGCTTGAGGCATTCAATGCAGTTTCCCACCCACATACAACTTTTCTGACCAAGACAGTTTGTGCATATACTTCCTATCTTCAGAGATACCTAAAAATCACATTTGACAAGTGGTATTTGTCCTACCACAGTACTTCCCTCAGTCTGATCTTTTAGTCATAGGATTTGATGCTCATGATACCACAGGAAACATATTCTAAGGAGTACTGCAGCACATGAGCTTATTTCATCTTTCCCTCTAAGTCCAGTTTAAAGAAAATGCTATTAACCACAGCAAAGCCAGCGCAGGATCAGACTGCTGCAAAGGTGGTTTCTCAAGGAAATGCCTTTACTCTGGCACGAGACTGTTATGGTATTATATGTATCATGACAAAAATCCATAGGAAAAATACAGTAGGTTGCAAACACAGATTTCGCATGCTTATAGGTCCCTTCCCACATTCATATTTACAGCAGGTTTGCAACTCCAATTTCCCCTCTTATCCCCAGGACTAGTATGAATGAGTTTATGGTCTGGTCAATTACTCTCTGGGTTTCTGTTTACACTTCGCGTACCACACTAAAAAGTCTTACAAATAAGTTAAATAACAATACATATTGCACATTTTAATCTATGTTTTAATGTCCTTGGTGATAAAACAAACAGCAAAATATTATCCAGCCCATTTTTTGTATGAGAAATTAGAAGACCGAAACTCTAACCTGGAGGCGGCTCAAAAAAGGCCTCTTGTTCTTCTTCAATGGGCTCTGTGTCATTGTGTGCTGTCCGCTTGTGCATAGCAAGTGTAGAAATCTGCTTGTATGTTTTCCCACAGTGATTACAGTTATAGGGTTTGGAATGAGTATGTACAACATGATGCTTGTATAAACTGGAATACTCTGTAAAACGTTTATCACAACCAGGAACTGTACAGACATAGGGCTTCTCCCCTACACAGAAAAACAAGAGGGATAAAGAGAACTTTATTGATGATGCACAGAAAAAAAATGTCAACAAATGATATTTAGTGACACAGTCACTATGGACTGTACTTCAATTTCAAAAGAAACATTGAAGCTCAAGGTTACAACGTTTATTAATGCAGCCTCTCACTGTTGTTCTTTTTCTGTTTTGTTTTGAACTATCGCCAGTGAAAGCCGAGCTCTTTTTCTCCCTATTGTTCCATCTAAAACCTCCTTCTGATGAAGGTAGAAGGATACAGGCTGAAAGCTGTGGTGTCTGTTTGGCACTTGATTGTGAAGTTTATTCTTTTATTACTGGAAGGTCCATACTTCTCCTCAATAACTAGGAATGTTGATACAATAGTACAATTTCATTCAGTTTTGTGTCTTTAAGCTCTGAAAAAATCCGTAGGAAGCAAGTTATGGTTTCACATGAAAACACCTTTTATTTAAAAATAAAGGAAACAAATGTCCGAATTACATTATAAACTAAAAAGATAACTCAAGATACAAAATGTACCACTACTAAAAAACTTGTCCGTGCTTCTGTAAAATATATAAGGCTACCAAGGTGATATATATGGCTATTACTTGTTTTTACATATTAGAACTTTTGAGCTGCACTGATTATTTCTGCTGACTAATCCTGCCAATCAAGTTGGATAAGTATTTTTACCTCTGTCTATAAAAAGAGGGTTTTGACCACAGATCCAGCAGCAAGGAAAAGACAGATGGCATGGAAGGGTGACTCAAAACGGTGAGCTAAAGTCAAGCTCCAGTTTGTGCTTCACTGTTATTTATAAAAGAAACAGCTCACAACAGAAGCAAGTCCCAGAACCATAACAAGGATTTGATTTAGCCCAGTGCCCTCTAAAACAAACACAAAACCTTGTCTTCAAAGAGCTTTGTATCCAAAACAGAATTACTCTGCCTTGAGAGTAAGGCGAGAAACCCAAATGCTTCTCTGTCATCAGCTGTGGGGAGACAAGGCACCAAAGAAAGTCCCAAGTTGGGTCATGTAAACATGACTCTACCCAACTACAATGCACCAGAACAAATAATGAGAATGACGCAGCCTCTCCCAAGCAGATTCAAAACACAAACCGTCAGTCGGATACCTGTGTGTATTCTCACATGATTCTTATAGTTGGTTGCACTGGCAAAAGCTCTCCCACATCCTGGCTCTGTACAGTAATAAGGCCTTTCTCCCGTATGCGTCCTGATGTGAACCTTCCTAATATTAGACGTTGTGAATGACCTGCCACATCCTTCAAATGGACACTTAAAGGGCCTTTCACCTGAAAAAAAAAAAAGAAAAAAGATACATATGCAGAAGTTAGAAAAGAACAAAAATCCTTGACTGAATTTAGGAATCCAAAGCTACTTAACTCTGGTTTTTAGACCCTCAGTCAGAGCTACCCTGAGCAGTGTCCTGCTCTTTAGCCGAAACAGGCAAAAATCAGGAAAATCATACAAACTCTAAGATAAATTACGAAGCATTTAGATTAGTACTTTTTGATGTATAAAACAGATTCCAATTGCTTGGACTAGACTCCGGGTTGTCCATATCCTAACATGTATTTAACACCCTCTCTCAATTTATACATACATTATCCAGAACAAGTTTATCAGGCAATTTGTTGATTGCAATTCATAACATGAAAAAAACCCTTCATTTAGCATATAACCAAGATACAAATAGCTTAGTAAAACTCACTATAGAAAGCACTTAACCTTACACATGCTGAATGAACTTTTTAAGAGACAGACCAAATCCCAAGTTTCAAACCCCAAATCAAACACAAATACAACTTCTTCTTAAAATAAGCCTATTTGTGTGACAGAAATTTAAGCACAATAACTTACATCATAGCACCAAAACATTTCACCATGAACAGTAGATAAAACCAGTCCCTGTCAAGTACCCTAACATCCCTGTCCTTTCAGATCCAAACAAAGTGCACAGAAGGGGAGAGCAAAGGGCATCAGCTTTGGAGAATTGACAGCCACCTGACATTCTGTTCTGTTTTAATTTCACACTTCCCAGAGCTAAATCAGTTCCACCCACTGTACCGCTTACCAAAACAGAAGAATCGGAAAGCAAGAGAGGGCTCATCACCACTACAGACAAAACATTAGGTACTTGGAGACATAAATAAAAAACAAAGTCCTGATAGAGACGTTAATACCACAAAACTCCAAAGCAGTTAGCTCCTTGGCAGTGGAAAGTACAATTCACTCCTTCGGGCAGCTGTTTTGGGCAGGTTTTTCAGCCTCTTGCCAAGGCTGCCTCGGTGTTGTGTTACCATGGCTCCCCTAATCCCAGCACCAGCACAGGACCGCAAATCTCGCTTGAAAGGTGCCGGGCTGCAGAGGCAAGCCCGCCCGACAACAGACAACCGACCCTGCACTGGAAACCAAAACAAACTGCTCTTGGACTGCCCCCAGGAATGTCACCCGACCGGTTGGTGAAGCTGGCCTTTTAATGCAATTGTTAGAGAAGCGCTCTGTTTCCAGGTGACCGAGATTTCTACCATTAGAAATGCAAAGCCTTTCAGAAGCCTGCAAGTTCTGCTCGGGAGCAGCTATGAGGAACCATCCACACCAGCTTTTCTGATACCAGGATAAAATGTCTAGGGAAGCCATGGAGAATCCCGAGACGAGCATCTGAAAGCAACGGAAAGAGAGACTGGACTATTCCTGAAAGGGAGGGGAACATCACTTTTAGCTAAAAAAGTCAGAATATGAAGAAAGCACTAATGTTGCTCTACATGATAAAGGAACAAAAAGGTTTCAGAGCTATGGGAGAAAGTAGGCAGAGCCCAGACTTGCCTCCATCGGGTGCCCTGTTGCAGTTTATGTAGGGTTACGAGCATAAACTGCTCCATCTGCAAAAAGGGCTTGGTGCAATTTCCTTCTCGTTCTTTGTTTTTTTGCAACTACTCAAATCTAAAAAAAGACACCCCTGAACTCCAGTCCCTGGACTGTTGGGAGTCTATGATTGTATTGTTAATATTGTTCAAAAGGGGAAATAGTTACACAGGGCTAAGGTCAGATCTTCTGTCTTAACTAATAAATTAGATGAACGAGATTAGACTGCCATATAACTTCTATGACCATAAGGAAGTAAAGGAACTAGTCTACAGCTAATCAAATTCTTGTCCATTCTACAGAAAACCTTCAGTTCACAGTCTGTACTTGGATGTGCTACGTAGCATCAAACAGTTCTCTTCCAGAACTGAAAACAGATGACACTTCATCCTGATGATAAATTTAATATCAGGATAGAACTAATCCCAACAGATTTGGTTTGAATAAAGAAGTCCAGAAAAGCAGAATTATCTCAATGTAATCTTGAATCTTAGTAATTTTTGTTGCCTGCTTTTATTTGCCCTCTGCATTGTTCTTTTCAACCTGAGAAAAGCCTATTTCTTAAATAAGTTTTTTTCTTTTACTTTCTAAGCCTCAGAAAGTCCAGAGGAAAAACTTGTCAGCAGCCTAGAAGGCAAGTAAATATACTTAATGGAATAGGTTACTAAGTGATAGATTATTCTTCCTACGATTAAGGTTGGGACTTCTTTCCTTCTTTTTTTTTTTGGTAGATCTCAGGAACAAAGAAGACATTGTGCAAACTTGTTCACAAGTGTGCGCACCCATGGAGTTTTGCAGACTCTAGTATGTGCTATTTAGAATTTATTTGAGTTTGGCTTTCATGGTTTTTGGTTTTGTTTTGGGGTTTTTTTGACAAAATGTAAGATTTTGGGTTTTATGCATTTGGAAATTTTTATAACATTAAATTTTCTATGATATTTTTGTTTCTTTTTCAGCTGCAGGAAGAGACAGGAAACCGGGATAGCTATCTATCAAATATAGACTGATAGTTATAGTTGAGAACTGTCAACCTTTGTGAAGCTGGATGCAAATTTTTTTAAAGCATCAGAACTTCAGAAGACTTATACCATTTGTAAAAGGCAAGCCATAGTACTGAGGAAAAGGTCCGTGTTCTGTTACAGCAGCAAATGAAGCTGTAAAGGCACCGAGTGACTCAGTGACAAGGGATGCACTGCTAACAGTTAGTGCATTTGTAATTTTTTCCAAGTAAAGGAAGCCATTTGCAGTAGATGCTTACCACACTGTAATGTTGTTGAGCTAACTGGGGCTTCAGAAACAGAATATGCACAGTCTGATTTCATAAGTACAAACTCACAGAATGATCAAAGAGGGAAAAAAAAATTCCACCTAAGCAAATTAACAAAACAAAACAAAACAGAGTGATAACAGTACCTGTGTGGGTTCGGATATGTTTCTGCAGGTCTCCTGAAGTCTTGAATGATTTGGTGCAATTTTCTTCTGTGCACCGATAAGGCTTTTCACCAGTGTGTGTTCGGACATGACTTTTTAACCCATACCCTGAAGATCAGAACGAATGTTGTAATAATATAAACATACAACTAGGACACTCATAAACCATCCCCATCAAATGCTGTGCTTGCCGCTCAATGGGGAAGCTCCCTATTGAGTGAAATTTGCTCTTCCACTCTTCACAAGCTCTTCATTCTACAATACAGATCAGCAGAACTCTAGATACAGTTTAGAAATTCTTTCATTCTTCATTTACAAAGGAAGTACACTTCCATAATGCTTGTCCTTCCCTTCAAAAGGATAAACTGTAGTGGTTATCATGTGGACAAATATTTATTTTGTCCTCAGAGGCAGCTGTATGCTCTGTATGCCATCTACTTTTTAACTCATGCCACTACTGTTACCAAAGTGACATTTAATTATTAGTTCATACAAAAATCATTAATTCAGCAGTAAAAGCTCTACTACTATCTGTCTCCAAGTTATTAGAATTATTTTAAACTATATTAACAACACTATCACATATATAGGTGCCAACTGATAGCAGTCACGGATACTCACTCCCCTAAAGGTTACTTATAAGAACTCATTGCCATCAAAAATCTTACCAGTCTAAAGCAAGTTTTGGATCAAGCCCTCTGTAAAGTATTTTTCAAAGAGCATTTTACCAAGATTTTTCTTTTCTGCACTTCTTTGAAAAGAACATGGCTAGAGAACCCCAAACCAGTCATTTTAGAAAATGGACTTGAATTTTTACTTCTGTGCAGAAGGGACATATAAATTTCTACAAAATAAAGTAACGGTCTGTAAGAGGATGGCACCTGCTTTTAAGTTTAACAGTGTCTTCTCATTTCATCCCTAAAAAAGTAGAAATTCCTATTTTTAATGTTTTTAAAAATACAAAGCATGGCTATCAAGCTGAGCATTAATTCATTCTTACCTCTAAAATAAGCTCAGTTTCACGATTCAGCCCAGGACAGTTCTTAATATTTCAACAGCGAGCATTCAGTACTTAAAACAAACTTTATCAAAGGCAAAGGACTGCTTTGCCTTTATCAAAGGCAAATGACTGTACAGTGGTACAATGGCTCTGACAAAAAATACAGTATTAAGAGATAAACAGCTGTTTCTAGCCATACATCAATCTTTTGCAATGGAAGAGAATATTTCACTATGTGTTTTTAAAATCCCCTTATGAACACAACGCAATTAAACTTAGGTGCAACCTTTTAAGTATGGCTGTTTCCTTTTGTATTTTCTTATCACCGTTTCTTTTGCTTGTTTCTATTCAAAGAAACAGTAATAAATGTATTAGATCAGATGAAGTTATTTTATAAACACCTTAGGGATTTTTTTTAAATAGAGCCTAACAAGCACCATGATAATTTACATTCAAACTGAAGGAATAAATTTGAAAGATGCTTTGATTTTTCCCTTTCTTCCATAACTGCATTTCACTTGATGAAGTTAAATCACAGGGAGAGCACCATTTATGAACAGCGTAGTCTGCAAAATGTAGAGTTCACTTCATAAGATATATCATTCTTTGATACAAAAATCAATAAAGAACACTTAAATGGTCATCTTCCACCAAAGTTCCTCTCAAATTTGAAACAGGTTTGGCTTTTTGTCACCTCATTTTACTTACACTGTTTATTTCTTAAGAAAGCCTACTTATTCAACATAACGGCTAACTGTAGCATGACAGGTGAAGAGGAAGGAAAAACGTCAAGTGTTTCGCCTCATTGCCCCTTCAGGAACCAAGGGTTAAATCTTTTGTCTTTTCTATATGCTACACTAGCAGAAACTGACTTTTTTTTTTGCAGTTCTCCTGACTAAGTTCTATATTTAGCAGTTTAAAAAGGCAATATTGAAAACTTATTTTATGTAGAGACAAGCAGTAACAAGCAGGAGGAGCTAATCCACAAGTTTACCTGTTGCAAAAGCTTTGCCACATCCAGGATGTTCACAATGATATGGTCTGTCTCCTGTGTGAGACCTCTCATGCACCTGTCGAGACATCCAGTACACCGATTTAGTGAAATGTATCGGATTTATTCAGCACAAACCCATCTCATTCTTACAGACAGTACATTTTATTTCTCTTCCTAAGATTCGCATTCAAGTACGGTCTTAAAATCAAGGATAAAAAATAATGCAATATGGTAATGATGTTTTCCCTAAAACTAAAGACGTCTCTTTCCAAGGTCTAACCTGATCCTTTTCATTTTGCAAAAGAAACCTTTCTGCAAATACACACAGAGTTGCCATCATGCAACTACATAAAAGACACCATGTAAAAATGCCTCAGATACTGCTCTTTACCTGATTTTTCACTCCACTGAGCATTTCTAATGATGCCCTTATATTGCATGAAACCTCTACAGCAAGGACACCATTTTAACACAATCCACAGAGTGAATTAGTCACTGACCCCAGATTTTTGTCAGAGATAAGGTAGGACTGTAAGGAGTTTACCTCATCAGCAAGTGATTACCTCAGCCTAAGCTGGAATGTGAACAGTTCTATGTCATTACTGTTTTAGTAATTCCTTTACTTAATTCAAAAACAGGAAAACAATTAACAGTTGCCATGTGTAAAAAAAAAAAAGTTCCAGCTTTTCACTTTGAATGCTGGATTGTCTTGGAGAGTTAGACTTTTGTGTTATGATGGTAAAATCTTCAAAAAGTTGGAATTTACTGGATTTCACAATTTCTGTGACACTGCTGGTAGAAATTGTCTCAACAAGAGTTTTCTTACTTGCTGGCAATTTGGGAATCTAAAGCGATCCCACACCTCTCCAGGACAACCCATTATTGTGAAATCAATCCAAAGCAGCACCTTTGTTACAGATTCTCTGTTAATTTGTTACTTTTAACTCTATAACCTGTCAAAAAAACCCAAACAAAACACTCCTGAAAAGCAACAAAGCTCGTTTTTCGTCTCATCACCTTGAGATGGTGAGCTGTTGTGTACAGTTTTCCACAGCCATCATAATCACAGCGAAAGGCTTTCTCTCCGCTCTGCTGGGGTTTTGCAGTCACTCTTGTTCCATGGCCTTGCAAGACAATCTTAAATTGAAAAAAACCCAACAAAACACCATTTAAAAAGCCCCACAATCAATCAGAAAATTCCCACACTTAATTTTGCTATCAAGTCAAAGCAGATTCTGACTGGTTTCTTTTGTCTTTCTTTGCTATGCCATGCATTTCTTAGTCCTCAATAGATACACTAAAATGAATCACTAAAAAAGCATAAACTCTGATGAAAGGAAAGAGAGTACTAAACATATTTACTTGTAGCTAGCAAATTTATATGCTAGCGGTCCTTAGCCAAATAACAACAAAGACAAAATAATTTGGAATATAATCCCAGTGGTAAAATGACCAAAATAATAGACAGAAGAGGCTTAGATTACAGCTAAGGCAGTGGATCCATTCCTAAGGGACATTAGCCATAAACTAGACCACCTTCATGGATATGTTCATGCAAAGGCCAAACAATAATTAAATGTACTTATAATGAGAAGGTTTTGAAAATGAAGGAAAGCATTTTGTACTCTGTCAGTGACGCACGTGTTTCGATCAAACTAGCTGAAGCAATATGAGTTAGGTTCTACTCTCCCTTCTGGTATGACACAACAGGAAAATATACAAAACAGTTTTGTGATGCAACTTAACTCTCTTTTAAAAGCTTTTTTATCACTAATATTCAAGAAACATTCATGTAGGCTGAAGAAAGAGGCAGAAGCCCAAATGTAAAGTGTTTGGTGCAGCTGTATGCAAAGTAATTGAGACTACTCGAAAAAGACTAACCTTTTTTTTAACCACCCCCTTCTTATGGAACCAATTCCATTATGAATTGTCAAAAGAACTTATCACAGAATGGAGGAGATTGGCAGGCACCTCTGAAGATCTTCTGGTCCAACACCCCCTGCTCGAAACCCCCAGCTGCAGCAGGTTTCTCACAACAGCATCTAGATGGGTTCTGAGTATCTCTAAGGATGGAGCCTCCTAAAGGCTGCCCCAGCCTTCACATTCTCAACTGATTCTTCTTTGTAAGCATGAGATCCATCAGAGCTGCTCAATAACCTGCTTTAAGTTGCCTGTTGCTAGAGAAGAAGAGAGAGAGGGCATCTCCTCTTTCTTATTTATACCCTGGTTTATGTAGAAAATCGCATGGAATACTGGGAGATTGAGTTCTTCCTCAGTTACAACCTGGTTATCAAGAAGGGTCCAAAAATCGAAACCACTACACCCCTGAACTCCAAAAATCCTTCCAGATTTCATGTGCCCTAGGGTGATGCTCTTTGAGAAGATACCAGGATGGCTAAAATACCCCATGAGGAACTGCGCCTGTGAACATGAGACTTCTTCCAGCTGTTTAAAGAAGTTTCATTCACTTCTTTCTGATGAGGCACGCTGTAGCAGCCAGCCTCCACAACACCACCTACACTGGTCTGCCAGCTAATTCTGTCCCATTGGCTCAACTTGCTCATCACTCATCACATAGCGGAGCTCTGTGCAGCCCTGCTGTTCTCACATGAAGGGCAGTTCCCTCCTCCTCCATCTGGCCTCATTGAAGAGCCTGTACCCATCCACTACAGCCTTCCAGTCATCTGAAATATGCCACCATGTCTCCCTCATCCCAACAAGACCGTAGCCCTGCAACTGTGCACAGACCTCCTATTCCTTATCCAGATAGATTGGAAATCTGATTGAGGACAGCTTGCCTAAGGGGTTTTCAGAGGGACGCCCCCTGTTTCCTTCAGACTATTTGAAGACTAAAGATACCAAGTTGAATAAGAAACCTTTCAACAACTGTAATGTATGCCACCACCGCATCAGAAAAACTACACTGGAACCACAGGGCAAAGCAACCTAATGAATCAAGAAACCCATTACTAACACTATTGTTTAACCTACAATATCATGCATCACAGAAGCTACTTTTATACTTCAAGAGTCATGAAGATAATGCTCAGTTGAACACATGAACTAAAGCAATTTTCTTACTTGTTTTTTCTATCAGTAAACCTACTTGTACTTCTTTGTTGTTTCAACATATAAAAACA
This sequence comes from Piaya cayana, assembly GCA_013389865.1. NCBI lineage: Eukaryota > Metazoa > Chordata > Aves > Cuculiformes > Coccyzidae > Piaya > Piaya cayana. Next base: position 10,002 of record WAAB01014253.1, on the reverse strand, counting down.
TGTATATAGTTGCTAAGATCTACTATAAAGCTGAAGTATGCCAAAGTTTACAAGAAAATTAAAACAGTTCTATAATCAATGTGCTGTTTCTAGTATCTGTAAGGAAATAATGAGACATAATTTTACTACTATTAAGACTGATACAAAGGGAGGGGAGGGTGGAAATATTTAGGGAAAAAAAAATTAGTTGAATATCATGGGTATATCATTTGTTATAACAACTGCTCGCAGAACAATGTGTTTCTTCACAATACACTAGTTAGTATGACCAGATTAAGAATACCATTAGTATTATCACAGATAGTGTATTAAACTTGCTGTTCTTGGAAGATAAAGCTCTCTAAAGAAACTAAAATATCACATGTTAGGAGGCACAAAATCAGAAGAATGTAGCAAATAAGCAACTTCCTAATAACGTGAAAATTCTTAAGTAGAATTGTGTCCTTCATAATACCTTGAAATAGACAAAATTTAAGAAACCTCTACGTTTAAAAGAAATCACGCACAAATGCATCCTGAGTTTAGACAGGTAACAGAGCAGAACAACAAAGATATGAAAGGTCTCAGATAAGACTTTCATATCGTACACATCCACACTTCAGTCCCATGATTCTGCTTTTATTATGAACAGATGGGTATGACAGGTTTGAAAGGACAGTGTGTGATAGCGATTTGGTCACACTGTCTTTTGTTTTCACATGTAGAAATCACAAAGAGATTTCATGCTTTTTTCTCTGGTGAAAAACCTAACCACATGCAAGTTGGAATGCGTGCTTAGCAGCGTGACATCTGTTCTGTTCTTGTGTTACCTGTGGACTTAAAAACTTAATAAATATACACCTATTTAATACTGTATCTAAATAAGAAATGATTTTATTCCAAGTAATATATTTCACAATGAATTACAAGTAAGTATCTATATCTACTTATATCAAGTTATAATCATAACTAACATTTCCACAGATAATTGACAGCTTTGGGATGCTTCAGTTGGCAAACTGAAGTCACCTTATAGGGGTCAGAATTTGAGACAAAGGCTCAACACCTTTTGAAACATCAGATCTGTTTTTCTTTGGAACATACAATACTCTAAAACACTGACACATTTCCATATGGTATATATATTGCCATACACACACAAGCAACCTCCAGATTCACTTTGTTTTGGGGTTGAGGTTGAAATCAGCATGTAAGTGGATAAGGGATAAAGGTCATTTTAGTTGATAGCCTCTTACTTTTAGGTAAAAACAACCAACATCTTATCTTTCTCTTCCTTGAATTTTGCATTTTCTTGGAGATGTAACAGTATTCCAACTTCCGAGTGTGCAAAAATTCTATATTTCTTGATTTCATTTTATGCAATATATGCCATATGTAATGCTAGTATTAGCTATTCTCTCCTTTCACATTCATGCCACACTGGCAAGAGTAGAGAGGCTGCAGCTTTAAATATGATGTGAACTAGCCTTTAAAAACATTAAAACCAGAGAATTTTGAGGTCATTGTCAGAGGTGAAACTATAATTTTTCCTTTCACAGGTGCTGTATCTTGGAAGATATTTTTCCTCTTAAATCAAATAAAAAGATAAAACAGTGCTTCTCTGACTTAATCTTTCTCTATGCAATGACTTTTCTGGTTTTGATTTTGTTGTTTGAACCTGCAAGGGCATAGGAGGTTTGGGTTTTTTGTTGTCATAATTCTTTGAAAGCCAGAATACATTTTGCTTTAAATTTCCCTTTAATTAAGTATGTTATGATGACAAATACCAGTCTCCTTACACAACTTTACAGATCCTAGGGAAAAAAGCTTCATACCTAATAACTTTTCCTGGATTTTCTATTGCCTTTGGAACTGTTAATATTGTCATATGGACAAGGTTTTTATACTTTTACATATTAACATCGTGAATACAGAAAAATAAATTGAAGTATTTTTCCTGCTTCTCTCAGTGTTCACTTGGAGCAATTGCAAAACCTGCAGTAAAAGTCAGGGACTGTAACTGGGCAAGTGGAATTAAAATAAGTCACCAAAGAGAGAACAGTTCAAGGCATATGCCTGGAATTGTCTCTCCTGAGAAGAAAGCAACTGACTGAGTCAGCGCTGCTTCTGCTTCAAGGACTATACAAAGTTATCTCATTCTCTGGAAAAGGACTTCTGAGATACCTATACCCCTACTAATGAAATACTCCAGTCACTGAAAAAAAGAAGAAATCTTAGAAACCCAACATAATTTATTACCTTTTAACAGAAAACTCCCAGGAAATGGTTAAGTATTAGATGATCTTTTAAAAATCCTGTGAAAGGATCTTGTTCAAAACCAGAAATATGACCTATCTGTATAGGTTTCAGATCTATAATTCCTGAAGTTTAGAAGCAGACCCTAGGTCATGGGTACACAGGACTACCCATCGCGCACATTGCTGTGCAGAAAAGAAATAGATATATTCTGTATTGGGCTACATACCTGCATTTTTTTATCTTGTTCATTTTCACCTATCATTCCTGTGCTGGCAACGCTGTCATTTCCATCAATAGATACCTGAAAAATGAAGTTGAAATAGGAAAAACATTTAGAGATTATTTTTATTCATCTGAAAAACAAAGGGTTGCAGACAGCGCCTGAAGGCTTATTTCATGGTTCTCTAGCTCCCTCTAGAAACGTGGTTATCCTGTAGTACAGCAGCTTCCATTAAAATCGCCACTTGCAACATCTGCATTATAGAACAGGTGAAGTGAGCATCTCAAATTTGTCTTAAAACAAGCTAGGAAGACTGCAAGAACCAAATATGTTAAATTAATAGACTGAAAAAAAAATGTATTAAAATAAATGAACAAATTTAACCATGTTGAGTTCTGACAGGAAAACAAACAAAACCCCTAAACATTTACTTCTTATAATAGGGATAGTTCTCTCTCACTCTCTGCTAAGTAGACACAACTTGTTTGGGAAAAAATGCCTAAGGCAGTGTGTTACACCTCAATTCAAAGTAGTCAAAATTACATCAGCTAAGCAAAGTGTCACATATTGCTCCATAAGTTTATTTTTAAAAACAGTCTGCAAGAAGAGAAAGGTATTGCTGCTTTCTGTTGAGCTTGTAAAAATGTTTGAAGGAGTATTCAATGTTAGTTTGAAATTTTTATTTAAATAAAGATATAATTGCCTATTAAAAAAACTCCCAATAAAACACAAAACCCCAAACTCTCACATAGATAAACTCAAAACACAGTGTCTTATTAGGCACTGTAGAAAAAAAACTGATTTAAAGTCTACTTTAAGTAGTTTCCCCAATCCTTAATTGCCTATGTAGAGCACACAGGCATTCACAATACACTCTGCATCCATTAAACTCAAGGCTGAGACTGATGCACCTAAATCTAGTCCAAGTGATTGTTCTCTAAAACAGTTCGGCAGGAATCTCCCTCAGCTGGTATGCTTCTGCCCTTTCACTGAGGAGGTCAAAGAAGGCTCTTGAGAGCATTAATGGCTGCGTGAAATACCTGGCTGCTCAAAATAGTGAAGCGCTATCATGACAGTTTGGTGTTCTCTCTTCTAATAGTCCAAAGACTGTCTTAATCATAATTTTAATTCTTAGATTGCAGTTGCCTTTGCTCACAGGTATCTTGTGATGCTACATTAAAACATTACGTATAGAGAAAATGTCTTAAAGTCTACCTTGGCTGCATATTGCTCCAAAGCACTGATGGTGTCTGGGTCAATAGTAGCATCTCCTGTATGAAGACCTGCAACTGTGCCGTCAGCTTGAATGGCTAAGATGGTATCTGACTGCGGCATTTGCACTGTGTGGTGAATGTAGGCAGTTGTCCCATCCTCCAGCTGGACTGCTTGTAACGCGCTCTGGTCGTAACTGTCTGAGAAATAATATCACAGAGTCTTATGAGAGAAAAGGAGTAGCAATGCCTGCATTTAACACAAGAAACTACTGATCAGGAAAAGCCTCCTAAAGTAATATATATGTATGAAAGACATGAAAAATATAACCAGGAGTATATGAGATACACAAAAATTACCACGAATAGCACAGATGAAATTTTAGCCCATACCTTTATTGCTGCACACTGAAAAATCACAAATCCATTTTTATATTGGTCTAGATTTATTTACAAAGGAAACCAGGAACATAAGTATGCTTTCCATTTCATATCCACTCATAAAAAAACAAAAATAGCGTAACAAATGAACTGATATCAGTACTTCAGATTTTAGAATTCATTGATCTGATTTTAAAAACAGAATCATGCAAAAGAAACACAAAATATAGGATGACTTTAACGGAAAAAATTCTTGATGGCATTCTCTCCTCTTAGCACTAATGATTGTAGAATGTAATGCTTGTCACAGTCATTTAAAAGATGTAAAATATCTACTTGTTTGCTCTTTGTAGGGAAGTAGCGCTATTTCCAAGACTAGTGTAATCATCTCCTGCAGTAATCTAAGACATCATTTAAAATAAATAAGTTTGTATTCTTAACTGCCAGCTGTTGCATTTTCATCCCTACTACCTAATGGCAAGATCATCAAGAGTGTCATCTTTAAAATTTAAGTCAATTTCTACATTCTTTAGCTCAAGAGAGATCGAATGATTGATTGATTCTTACCTGCGTTCTCTTCTCATTATCACAGGCAATTATTGCTGAAATCTGTATAAGGGCTTACATTCTCTACTAATACAACATATACATACTTTAATGTGATCCTGAGCTAAAAAAACAGTGAAATATGCTGGTTTAAAATCTGCTTATAACTGTTATATGAGGCCCAAACAAGGCACTGAACCTGTCTCATTTCAATAATTTCCAGATGTCACAAAGCAAAAGCAACAAGCAGTATACGTTGGGAATCTAACTAAATGACATCAGTCCAAAACGAGTACCATGTTTTACACGGCTGAAGTTCTGTTGAATTCTAATGCAATAAATAACACTTGAAAAAACTTACCTTTCGAGGTGTGATGAATAAACGCCGTAGTTCCATCTTCCAGCTGAACTGCTTGTCCATCTTCCAGACGCAAGCTGTCCCCTGTTTGGAAGAAAGAATAGCAATGCTTCAACAACAGTTTGAAAATTCCATTAGTTGAAAAGATTAAACACTAAATACACTAGTGTTCAGATTACAAAATATCTAGGATCTCTTAATGACTGTTTCCATTAAAATAAGAAAACAAGATATTATAATGATGGTTAATTACTTAATATTTATTAGTAATATGTATTTTTAGAATATATTCTTTGTATTACTACACTTACTGCTTTTAGGCATGGATACATGTTGAACATAAGCAGCAGAACCATCTTCTAATTGAATCACTTGGCCATCCATTAATTTAGCATCTGAAATACATTATTAGAATTCTTAAAAAAATATTCTGCATGACACATCGCAGCTTAAACACACAGTTGATATCTTCTGGTGTAAAGTATCAATTAAACATCACTGAAAAATAATGTTTGGTAAAGAGTATGCACAGTGTGACTCTACAGATTTGTCAAATTCTGGGATAAAAAAAAGGTAAAGGCCCATTTTCCTATCTATCAGGCAGAATGTTGATATTTGGTTTTGAAGCATAAAGATCATCTCACTGTTGTTTGACTTACGTTCTGCATTTGATAAATGCATCTTATTAGCAGCAGAAATAAATGCTTAATTTTAGAGTATTACTGCAATGCCTACAATTCCTAACTGGAATTGGAACTTCATAAACATCATGCAGATTTTGCCTGACTTTACAAACTAAAGGGTTTACGATCCAAAGGCAAGGTTAAAAAGAGGAATACAATTTCAACTGATCAAAAGCTAGTAATTTACTTACCTTTAGAATTGTGCTGTATGTAAGCTGTGGAGCCATCGGCAAGGGTAACTGCTTGCAAACTTACACCTTCCATGTTTTCTAAGTTGTCACCATCTAGCAAGGAAAAATGGTCATATTCACTACGACCAGCATAAACTAAAAATCACAACTCAACCACCTCCATAAATGATTACACTCTTTTAAAGCATAATGATTTCAGAAATAATAATGGGAACTAGTTCTTACTTGGTTTCTGGTTTTTGAACCTTGAACATATACTAAAGTCATATGTTCAAGATTTTACTCTGTTAACATGATAGCTAGAATGTTATTTTCCTTACCTAGAAAAGTTAAAATAGCACTGAATAATTAACTAAAAAGCTAAGGTTTTAGGAGAAATATTAATTAGGTCATGAATGTTAACAGGGAAATAACTACATATATGCTTGTATTGATAATTCTGTTTTGCACAATTGTTTTTGTCATTACTATATGCAAATCTATTTAGAGTAAAATATAAATTTAAGAAAAAGTTGTAATCGTGTAACTCACAACAAAGCTGCCAGAAAACATCAAGTTTAAACTAATCCTAAACCACCAATCTATTTTAAAACTTAACTTGCTTAATACATACTTAGTTATAAACTCGAGTTACGAAGGCTAGAACAGTAAAACTATAGTGAGAATAAAGTCAGATTTTATATTTCCTATTTTGGTACATTTACACTCCTAGTACCTTAATTAAAAGATAATTTCCTTTCAGAATTAAATTAGTGAACTTAATCAAATTCAGTTAACTAAGAAAATTTTGTTAGATTTTAAATTTAGAATACACTATGTGAGTTAAGAGTTTTATCTGAATTTCAAACAGAAAATAACAGAGATATTTTAACCTGAGGGTTCACCTTGTACAGCTACAGCTTCTGCCAGACAAAGAGTCACGTGCTGGGCCTCCATTCCTCCTCCAGAAAATTCAGTCATTCCCTGAGAGTCTCGATTTATCTGAGCTAATAACATTGTCTACCTAGAAAGAAAGTATTCACAAAACATAGAAAATTTAAACACAGAACCAGAACTAATTAGTCACTAGAACTATCTAGAGACAATCCAAGATTAATTAGACTTTTATACAGCTGCTACAAGTATTTTCTGTTACATGCCTTACAAAGAAGATGCAATGAATGATTTACTTACCTGAAAAATACTTAAGAGGGAAAAAAGTTATTTGGAATAAATAAATATTGTTACGCCAATTAACCAAGCTATTAAGAACTTCAGGCAGCTGTTACTAATAGAACTGCATCAACCACATCAGATTTCAGTTAAGTATGAATTATTCAACCTACGTATAAAGAATAACGGTGGTAATGACGGTATAAGTAATGATATCTTTTTGTCCCAAGAACTGAAATAAGGCTGACAGTTCCCCTCCGGCCATTTACGACAAAAGTAGGGCTTTAACTATATAAACTAAATATCTCTTTGGTGTCAGTAGAAGGTTTAGAATCTATCACACACTGGGCAATACGCACTTCATTTGCAGGTCTGACTGAATGATCCAACCATTTCCCTAAACTTGGATGAAAGTTTGTATTAAAAATCTTTTTTAAAAAATTCTCTCCTTGAAAATAATGAAGTATCTCGTGATAAAACTCACTGATAAGACAACAGGATATTGATTAGTGGGCAACAGTCACAATTCCACATGTATCTCCTAGAACCAGATACAGCCACCCCTTTGGATAGTTATCTTCTACCCAGACAGGTTTCAATATGGGAGATTAGGAAGTCAACTGAAACTCAAAGGCTATTACTAATTTTCAATATTATTAGATTAAGAAGGTGTAAAGATAATTCATATAACATTGTGTTCTACTAAATCACATGCTGGATTTCACCACAGGGAAAAATCTATCTCACTCCCAAAAAAAAACAAAACAAAAAGAGAGTCTCTGAGTTTTGCAAGCCCCTTAGTTAATGTAACATACGCTTAGATGTGGCTGAAAAGAAGGGGAGGTTCACACAGAACTGCAGTCTAGGCCACACAGTATTAAAGTAACTTTCCCCCACCCCAATTTCTTGATTGTCAAGAGTTTTTCTTACAATAAGAAGCAGTAAGATCATCTCACAAAAAGGTTACAGATAAACACAGCTTTTAACCTTAGCATGGTTCTGTGATCTGCCTTTTTATAATTCAAGGCTAAGAAGAATAATCTAGTTTTTTAAAATTTATTTATGATTTATTATATTGCTAAGGAACTAGGCTATTTTTACCTCTACAATCCAAAAATTTGCCCTCAAACGTGCAACTCAGTGGTGTCAAAGACAAGGGAGAAGCAAGTACTTACATCCAAGCTAAAGAATAAATAATGAAAGCAAAACTAGACCATTTAAGTACTCCCGCATGCTTGCAGGAGTAAGGCCTGCTGTGCTAATTTAGTAGTTGAAAACTATACCCGAGCAATATTTCTCAAATACATCCAAGTGACTTTATGCCAGAGTCAATTTCCTACAGAGGCAGGCAACTATTAGAGTTTCTTAGCCTCAGCAGAGAAAAAGCTGACCCACATCCAGCTGCTGCAGCTCTTTTGCTGCCTGAAGTGCTTTAACCAGACAAATGTGTCACTACAGTCCATGCCCTGCTAACCTTCCATGTGATGTTATAGCGAGTACCCACATTACCTCCTGATATTGGGCCTGGAGCCTCAATCACCTTGGCATGTATGAGGATATAATTGACAGCTTGGTTAACTGTTGAGAGCCCAGTTAACGGAACAAATACATTTTAATAAAGGAAGCGGAAGGAGTAGCCTTAGGAAGGTTTTACACCTCCTGTAAAAAAAAAAAAAAAAGCAAGTTTCTTCACATGCTGTGTTGAAAATCATGTGTAAAAAAGCCAGTGATGATCAGTTCACAATTCAGTAGGAAGCACATCTTCCAAAATTAAAATCCTACATAATATATACCTGGAACATTAAAGAGACTAAAATATGGACTCACAATATAGAACCTGAACCTTGAATAACTCTACACATCAAAAAGAAGATGCAGATAAAATAGAAACCAAACTATAATTCAAATGAGGTGTGAGAGATTTTAACATCCACAGGAAGATGGGAAATTCTTGTTTCTGGCATCCTTTTAAATAAAAGCTTTTCTAAAAAATATAGTCTCTAGAAGAGCTATAATGCAACAGAAAATGAGCCAGTCCAGAGAAGCCATCCAGACTAATGTGCATTTAAACTAGATGTTTCTGAATAAAATTAAGTAGCTAAGGTTCTTTTGATACTATAATCTAAGGGACAAGAAGTTGTACAAGGACATAAGAGATTCTGAGTTAAACTCCTTCCCCTGCCATCTCCACGTTACTGACTTTGGAACAGGAACTTCTTTCCGTATTACTCATTTATCCCCTCCTATCTCAAAACAGGGACAAAACACTTAGAAAGCATTTTGCTCATAAATCAAAAGTGGGACAACTTGCTGTAGCTACAGGATCAGCTTAAATAAGCACAGAAGCGAATTGGCCCTGCCCTCAGTGTTCATATTCTGCGCTGGAAATAAGATCAGAAAACTGATGCAGTTGAAAACAACCAACCAACTACCACCAAAAGAAGTTTTATTCTAGATCAGTTTGCAAGGACTGCCTCTCTAAAGGAACTGCTAACTCATACCAAGTTAAACTAAATGCTAGTGGTGCAGAGTTCATCTGTCTGCTAAGTGTTTTGTATTGTCAGTGTTTTCCATTCACTCAGTTTTAAGGACACTTCACAGAAATTGGCTGCAACGCGGTGAGACCATTTCACACAATGGAGAAGAACTATCTTCTGAAACAATTCCATCAGGGACTGATCTCAAGGGCCTTTCAGCTGCAGTCTGTTTTCATAGAATCACAGAATAGTTTGGGTTGGAAGGGACCTCAAAGTTCATCCAGTTCTGACCTCCCTGCCACAGGCATACGGTATGCCTTCCCACTAGGACCGGGCTGCTCAAAGCGTCATGCAGTGTGGCCATGAACACCTCCAGGAACTGGGCATCCATGACCTCTCTGGGCAACTTGTGCCAGTGCCTCACTATCCTTACAGGAAAAAAAATTTCTAATATCCATGTCCCCTCTTTCAGCTTTTAACTACTGCCCCTTGTCCTGTCACTGCACTCCCTGATAACGGCCTCTCCTCAGCTTTCCTATAGTCCC
>WAAB01014251.1:709-31102 GCA_013389865.1 Piaya cayana | reverse complement strand
TGTTCAGATCCCTTTGGAGATTCCCAACCCTCCAGCGGATCCAGCTCCCACCCAGCTCAGTGTCATCTGCAAACTTTCTAAGAAGACCACGGTGCCAGGCAGGTCCTGCCAGGCTGGGTGCCAGGGACAGGGCCTGGCTCACCCTGGGCAGGGTCCGGCACCGCACGTCACCTGGGATGGGGATCGGGGTGGCACCGTGAGTCACTCCTGCACCTCCCTCCACCCTGGACTTTGCCTCCCAGCCATAAAACCCCAGGCTGGGGCATCGCCGGGGGCCCCACCTGCAGCAGTCAGGGTGCACACACGTGTGTTTGCATGCAGGCGTCAGCAGGATGGAGCTGGGGGTGTGCAAGGATGAGCTGGGCGAGCGTGGATGTGTGCAAGGAGGAGCTGCACAAGCGTGGATGCGTGCAAGAGAACCTGAGTGGATGTGTGCAAGGAGGAGCTGGGCGTGCGGGCAGGTGTAGGAGCTGCATGGCTGGGATGGAATCGTGTGCGTGTGTGCGACAGGTGCACACGTGCCACACTGCTGTGTGTCTGCAGGAGAGGCATGTGTGCAATGGTGCTGCATGTGTGCACAAGAAGAATACGTGCAACAAAGCTGTGTGTGTGTAACAGTGCTGTGTGTGCAAGAGAAGCATGCATGGTATGGAGCTGTGTGTGTGCAAGAGTGACGTGTGTGTGTGTGCAAGAAAAGCATCTGCTCTGCATGAGAAGCATGTGTGATATGGAGATGTGTGTGCAACAGTGCTCTGTGTGTGCAAGAGAAGCATGTGTGACATGGAGATGTGCGTGTGCAAGAGAAGCACGTGTGCAATGGAACGTGTGCAACAGTGCTCTGTGTGTGCATGAGAACCACGTGTGCTATGGAGATCTGCGTGTGCATGAGACACATGATACGGAGCTCTGTGTGTGCAAGAGTGACGCGCGTGTGCAAGACAAGCATGTGTGGAACACTGCTCTGTGTGTGCAAGACAAGCATGTGTGCAACAGAGCTGTGCGCGTGCAACACTGCTGCATGTGCATGAGAAGCACGTGTGATATGGAGCTGCACGTGTGCAACACTGCTGCGTGTGCAAGGGAAGCATGCGTGCAACGGAGCTGTGCGTGTGCAAGAGCCACACGCGTGCCCCCGTGCTCCGCGTGTGCCCCTGGTAGCGGTGCCGACATGAAGCGAGCGTTGCCCGCTGGAAGCCACACGTGCCAGGCGTGTGCGGTAAGACCCTGACCATGCGGAGTGTGCAGCCCCACGCGTGTGCGAGGCACCATGGGCGTGCGAGGGCGCCGGTAGGTGTGTGGGCACCTTGCCTGGCGTCACCGCGGGCGGGCGCGGTGGGTGCCGCACCCTGAGCCAGGCGGGTGAGTCCCGACGCCGCGTTCCTCATCGCCGCCGGCCACCCCGATGCAGCGGGAACATGGAGGGCAGAGCCAGGGGACCCCCCGAGCCGAGGTCAAGGCCGTCGTGGTGGGCGACGGCGGCTGCGGAAAGACCTCTCTGCTGGTGGCCTTCGCCAGGGGGGACTTCCCAAAGGTACCAGCCGCGCTGGCCCAACGGTGGGACCTGGTGGCACTGGGGTCACCGGCTCTGAGCTGCTGCAGCCGTCGGTGGTGGGTGTGGGATGGGTACAACAGCTGCAGGACGTGGGGATGGGGGTGACACCACCTGATGGGGTCTGAAGGAACTTCATTTGGTGGTGGATGGACACCTCTGCCTCACCTGGGGGTCATGGGATGGAGTGTGGGGTCTGACCCACAGTGATGGGCGGTGGATGTGGGATGGGACAGGCACGGCGGCTATAGGATGTGGGGATGGGGGTGACACCACTTGATGGGGTCTGAAGCATCTTCTTTTGGTGGTGGATAGAACCTTCTACCTCACTTGGGGGTCATGGGGTGGAAAGCAAGGTCTGTCCCACAGCGAGGGGCAGTGGATATGGGATGGGATGGGCACAGCAGCAAGACATGGGGCTGGGGGTGACACCATCGGGGTTGATGAGGTTTGAAACAGCCCCCTCTTGGTGGTGGATGGACACGTCTGCCTCACCTGGAGGTCATGGGGTGGAGAGTGGGGTCTGTTCCACAGTGATGGGTGGTGGATGTGGGATGGGACGGGTACGGCAGCTATAGGACATTGGGATAGGGGTGACACCACCTGATGGGGTCTGAAGGAGCCTCCTTTGATGGTGGATGGACACATCTGACTCACCTGGAGGTCATGGGATGGAGTGTGGGGTCTGTCCCACAGTGATGGCCGGTGGATGTGAGATGGGACAGGTAGGGCAGCAAGACATGGGGCTGGAGGTGACACTACCAGGGGTTGACGGGGTCTGAAGCAGCTTCATTTGGTGGTGGATGGACACCTCTGCCTCACCTGGAGGTCACGGGGTGGAGAGCAGGGTCTGTCCCACAGCGATGGGTGGTGGATGTGGGATGGGACGGGCATCTCCCCTCATTCCTTCTCCTGACCCCACGTACCTCCCACGCCCTGTCCACAAGGGGACCCTCTGATGTTGCCCCCCCCACACCCCCCTTGGGAGGACTTGTCTGACGTCCCTCTGTCCCCTGCCAGGTCTACGTCCCCACTGTGTTCGAGAAGTACACGGCCTCCCTGGAGGTCGGCGGCAAGCCCGTGACGATCCACCTCTGGGACACAGCAGGTGGGACACGGGGCGAGCAGGATCTGGGGGTGTCCCACACCCATGGGTCAAGCCTCGGAGGCATCTCCCCACGCACTGGCCATGGGAGACGGGGGGCTGACCCATAGCCGGCTGGTCCCCAAGGTGATCACCCTCAGCACCCTCTTTGTCCCTCAGCTTGGAGGAGCAGAGGTGGTCCCAGACTGGTGGAACCAGTAGTGAACTGGTGCGTAACTGGTCTGCTTCTCCACCCGGCAGGGCAGGAAGACTACGACAGGCTTCGCCCGCTGTCCTACTCGAACGCCAACGTTGTCCTCATCTGCTTTGATGTCACCAACCCCAACAGCTACAACAACATCGTAACGAAGGTAACGAAGCCCCTGCCCCACGTGTCCTCTTCGTGGGAGGTGGTGTGGACTGGGAGCTGCTTCCCACCCGTGTCCCCATCCCCGGGGTGACACGTGTGTCCCTTGCAGTGGTACCCCGAGGTCAACCACTTCTGCAAGGGCATCCCGGTGCTGCTGGTGGGCTGCAAGACTGACCTGCGGCAGGACCGGGAGGTGCTGCACAAGCTGAAGGAGGGACGCCTGGAGCCCATCTCCTACCAGCAGGTGAGTTCCACCCCCTCCATGGGCTGGAGGTGCCTTCAGGACGGGTTGGAGGGGGAATCGGAGGTCCCCAGAGGGGTCTCACCCCACGGCTCCCCACAGGGTGAGGCCATGGCCCGGCAGGTCCACGCTGTGTCCTACTTGGAGTGCTCGGCCAGGTTCCAGGAGAACGTCAGGGACATCTTCACAGCAGCTTGTGGTGCTGCCCTCAGAGCTGCTCGCCGAAGTCAGCGCAGGAGGAGACCCAAGAGGGGCTGCGAGATCTGCTGAACCCCCAGATCCTGGCAGAGCCCTGGGACCTGCTGCTGTCACCCATCCTTGGCTTGGGGCACCATCTTCATTCCAAGCTGCTGTCCCCCATCCTTGGCTTGGGGCACCATCTTCATTCCCAGCACCTGTCCCCCATCCTTGGCTTGGGGTACGATCTTCATTCCCAGCACCTGTCCCTCATCCTTGGCTTGGGGTACGATCTTCATTCCCCATCCTTGGCTTGGGGCACCTTCTTCATTCCCCATCCTTGGCTTGGGGCACCATCTTCTTTCCCAGCTGCTGCTAGACCTTCTCTGCCACCACCAGCCCTCCTCTGCCACACTCCCGTCCCCCCCACAAGCTGCTCCGTGGGGCTGGCACCACCGGCTGGCATCGGGTACCAGCAGGAAGGCATCTCCCAGGCATGAAGAAACCATCCCACCAGGGACCACAACGTCTGAGCCTCCCCTGCCCAGCTCCTTGCTCCGGGGCAGACGGGAGCATGGGAGCAGAGAACTGATTTGGGGGGGGGGGTCCCCTTCCCGCTGGCAGGCCAGCCGGGGACACGGGGAACACGGGGTGACATGGGGCTCTTCTCTCATTAAAGATCAACCCTCGTCACCACAACACGGGCCTCGTGGGCAGGAGCAGTCCTGACATAGGACAGGGTGCTGCATGGGTATAGGGGGTTTGCTGCGTGTATACAGCTACGTATGCATGTCTGCAGCACATATATAGCTACGTATGCATGTGTGCTGCATGTATACAGCTGTTTATGCACGTGTGCTCCATGTACACAGCAATGCCTGCAGCAGCTGAGGGGGCGTGGTCAATCAATGGAGGGGGGTGGCCAAGGACAAGAGGGGGCGTGATGGAGTAGACGCGAGCCAATCGCGCTGCTGGGAGGCGGGAAGGGGCGTGGCCACGCCTCTGGGCGGGGAGCCAATCACTGATGGGTGCTAAAAGGTGGGGGCGTGGCCAACCCCGCGGCTGCGCATGCGCGTTTCTGGGGGCGTCACGAAGCGGGTGGTGGGCGAGATCACAGAGGGGGCGAGGCCTTGCGTGGGCGGGGACCCAGCACTGCGCGACGGAAGTTGGGGGCGTGGTTAATCCCGGAGACTCTGGGCGTTGCGCGCGGCGCATGCGCGTTGCTGGGAGGTGGTGAATCCACGAAGAGGCGTGGCCAAGAGGACCGCAGAGCCAATCGCCGTGGGCAGATGTTTTTGGGGGCGTGACCAAAGGGGGCGGGACTAATGGGGCATGGAGCCAATCGCTGTGTTTCGCGAGCAGAATGGGCGTGGCCATCATGGGTGCAGGCAGTTGGGGGCGTAGTCAATAGCGGGCGTGGCCATCGTAGGCGGCGAGCCAATCGCTGTGCTTTGCGCGGGGGGTTGGGGGCGTGGTCAATAGCGGGGGTGGTCGTTAGGGTGCGGCTTTAAAGAGGGGGCGTGTCTCTCCTCCGCTCTGCGCGTGCGCAGTCGTGAGGAGGCGGGCCCACGCGGTGCATGCGCGTTGCAGCGGGGCGGGCGGAGCGAGGCGGGGCTGAGGGGAGGACGAGGGGGGAGGGCGTGGGGGGGGTCTCGGGGCGGGCTGCGCATGCGCGGCGCCGCGGCCGGGTCAGTGTGTATGTGAGAGGCTGACGGGTTCAAAATGGCGGCGGCGGCTCCTGTGTGAGCAGCGGGAATCGCGTCCCGGCCGAGGCCGGCGGGGAGGGCCGGGGACGGGGGCGGAGGGCGGCGACGCGCCGTTAACGGGGAGGAAGGAGCGGCGCCGGGCCCGAGGTCGCTGTCAGCGCCCGCGGGGCTGGGGGACAGGGCGGTGGGGGTGTGGGGGAAACTGAGGCAGCGCGAGGGGAGCGATGGTTGCCTGACTCCGGGGTGTTGTTTTTCCCCGCTCCTTCTCCTCGTCCTCGTCCGTTTCTCCCCGTCTCGGCGGTAGAAGAGGACAAAGGCGCCGGAGAGACCTGGTGAGAGCNGGGGGGTGGGGAGGGGGGGGGTGCTGTTCGCCACCGCCTGAAGTTTCCTCGAGTCCCCAAAGAGGGACCAGGTGGGTTCCCCCTCACCTCGAGGGCGTCGGGGTGGGGTGGGGGGGTCCCCACTGACAGCTCCCCCGGCACTGACGGCCCCGGTTCGCTTTGTTCTGCTCAAGCTCACTCTCTCTCCCCTGCCCCGGGGGGGAGAAGGACCGGGCTGGAGCTGGGGGCTCCCCCTCGGGGCTGGGGACTCCCTCCAGGGCTGGAGCTGGGGCTGGAGGCTCCTCCTCGGGGCTGGGGTCTTCCTCCAGGGCTGGAGCTGAGTCTGTCGGCTCCTCCCTGGGTCTGGGATCTCCCTCCAGGGCTGGAGCTGGGGCTTCCCCGTCGGGGTTGGGGACTCCTCCCGGGGCTGGGGCTGGCTTTGGGGCTGGGGTTTCCCCCCAGAGCTGGAGTTGGGGCTGGGGGGGTCTGCCCTGTGCGGGCGATTTGAGCAGGAGAACTGTGTCCGGCTCCAGGGGTTGATAAACTTGAGTTTGGGAAGTGCAGGGAAACTGGGAGAGCTGAGGAGCATCATCCTGGGGCACCGGGTAGTGGGGACGGGGGAGAGGCTGGTGGGGATGGAGATATTGCCGGGGTCAGGGACGGGGCTGGGGAGGCACTGGTGAAGACAGAAATGGGAATAGGGAGATGCCAGCAGGGATAGGGACGGGGAGGGGGGTGGAGAGACACCATCAGGAGCAGGGTTAGGGACGGGGAAGTGCCAGCGGGAGCATGGACTGGGCGACGCCAGCGGGGACTGGGATGGGGAGTCACCATTGGGAATGGAAACTGGGATGGGGAGATGCCAGCTGGGACTGGGACAGGGAGATGCTATTGGAATTGGGGACTGGGATGGGGAGATGCTATTGGGAATGGGAACAGGGATAAAACGACACCATCTGGGATGAGGAGGTGCCAGCAGGCATGGAGATGGGGACAGGGTTGGAGAGATGCGGATGGAAACTGGGGTGGGGAGATGCCCATGGGGATGGGGACTAGGATGAGGAGACACCAGTGGGATGGGGAGATGCTGATAGGGAAACACCGGTGGGGATAGGGATGGGGAGGTGCCAGCGGGGATAGGGATGAGGAGGTGTGGAGGAACGGAGGCGTCGATGGAGACGGGGAGACACTGGCAGGGATGGGGTGGGGAGATGATGGTAGGGAAGGGGAGATCATGGCAGGGGATGGGAGACACGGTTGGAGAGAGACACCAGTGGGATGTGTAAATCCTTGCTTGGAGGGTCAGGGAAGAGCAGGACAAGACAAGTTCTCTCCACGCTATGGTAGCGGTTCCATAATGCTACCTGGGATGGCGGATCCCTTCCCCGAAGGTCTGGGCATAGACATGGGGATTAAAAGCTGCGATACAGCTGGGCTTTGTTCCATTTGGTTCCTTTAAAGAAACCAGAAGTTTAGGTTCTGATGCCTTGAGAGGTTTCCCCACGTTCTTGTGTGGTGTCACAAGGTGGCAGATTTGGAGATCTGAGCGTGTAGGTCTTCTAAGAGAGGAGTTAGTGCCCTCCTCCCAGGTGATGTTCTGTGCTGTGTAGTCTCCCCGAGTGACACAGGTCGGGGTATCCAGAGGGCAGCGGTCGCGTTGTTTGGAGAAGTTGGTTCTCTAACGTGTTTTCTTGTCATCTGGGGGACCCAGGCTGCTCCCTGACTGCCATCAAGTGTTTGACAGCAGCTTTCCTGTTCCGTATCCCCACATGGGCAAGCCGAGCTGCTCCCCGTGCTGGTTTTAGTGCAGAGCAGAGGCCTCTTCCCGAGGGGAGACCTGCAGCTCATGTCACGTTACAGAACAGCTGGTAGAGTCATTTGCCCTAGGTCATGCCTAAAGTTAGAATGGGAGTGGTAAAAGTTGAGGTGGGCTTCTCCACCCTGTTCAGTTAATGCGGTACGGTCGGACAGAGTCGGCCTCAAAATGAGCGAAGAAATCGAGGATGTAGGTGTCTCATGTCTGGGTGTCCTGCCTCACCGTTTCCCTCTGCCTTCAAAGGATGAAGAGGAGGAAGACAGCAGTCCTGGAGTGTCCTTCTCGCTCTCTTCAGAAGAATCGGAGATGGAGCCTGAGGAAGAAAGGATCCGTTACAGCCAAAGACTGGTCAGTATTGGCCCTAAACTATCAGATTCTGTTTCTGGTCCTGTTGTAACTGGAGAAAAGAAAAGGCTTTTACTGGCAACAGGTTTAAACAACCCCAAAAATGTCGTGATGGATCCCTGCAAGAGGTTTAAACAACCCAAAAGTGTTGTGGTGGATCCCTGCAAGGCCTTTAAATGACCCAGGAGTGTTGCAGTGAGTGGCTGTGGCAGGTTTAAATGACCTAAGAGTGTTGTGGTGGATCCTTGTAGCCTACCCAGAAGTTTTATCTCAGCTGGCAGTGGGTTGGGTGGCTCTGTGGTTCCTGTTTGTGCCACAGGGTTTGCCCTCATGAGGGGCACTTGGCTCCTGAGCTCCAGGAGAGGAGAGGATCGCAGGCTGAGGCTGGGTAGGACGCTGTGCGAAGCTGCTGGATAGAGATATGAAGAGAGTGTCAGTGTAGTTTCTGGCCAACAGGTTTCCTCCATGTGTTCGTAGCAAGCGGAGAAGCTGAAACGCTGTGTGTTACCATTATGTTGGCCTGGACTTGATTTGGGCGTGCTGTGAAATCTGAGAAAACCAGCTTTGGCTTCAGGCTCAAATGCACATGGCTGCTCCTGGTGTTTTCTTTCGGAGGGAGCTGTTCCAACACTCGGGTCCTGGGTAGGACCTGTCAGGAGCTCTGGCCTCTCTGACGTTTGCGCCGCCGGTCAGGGGGGCTGCGTGACGCCTCGGGTGTGAACAGTTCGGGAGCGGCTGCTCTGAGAGTTTGTGATGATATTCCNCTTTGGCTTCAGGCTCAAATGCACATGGCTGCTCCTGGTGTTTTCTTTCGGAGGGAGCTGTTCCAACGCTCGGGTCCTGGGTAGGACCTGTCAGGAGCTCTGGCCTCTCTGACGTTTGCGCCGCCGGTCAGGGGGGCTGCGTGACGCCTCGAGTGTGAACAGTTCGGGAGCGGCTGCTCTGGGAGTTTGTGATGATATCAGAGATCCCAAGGAAGGAGGGAAGCTGCTCGACCTCCCGCAGTTGGTTTCATGTTGGTTCGAGGAGTCCTAAAAGCCCTGCGAAGGGCGAGCGTCAGCTGTGTGATAACTGAAGCTGTGACGGGGGTTCCTCTCCGAGTCACAGCCTTGCGTGCAGCCTCACTTTCAAGGTGCTGTCTGCAAAGGTAAATCCTTATCCTTTAATGCTCTGAAATCATTCCTCACAAGGCGGTGTGCAGCTCGGCATTAAGCTTTACCTTAAACAGCGAAGTTCTTGTTGCACTTCAGGGAGCTGAAGCCGGAGAAGAAGCACTAGGGAGCTGAAGCCAGAGAACAGGCACTTGGGAGCTGCAGCCAGCACGTGCTTTGCAGGTGGCCTGGTGACAGGGATCCTTTAGGGAGGGTAGGAACGATTGTTCCAGCGCTGAAAAAGAGAGGATGCTGCGCTCAGTGTGGTTTGCTGAAGGTGTTCTCCTTCCCTGGTGCTCCTTGGTGTCTATTGTGTGTGTTAGCAGAGAGGGTTCTCCTGCTGGATGGTCTGGTGACAGGCATCTTTACTTTTATAGTCGGCTCCTTAGCCTGCTTCAGGAACCTGAATTCACTCTGATTTGAAGTGGTTTTCAATCTTTTTCTCTTTTTCAAGAGGCTGCTAACAAAAAAAACCTTACCTCAACCCAAACTGTAACCCATCTGCGGGCCCTTCAGGGTGGCTCCTGTACCCCAAAGGCTTTGGTGGATGCAACAATGCCAAAAAGCAGGAGTCCCACCTCCTCCTGACACCCTCGTTCCCACAACCGCGCGGCTCAAGGTGCTGGTTTGACTGGGGAGTTACTGTTATTTAGGCAGCAGTCAGGACAGCTTCTCGTGGAGGCAACGGCGGGTTCAGGTTCGGGCTAAGCTATGATCTCGGCTACACTTTGATGTGCTGCAGTAAGCTGGAATGGTTGGACAAAGACAAAGCAGGAACTTAGCGGTTCAAAAATACTAAATAAAAGTTGTCAGGAAGAGCTCCTGTCCTGATGTGGGCGGCCTGGATTCCAGCAGAAAGAGCTGATCGGTGGCTCCAAAGCGCCGAGCTACATGCTTAAGGGGCTTGGGAAGGCACACAGGTGGCAAGTGAAGGGTGAGGCTCACCTGGGCTGCTCTGGGCACGTTGTCTCTGCTGACCTGCAGCCGAGAGGAGGCATGTGGTAAGTGAAGCTCAATTAATGCCTCCAGTTTCACTTTTCCTGGGGACTTCCAGCACGTTTTGCTCTTTCATTGGGGCAGTGAAGCTCTCGTGTTGAAGGACGCGTGTTTTCTTAAGCTGCACGCTTAGAGCTGTGTGGAGCTGCTCTCTGAGCTGGTGTTTCTGGCCCTTCTAGAATGAGGTATCATGGGTGAATTACCCAGGAAGCCAGAAGCACTGAATGCAACTTATTTGAATATCCTGCTCCTCCATACGCCTTGGTCCTGGGAGCTGTGTTTCATGTACCTGTGTTAAAAGTTATAAGTAGGGAGACTGGTAGTTGGCAGCACAACTGCTGTGAGCTGTGTTTTGGGGATCCACAAGGCTATGATAGCAAAAGAATAAATGTATTTAAAGAAAATAATAATCCCATATGTGATCGTAGCCCTACCAGCCAAACAGCCTTGGTTGGAGTAGTTTATAGTGGGGAAAGGGCTCAATTAATTGCATGTAGCGAGGTTTGTGTGATTTTATTTAGTGAGCAACATTGTTAACTTCCTCTGCTTCAAGAAAAATCCAATCTATGCGTATCTTCTGAATGTCTTTGTCTATATTGGTGAAAAATCTGTGGTTTGGAGGAGAAGTTCACCTCTGCTTCGGATGTAGACACACTCCTATAAGATTCCTCTGCCAGTTCACACTTCTCTTCGTAGTGTAATGATGCTTACGTTACATGAGTTGTGTTGCTCTGACTGTGCTTCCTCCCCAGTTCAAGCTCTGCATCCTTGATTCCCGAGGTTTTGAAGGCCTGGGTGAGTTGGTCTGCATTCAGGGGTGTTGTTGGAAGGGTGTCTCGTGTCTGTTTGAAACAGTCTGTGGAAGAAGCTGTGTCCTGGTGAGCTCTGGGAGGGCACAGGTAGGGGAAAGCATAAATGCTGCGTGAGAAGGGAGAGTGCAGACAACAGCAGGGTGAAGGATATGTGTGTTCCTCACACAGAGATTCAGCCAGGCCTCCCTGCACTATAAGTAGTGAAGGGTGGGATTTGTCAGCCTCAACAGACTAGTTATCCCTCACCGCATGAAGGATGTTGAGGCTCTGGAGCAAGTCCAGAGAAGAGAGCAGAGCTGGGGAAGGGGCTGGAGAAGAAGAGGAGCGGCTGAGAGAGCTGGGGGGGTTTAGGCTGGAGAAGAGGAGGCTGAGGGGAGAGCTCATTGCTCTGTGGAACTGCCTAAGAGGAGGTTGTGGAGAGGAGGGAGCTGGGCTCTTCTGCCAGGGGACAGGACAAGAGGGAATGGCCTCAAGCTCCGCCAGGGGAGGTTCAGGCTGGACAACAGGAAAATAATTTCTTCCGGAAAGGGTGATTGGTCAGTGTCAGAGGCTGCCCAGGGAGGGGGTTGAGTCCCCTTCCCTGGAGGGGTTTAAGGGACAAGGTGCTGAGGAACATGGTTTAGTGTTTGATGGGAATGGTTGGACTCGATGATCTGGTGGGTCTTCTCCAACCTGGTGAGTCTATGATCTACTAAGCCTGCATCTCTGTTTCTGCTCCTCGGCCCTGTTGCAAGGCAGGACTTCAGGGTTTGGTTCGAGGTGCTGGTTTTATAGGCTGTAGCTGGATGTTTTGCAGGCCCTTCACTGAGGAGCTGAAATGCTCTATTGTGTCCTGTGCCCCGAGTGACAGTCCGGCTCTGGCATGAACAATGCCACGGGCCCTCTCTAAACCTTGGAATTCTTCCACTGCCTGTCCCTGGGTGGTCGTGCCCGCTCCGTGCCACACCAAACTGTTCAGCTCCCCACAAAGATGCTGAGGGTGCACTGGCACTGAGAGCAAGAGCCTGGACTTCTTAAAGGCAGGAACAGCAACTCGAGCAGCCCTGGAGAAGATGTTCAGCTGGTCAGGTGCTGCGATGTTGGTTACTCCTCGGTTCAGGATCTCTAGCAGTGACCTCTCAGAGTTCATTGTCTGCCTTGCACCACCTCAGCACTCGCTACGATCTCCGTGAGGTGATGTGAGACTGAGGAGAAACCGTTGAATGGTTCTGACTTCATGTTTTTGTAAGGTTATATCTGTGTTAGGTCACTGAGCGCAGGGAGGGGTGGTAGGAAAGGGATCTCCTGGTGGAGCTGTTGAGCAAATGGGCCAATACTTCTGTGGGAGCTGCTGCTGGAGGGACTGTTTGACCCTCCCCTCTCTGAAGATATTCTTGCTGTGCTCCAGGGGAGGAGGTGAGCTGTGCCTGCCTCCGAGTGCATCCAGGGTGCTTCTCTGCCAAGGGGTCTCCCTCCAGCTTTGGTGTTCACCTCACAAAGTTACTTTATCCATCCACGTCTGCTGGATCAGTGGAGCTGCCACACAGGACACGGGGCTGGTGTCTGCCTGTCCTTCTGCAGGGGCGTCGTTGAGAATTCCTGGGTGCTGGAAGCGTGAGGGAATCTCACCACCTCTGCTCCAGGGCTAGTTTTGCCAGGCTTTTCCTGTGAACCAAGACTAACAAGATTCCGTGAATTAGAAATTGGAATTAACACATCACCGAAGGGATGCTGTATGTTTTCGGGACAGTAGCCAGGGTGAGCAGTGAAGGCCAGCAGCCTCGGATCCCTTTGGAACGGAGAGCATGGCAGGACGTGCCCTTATCCTAAGGACAAATCCTGCCTGTGGTCTCCCTGCTGCTGTCAAGTCAGCACTCTGTGTTATCAGGGTGTGGTTCCAAGTTAGGGTTGCCGGTGTGGAAGAGCTGGTTTAAGAGGTTGTCTTGCAAGCTGATGCCCCCGAGCTGAGCGCTGCCTTGGGGGTTTGTGGATCGCGGCCTAGATGGAAGTTCGGGGAGGGTTTTAACCCACCTTGTCTGTGCCAGGCTGGTGAACTGGCTGCCTCACCGCCAAACCTGGGGAGACTGGAGAGAGGTGGCAGCCTGAGATAGGGAGACGGGGTGGGGTAGGAACCTCTGAAACTGACTCTACGGCTGGAGAGAACCTGTGGTGGAGCCGCGCCCTCCCTTGGGGCTGTGGGTGCTCTCTGGGGCTGGGGTACAGCTCCTGCGGAAGGAATTGGAGTACCTGGACCCCGGTGACCACCCTGGCTGGGTGCTGTGACACCCTTGCTTTAGCTGTTGGGGCCTGTTGTGACACCCGTGAAGGAAAGTGGTCCCGTGGAGGAGGAGACCAACCTGCTGTGAAGTGCTGTGGGTGCTCCAGAATGTGGGAGACGAGAGGGAAGCCAGAGGGTGGAATGGAGTCGCTGCTGTGGTTTGGGGTAGTCAGTGTCCTGCCTTAGCGCTGCCCTGCCCTTGGGTCAAATCCTTACGTGAAATTTGAGGAGGCCTCTGCCTGTCCCTACCAGCCAAAAACCTGAGGCCTCTCCTATAAACAGCAGTTCATAAACCTGCCTGTACATGTTGGTGTCCGCGCTGTCCCCTGAGGGGATGTGGAGTCATCAGTGGAGAGATGAAGCTCGAGGAGCATGAGGGAGACGGTTTCTCTTGCTGCTGTGGTGTGGGGTGACACCAGCACGCTCAGATGGGCCCTGTCGGTGCTGGAGGGATGGCAAGGCTGGCTCTGATGGGTGCCTGGAGTCACAGCGCCTCTAACCTTGTGGTTTCAGAGTTGTTTGTATCAGTGGCGCTAAAACTTTTCTGCAGGATGGGGTGACATCAAGTGCAGGACACAACCCAGGAAGGTCCATGCGTGTTGGCGTCCGTTTGACAGACCCATCACAAAGTTCCATCCCTTTTTCTCACACCCCTGAGGGGATAAATCATCTCAACAGTGAGAGAGGGAGCAGGCTCTGGGCCGGCAGGGCGCTGCTCATGTCTAGTAAGACAGCAAAGAGGAGGACGCAGCCGCCTGGTCTCCAGGCGCTGATTGGGCAGCTGCCTTTGCTCCATCTTGAGCGGCTTGCGCTGTCCCAGCAGTGGGATGCAGTGACTAACGCCATCCCATCAGGTTCAACCTGATTTCTGGGTTGTTCTCCTTGTGATGCTTCTCACCACTGGGTGATGATCCCTTGCGGTCACTTCTTCAGATCTTGGTGTGCTTGACAGAGACGGGTCCTGCTGGGAAAGCCATAAAGTGAAGCAGCAGATGAATAGAAGAAATCCATGTCCTGTTGACTTGGGGCTCGTATGTCTGTGCTGGAGTGAGTTCACCAATGTAGTTCATGCAGGGATTGAAGTGTGGCACGAGCCACAAGGCTGGGGTGAGAATCTGCGTGGCCGTACCCTGTCCTCTCCTGAAATGTGGCCTGACAGCCCCTTGCCTTGTCCAGTGATGCTTCCTGAAAGGGCTGGGAGTTTGCTCGGTGCCCTGTCTGTCTGGCCAAATGTTGCTGGTCTGCTGGACACACCCCAGTTTCCTCATCTAGACAGGACCTGTGCGAGTAGGGTAATTAATCTTTCCCCCATGCCTCGGCCTCAAACTGGAGACACTACAAATGAATCATTCCAGATGACCCAGGTGTAATAATTGAGCTCTAAATAATTTACAGGCTGTTCGGATTTGATCTAGGCAGCTCTGGTGGAAGCTAAGAGCAACTAAAGGCTGTCCTTGGACAGCTTTATACGGTCGTGGGAGCATTTGGATCCTGAAAGGTGCAAGAGCCTGCTGGTCCCTTGGAGAATCAAGCCCTGAATCCAACTCGATGATGCTCTGTGTTAGCAGAGAGGAGCACAGGGGGTAAATACCTGCTGGTTTCTTGCTGTCCCAAGCCCGGCTGTGCTCTGAGCGTATCCTGGAAGCTGCAGCGCTCACAGTGAGCAGCCACGCAGCGCTGGAGCATGTGTGAGTTTGCAGGGTGCACCTATGTCTCCTGTTAATGGGTTTTTGTAGGGTTATCCCAGCTGGAGGCGATGCTGATGAGGTTGGAGAGCAATCCCCGTGGCCCCAGCACCTTTTCATTGCGTCAGGGCGAGCCAGACGGAGATCTGCAGGTGCCAGGCTGGGATGTGAGGAGAAATCGTGCTGTGGGAGAAGCAGTGGTGGGCTTGGAAGGTGGAGAAACAAGGTGGTGCGCTGATGCCGTCCTCTGAAAACACATGAGGGAAAACAGTTCCTTGTCTTCAGGGTGAGAAATCTGGTGCTGCTGAGAATTCCAGAAGAGGAAACGATGGGCAAATGGGGTAGCCTGAGCTCTGAAAAACTCCATTCGCTCCCAGAGTCATTTTATTAGTTCACAGGCTTTCTTACACGATTCCTGACCTGCTTTTATTTGGATCGGAGAGGTTAAAAGCGAGTAGAAGAGGGAGAAGGTGAGGAAGAACGTGGCACGCGACACAATCACTGTGTTGTCCTGTGGTGGATCCGCAGGGCGATCCTGCGGCAGGAGCTGCTGCTGCCATGAGGCGCATCCTGGTGTGCTCAGAGGACAAGAATCATCTCAGCTGAGCAGATCTGCCCTCCTGGATGTCCTGCCCAGTCTTGGTCTTGATGGAAAGGGAGGAAAGAGAGCAAAAAATGATCTTGTTTGCTTCCCTTGGGAAAAGCAAATGAGCAAAGTGGAAGAGCAAACCCCCCCCAGTAGGATGACAGTGCCTGTAATTAGATATCAAAGATAATAAGCTGTCAAAAGCTCTAGGAGGCGAGAAGAGCGTAGAGTGTGCATCTCGGAACTGGAAGTGTTGTCTCCAGTCAGCTTGTGGAACCTGACAGCTCCGTTAGGTTTTGATGTCCTTGCTGTGAGGGTCAGACAGCACAGACCTGTGCAAAGTACTCGCTGCTGGGAGGAACTGGGAGTGGTGAGAAGGCATGTCCCTCATTCAGAAAAGCTTTGGGTTCAGCTGGGTCTCTGGAACTGCGCTGGGACAAGCGCATCATCAAAAAGCCGGTTGGTAACTGCTGAAACCAGCTTCACAGCATCTTCTGTCTTGGATGGTTTCAGCCTCGTTGAGCTGCAGGCTGAAACCTTTGCTGTACAAGCGCTTGTGCTGGTCCAGGCGTGATTCTTTTCCTGGAGGGTCTGAGCTCCCTGTGCTGCCCGTCTTTAGGCCCCCGCAGATCAGGACAGTAATGACTTTTTGGATTTTAGAGGGCCGAGGAGCAGTGAGAGCGTGTTCCTGCTCTCCCTTTGCTACCTGCCAGTGATGCCAAGCAGCTGCTCCAGGATCAAATGCTCTGCCACCTCCATGTTGTGTCCTAGGTAGTTGGGAAATGCTCCATGCCACATGTCCCCCACCAGAGGTAGCCTGGCTTGATCCACACCGGCTAATTTTCACTTGGAGAATGTCTGGATTTTTCTATCGTTGTCCTTCTTCATATGATGGGGAAATCACGGACTCCAGGGTGGCACAGCAGGAATGAGCGTGGGTCACCGAGGCTGGAAGAGCTCTCCTCCTACAGCCTAGAGCTTAACCCGGAGAGACCAGAAGGGACAAGATGAATTTGGAAGTTTTGTGTTTGCTGATCCTCCCCACTTACCTCTTTTTCCCAGCTCCTAAGAACCAGGTGAAGACAATGCGCAGTTCCTTGCTGGTGCTTGAGATGGTTCCAATAAACCTGATGATAAAGTGTAGCCTGTGAATCTATGATGAAAGGAGCTGGATCTGTTCGATGAGGTTTCTATTCTGTGGGTCCACATTTGTGTGTTTCTGTTGATGCTAAACAACACGAGCTCCATCCAGGAACTGTGAATCCGTGTGGAGATGCCAGGAACTAGACCTGGAGGCTCTAGGGTGTGATGGTCTGTGGGTTTTGTTAGCGGTGGCCCTCGAGGTTGGGAGCTGAGGCAGAATCGAGCTGGCAACCGGTTGTGACAGAGTCTGGGAGAAGAGGGTGCTTGATAAAAGGCACCAGGGGACAGATCAGGGCGTTGCTGGGTAGAATTCTTATCTGGAGAAGCAGATCCCAACCAGCGAGGCTTGCGTCGATCCTTTCCGATGTTGCCTCTTACCTCGCTGAACTCTTCCTAAGTGAAAGTGCAGGGTGAGAGAAGAGAGAGGGGTTGCTGCAGAACTCGGAGAGACACAAAGCAAATGCTGGAGGAACCATCAGAAAGCATTGGGATCGAGTTGAGGCAGCTGGAAGTGGAAAGGAGAGGGCTGGCAGCATGTGTTCCTTCAGGCTGAGACTGCCCTCGTGTCTCTAACTCGTGCATAAATATTTCCATGTGTCGCTGAGGTCCTGAGCCCCTTTGTCCCATTTGGAGTGAGTAAGAAAGGGGCAAGTCCTGGTCTTCTTGTAGAGCAAAGGGAGAGGGAGTGTGTGCAGCGATGGTGTAACAGCACTGAGCGTGGAGGAAATAGCCTTCCTAGTAGATGGTTTTGCATGCTCTCCATGTTCTTCCCAATAGCCCTGGGTTGTTTTCCTTCTTTGTAAGCATCCTAGGACCCAAAGCCTGCGATTCGGGCAGCCAGGTGTTATTCTTTTTGAAGGACAGTGTCAACTTAGCAGGAAAAGCAGTGAAAAGCCCAAAACTTTTGCTGTTCGAGTGTGGCTGTGGTCCAGCCCTGTTCAGTTTGTGTGATGGGAAAGAACTGGCAACAGAATCGTAGAACAGTTTGGATTGGAAAGGATCTTAAAGATCATCCCATTCCAACCTCCCTGCCATGGGCAGGGACACCTCCCACTAGATCAGGCTGCTCCAAGCCCCATCCAACCTGGCCTCGAACCCCTCCAGGGATGGGGCAGCCACAACTTCTCTGGGCAGCTTGTTCCAGTGCCTCCCCACCCTCATCATGAAGAAATTCCTCCTAATGTCTTGTTTAAGTCTGCCCCTCTCTGATTTAAAGCCATTCCCCTTTGGCCTATCACTACAAGCCTTTATAAAAATTACTCCCCAGCTTTTTTGTAGCCTCTTCAGGCACTGGAAGGTCACTATAAGGTCTCCTCAGGGCCTTGTCTCCTGGCTGAACAACCCCAACTCTATCAGCCTGTCCTCGTACAGGAGGTTCTCCAGCCCTTGCATCATCCTTGTAGCCTCCTTTGGACCCGTTGCAACCGCTCCGTCTCCTTCTTATGTTGAGGATTCCTGCAGAGTCGGGTTGGGACACTGGCAGATTTGATGGGTGAGCTCTTCCCTGCTGAAAAATCCAGTCTAGTCCTCTGAAACCCCACGGTGTTGTGGGCAGAGCAGTGCCCTGCCGGCCCCACCAAGGAACGGAGTCGTGTAATGCGTGCGTGTAAATTTTAAGCCTGAAGTTTGATCTGCTTTGTTCCATTTTTGGGGTTGCGCCATCACCTTCCTCTACAAAGCGAGAGGAGCAGCAGAGCTGTTGATGCTCGCCTACCTGCCTGCAGCACACGTCTTGGGGTCTCCCCAGCAGGGAGAGGGCTCTAAACAGCATGTTTTTTCCCTTTGGATTTCTTCTGGTTTGGAAGAGGTGGGAGGTAATTAAAGGGGTTTGCTCAGTCTACTTGAGAAACAGCTTTTAACACAGTGCGTGTGTCTCAGAGGATCAGCATTCAGTCCTGAAAGGTGGCCCGGTGGGAGATCTGCTGGGCCTTCCTGAGATGCCTTGAGCTGTCGTAGAATCCAGGCAGGATTTGTCCAGGTACCAGGGTTCTGGTGGTGGGAATGAGCAGTCTGGGGGTTAATAGTGCCATAAAAGCTGGTTGGGACAGTGTCTGTGTGTGAAATACACCGCGTGTGGCTGAAGTGTTGGAATGATTGGACTCGATGATCCGCTGGGTCTTTTCCAACCTGGTGATTCTTATGATTCTATGAAGTGAGGGGCCGTATCCTTCCCTAGGAGCAGGATTTCTTTCCTGGGGCTGTTGCCAGCCTTGCCCATCTGTGATTTGGTCTAGCATGATCCTCCATCTCGGCTTTCCCGCTGTGGCTGGTCAGCGTGTGGTTTGCTGGGAGCTGCTGGAGTTCTCCTTGGCCTCTTGGTGCTGTTTCCCCACTTGCCTCCTTCAGCCTTGCTCCGGTTCCCCAATTATTCCTTGTGTGCGTCTAATTTCATCACCCAAAAGTGCAAACCAAGGCGCTTACCCTGCTCGTTCTGAAACTCTGCCAGCCCTGCTCGTGATAGGAATCCCTCCTGGAGCCGTGAAGGCTGGAAGGGCTCCAGTTCTGCGTAGATCCCTGTTCATTCCTCAGTCTGGTGCTTTGAGTCTCTCTTTGTCCAGGAATGTCCAACCTGGGATGCACCAGTTCCACTCTCCAGGTTTTGAGAGAGACAGGAGATGATGACATCACCATCCCTGGAGGTGTTGAAGGCCAGGTTGGATGAGGCGTGGAACCCTTGATGCAGTGGGAGGTGTCCCTCTTCATGACAGGGAGTTGGAACTGGATGGGCTTTAAGGTCCTTTTCAACCCAACCCATTCTATGAGGGGCGTTTAACCTGGATTAAGCCAGTTCTTGGGTTCCTCCTGTGAAACCAGGCAGCAAAAGAGTTGGTTTAGTGCGGCTCTCTTGTCCTGATAGTCGTTATTGCCGGACAGAGCATGCAGAGCTGCTAAATTGAGCCACCTGCCAGCATGAACTAGTGTTCTGCTGGCCTCCAGGCTTGTTCTGAGGCAGGTGTGGCCACTCACAGCTTGTCCTGGATCTCCTGCTTGAGGGAACACGGCCTCCCTTCAGATCCCACTGTGGACCTTCCCGCTGGGGGAGCAGGGGGCCCAGCACCGCTGTATCCATCATCTCTGGGACGCTGGCAAAGCAAATGGTTCTGCAGAGCCAAAATATTAACAGGATGACATGGGCCCATCTCTGTAGGACCCTTCGTACCCCAACGGTGACAGGAGAGTGTTTTGGTTTAGTTGTTGCGTCCTGCGCTTGGGAGGAGGAGATGCTGAGGAGGAACCGAAGTGCTGAAAGGTGGGGAGGCACAGAGGACAGAAGCCAGAACAGAAGGACAGGAGCTCATCCATCCTTCTGCCTCTGTGCTGGCAGAGAGTGACACAAGTAATGTGCTTGTCTGGACCGGAGCTTGGAGCTGCAGTGGGAGGTGCAGGCTTGGAGGAGAGGGATAGAGAAAGGAAAAGCTCCTGTGCTTAAGATAAGCAGTTCCTGGCAGACTGGTGATTGGGTGTCATCAGCTTTGTGCCTTGGTTCTTCACGCTGGGTCTGAAAATACACATAAAGGAGCATCCTCCCTGCGTCACAAGTTCTGCCGTTGACATCTGCTCTGCCCTGGGTCTGCTCTGCTCCTTTTACGCTTCCCTGTCCTCCTGCCAGGGGTTTGCCTTTGCCTTGTGCCTCCACAGAGAAACAGGACCCTCTCCTGCTGAAATAACGGATCTTGGTGCCCTCTGGGTTGTCTGTCGGTTGCTGGTGGATCTCAGCACGGGGTCTTGGAGGCTGAATTCTGGACGCTGCTGTTTGCCACCAGTACTTGCTTGAGAATAAAACCCCCATCGACAAGTCTGGTGGGGCCGGCTGGGGGTCTGGTGGGGCCGGCTGGGGGTCTGGTGGGGCCGAGAAGGGGGTCTGGACTTACCTCCGCAAGAGCCATAGCTGATTGCTGTGAGAAGGTAAATTCACCAACTAAGCAGAGCTGAATTCATTTGATTTATTACAAATTTTGGATGTGTTTTGGCCTCCCCTGCAAGGGGATGGGGGGCTGGCAAGCGCTCCGTGGAGAAGAGAGATCCACTGGGAAGTTCTGCTGCTCCATACACGTTCTGGGAGCCGAGCAGAAGTTGCCATACCTGCAGGGAGGGGAGTTTGGAAGGAGGACGTTCAGAAGTGGGAGTGGAACATGACTGTGTTCTTCGCGTTGACATCTTTCCTCTAAAGGAGGGTTGTGGGAGGCTTCAAACCAGGCAAGCTGCCCTAGAAACGCAGCCAGGGGGAGGAAAGGAGAGGGGAAAACAAGAGGTGCTCTGGTCTCCTGAAGTGGAAGCAGCTGTGGCACAGCAGGAGGTTCTGGGGCCTGGAAGATGGAGATGTTGGGACGTGAGGGAGGGAATGGCAGCAGACAGGCCAGGAAGTGACTAAAGCCCTGTGGTGGGTGGTGGTTTCGCTCTGCAAATACGTGAGGCTCTTTCAGCGAAAGGACGGCTTGTTTTTGTTTCAAATGTGACCTTGTGCTAGTTCTTCTCTCAAAAAAATCCCCCGCAGGAGAGCAGTCTGCTGGTTCTCCTCGGCCGGCTGTCAGTTCCTTCACCGTTAGAGGTAGTTGTGCTCCATCGAGGCAGCACTTGCTGATGGAGAAAGGTGTCCAAGGAAGAGTTTTGAAGACCAGCACCACCGTGGAGCTGCACAAGGCACCTCCCTGACATCAAGGAGGCTGCTCTGGAGCGAGGCCAGAGAAGAGCAACAGAGCTGGGGAAGGGGCTGGAGAACAGGCCTGATGAGGAGCGGCTGAGAGAGCTGGGGGGGTTTAGCCTGGAGAAGAGGAGGCTGAGAGGGAGACCTCATTGCTCTCTACAACTACCTGAGAGGAGGTTGTGGAGAGGAGGGAGCTGGGCTCTTCTCCCAAGTGACAGGGGNGCCTTCCCTGGAGGTGTTTAAGGCACGAGTAGACAAGGTGCTGAGGGACATGGTTTAGTGTTTGACAGGAACGGTTGGACTCAATGATCCAATGGGTCTCTTCCAGCTTGGTGATTCTATGATCTCTGGGAGCAGGAGATGAAAGGATCAGAATAGAAGTGATGGCATTGGAGTTGTCTCCAGGATTAATATTCGTGCTTCCTATTTCCTACGTTACACGTGGAAACGGTGAGGGACAGCTTTCATGGGTCCTGGGAGCAGCTGAGGGACCTGGGGTTGCTTAACCTGGAGGAGAGGAGACTGAAGGGAGACCTCATTGCTCTCTGCAGCTCCTGGAAAGCAGGTTGTGGTGAGGTGGGTACTGGGCTTTTCTCCCAAGTGACAAGTGATAGGATGAGAGAGAATGGCCTCGGGTTGTGCCAGGGGAGGTTTAGACTTGATATTAGGAAAAATTTCTTTACCAAAAGAGTGGAGAAGCATCGGAAGAGGCTGCCCAGGGCAGTGGTGGGGTCTCCATCACTCCATCAAAAGCTGTGTAGATGTGGCACTTGGAGACAGGGTTTAGCCAGCACCGTGGGATGGGGCTGTGACAGCTGGACTGGATGAGCTTAGAGGGCTCTTCCAACCTCAATGATTCCATGATTCTGTGATGGGGCTGCACCAAGAAGCTATAAAAAAACATTTGGAGGGCTCTTGCGATCTGCTGGGCAGGGGTACTCGGCCAAAATCCAGCTCTAGCATGGACTGGTGGACAAAAGCACAACTGCAGGTATCACTTGTAGCCACTTCTTTAACCAGGTACCAATTCCCTGCGTGGCGGGGAGGAAACAGAGCACATCAGAGAGGAGAAGGGGTCTTGGAGTGTCCCTTCGTAAGCCCTGGGCTTGTGCCCTTCCCATCTCTATCACTGCACAGAGATGTGGTTTGGGCACCTCAGGAGCTGTGGGTTGTGGAACTGTGCCCCGAGGAAGCTGCAGACTCCAAGAGCGAAAAAAATCCTGCTGCAGAGCTTTGCCCCAAGTCCCAGCAGATGCTGTCCCTCCCAAAACGCACGCTTGGAAGCACAGAAGCCTCTCCTCCCTCTGCTCTTCACGCACTGAAATATTGTTTTTCCACACCCTCCCAAGACAACAATGCCCTGAAAGCGCTGTGGCCCTGGCCGAGGACACGAGAGGCGTTGTAGGACTGATGGGAGCTGTTGGCATTGTGGCAGCGCTTTGGGGTCCTCGGCCAAGGCTCGATCCTCGTTCTCTCACGTCGTGCGCAAATTAGGGGGACAGACTCTTCCCTGCCCATGGGAACAAGCGAGGCTGATCTGGCTGGGAGCGCAGAGCGCGTTTTGTGGTTGATGCTTTGCTGTTGACAACGAGAGCGTTAGACTTTGGAATTTGCTCAGCTGGAGGGGACAGTCCTCTTCCTTCTGTGTTCTGTATTCCTGTTTCCTCACTGCCAAGGGATTTGAGTTTAAGGTGTTTCTGCCCGTCAGCTCATAGAATCACCGGGTTGGAAGAGACCCACGGGATCATCGAGTCCAACCATTCCCATCAATCACTAACCCATGTCCCTCAGCACCTCGTCCACCCAGCCCTTAAACCCCTCCAGGGAAGGTGATTCAACCCCCTCCCTGGGCAGCCTCTCCCACTGCCCAAACACCTTTTCTGTGAAAAATCTTTTCCTAATGTTCAGCCTAAACCTCCCCTGGCAGAGCTTGAGGCCATTCCCTCTCATCCTGTTTGCACCTTTGCCATGTGGTCACCTTCCATGTGGCTCGGAGGTTGTGCTGTGACTGGAAAAAGAGTTGGAATGGTTCCCTGATCCCACAGTGCAGATCCAGGGGTGGATCCACCAAGCCTGGCAGAAAAAGGCCTCTGGGAGCTGGTCAGCAGCAGCTGAACATGAGCCAGCAGTGGCCCAGATGGCCAAGAAGGCAAACAGCATCCTGGCTTGGATCAGCCATGGGGTGGCCAGCAGGAGCAGGGAAGTCATCTTTCTCTCATATTCAGTGTTGGTGAGGCCACATCTTGAATCCTGGGTTCAGTTTTGGGCCCTTTCCAACAAGAGGGACATTGAGGGGCTGGAGAACATCCAGAGAAGGGAGCAGAGCTGGACAAGGGGCTGGAGAACAAGAGTTCTGGGAGCAGCTGAGGGACATGGGGCTCTTTAGCCTGGAGAAGAGGAGGCTGAAGGGAGGCCTCATGACTCAGGAGTTCCTGGAAAGGAGGTTGTGGTGGAGGTGGGTGCTGGGCTCTTCTAAGTGACAGGATGAGAGGAGATGGCCTTGAGTTCTTCTAGAGGAGGTTTAGATGGGACATTGTGCCCAGGATTAACCAACACAAAGCATCTCGTGGGCCAAACGCCAAATTGGAATGACCGAGCGCGAGAGTTGGCAGCAGCGTTGGGACACGGGGTCGGAGAGGAGCAGGCGATTGAGGAGCTGGGTGGATTGTTGATGGGGAGAGGAACCCGTGCTCAGAGATGAACACCTTGCTGCTCTTTGGTCCTGCTCTGCTGTTGGTGGGAATTCAGCAACGTTTCTGCTGTTAACCCAGAGATTTCCTGAAATACTGGGTTTTTTTAAGCACAAGCTGTGCACGAGGCTGTCTCATGGGTCCCGTGCAGGTCAGATCCCCTCCCCACTGCGCTGTGTCCTCATTTTAAAGATGAGCACCACGTGGGCTTAACCCATCCAGGGCTTTTTAAGGGAAAGTTGTTTTGTAAGGTGGGCTCATCCTGATGGAACAACTCTTTCAGGAACTCCTCTGTAGCTCTAATCACGCTCTGGTGCAGCTCTTGGTTTAGAAGCAGAGCAGCTGAGGTTTTGGGGTCATGTTCTGCTGGGTTTTTGGGGATCGCAGTGGGATGTTTGGCCCTGATTCCCAGTCCACCCAGTGCCTTGGTGTGCCCAGTCCAGCCTGGCATGGTGACATTCCAGTTTCCCCCGGAACAGGACCTTGGCTTTATACAAGCGTATCCCTAAAAGCATGTAAGTAAAATCACTTTTATCTTTGTCTTGTTAAAAACTGTGAAGGTGCTGCTGGCTGTCGGGTGCCTTAAGACAGAGGACCACAAACCCCAACCCCTTTTCCACTTTGTTTAACCCTCCAGAGCATTCAGACTTTTGCAGACATTGATTTTGAGATGTCCCCATCCTAATGTCCCAGCCCTGTGGCTCCTACCCTGCTGATGAGGTGTTTGTGCTGCTATTGTGTTCAGGTTAGGGTTAGGTAAGGTAATGAGGTGTTAACGCTGGCAGGGAAGTTGCTTGGGGATTGATGGCCGCCTTGGAATTGTGAGGCGAGAATCCTATGGGAATGGCCTGAGGGGGGTTGATCCAGCTTTGTAGTGGGATGGGCTGGAGGAGCAGGGGATTAGTGGGGAGGAGAGTGAGTACAGGCAGGGCTTGGGGGCAAAATAAACCCACTGGAGGGCTTTCACCATCGTGGAAAGGTGGGTTTGTACCTCCTGGGACTGCGTGGGGGCAGAGCCAGCCCTGTGTGAGGAGATGGGAGCAAGTGGAGTGTGGCTGGGGGGGAACTGGAATTGGTGCTGGGTTCCAGCGAGATCTCTCCTCGCTACCACAAGACTAGGAGTCCAGCCCTCAGCCGGCAAACGGCACCCTTGTCTCTCCAGGATACCCTAAAAGAAGGAAGGAACGAGGTCTCCGAGGCTCCAGGCAGCGGGAGGTGCCAGCTTCGGGTCTAGAAGTGCCCGGAGCTGCTGCCTCGCCCTCTGCCCCATCAGTGCTGCGATTGCTTGACAATGGGAGCATCCCTAATTGGGGAAAGCCAGCTTGGCTAATTGTCAGCAGGTTGGCTTTTATCTGAGAGGGCGTAGGGAGCGTTCCCACGCGCGGGTGGCTAACAGCTGGGGACAGTAATTTCTTCCAGACCCAGCCATGCTCGGAGAGGATGCCCCACAGGAACCCTAGTACAGATGTACTGATGAGACCGTCTGCGGAAAGGGTTGCTTCCCCCTGCTACTCCCACGCAAAAACAAAGGAACAAATCCACTCTTGTATACAAGCAGAGCCAAAAATTAGACCCTGGGAGTTGTCTGCAGATTGAAACTCTGCCTTTTATCAGTTCTGGCAGGGATTTAAATCCCCAACTGCCTTTATCTCCACATACTGATACACCTGTGAAAACAGGTGACTTGACTGGGAGGAAATGTCAATCTGCTTGAGGGTAGTGGGGCTCTGCAGAGGGATCTGGGCAGGATGGATCCACGGGCCAAGGCTCTGCAGAGGGATCTGGACAGGCTGGATCCACGGGCCAAGGCTCTGCAGAGGGATCTGGACAGGATGGATCCACGGGCCAAGGCTCTGCAGAGGGATCTGGATGGGCTGGATCCACGGGCCCAGGCTCTGCAGAGGGATCTGGACAGACTGGATCCATGGGTTGAGGCTCTGCAGAGGGATCTGGACAGGATGGATCCACAGGCCAAGGCCCTGCAGAGGGATCTGGGCAGGCTGGATCTGTGGAGCAAAGGCTTGCCCAGAAGCCCTGGCAGAGCTGTGCTCAGTTGAGATGATGCTCTGGTTGTTCCCCCTGGTCCATAACTTTGACCTTCCTGGTCTGTTCTCTCCTCAGCGTGGCACGATGAGGCGGCGCTACGAGGACGATGGCATCTCCGATGATGAAATTGAAGGGAAGAGGACGTTTGACCTCGAGGAGAAGCTGTCCACCAACAAGTTTAACTCCACCTTCGTGGTCTTCATGGAAGGCAAAGGTTTGTTTTGGGATCGCTGTGCTGCTGCTGTCGGTAACCAGACAGCAACGTGCTTGAAGGCAACATGAGGCACCTTGGTGGAGGATTCGCTCAAGCCTGCTAAGCTCTAGGACCTGGGGAACTGGGAACAAGGAGCGTGTGTGGGAAATGACATGGAAAGCCAGTCGATCTGGAAAGCGAGGAGCCGGTCTGCAGTGTTGCAGGCTCTCTGGGACACGTGGCAGCCAGGAAGGAGGGGGCTGGCTTGGGTCAGCACCTGTAATTGCAGCCACATGGCTACTAGGAGCCTAATTCAAAGACTCTGTGGGATCTCTCCCCTTTCTTTCACCACGCATATGGCTCAGTGGGATGTCTTTTCATCGCACGGCCAGCGCGAGCCTCACGAGGATTTACTGGGAGGGAGGAGCCTTTCTTCAAGGCTCTGAGTTTCTTGGGGAAGGGAGGACCGAAATCTGTGCTGGTCTCCTGCCTGGTGCAGCCTGGTGGAGCAAACTCCTCCCTCCACGGGGGGCTTGTCTGAGGCTTGTCAGCAGCACACAGAATGCTGCTCACAGAACCACCACAGAGGAGTTCTGGGATCTCCAAAGGGTTGTAGAAATAGTGAGGAACGGGGTTTTTTTTCACTGGCTGGCCTTACCAGGGAGATACGAGGAGATTCTCAGGTCCCAACTGTCCTGGGAGGTTTTGAAGGTCAGGTTGGATGGGGCTTGGAGCCCCATGACCCAGAGGGATTGGAACTGGATGGCTTTTAGGATCCCTTTCAACCTAAATCATTCCCTGATCCCATCTCTTGCTACAGAGTCAGTTAAGGTTTGCAGCCTGATCTGAGTCTAAAGTAAGTTTGCTGGGAGCAAGGTTGGGCTGGAGATCTCCAGAGCTCCTTTCTAACCTCACTTTGTCTAGAGTCGTTCCATGGAGTCTCCCCTAACACCTTCCCCTTTTTTTTTCTTGTCTTCACACCAGACTTCACAGTTGAATACATCCAGCGCGGTGGCCTGAGAGACCCTCTCATCTTCAGGAGCTCTGATGGCTTGGGGATAAAGTAAGTGTCGCAGACACAGAGTGGTGGACGCTCTGGCCTGATTCTTTGCTTCTTTCCACATTGTGTGAGATCCAATCCTGATGACTGGATCCCTGCTCCGCCACTCTGGGAGAACTGTGTCCTGTCCACGCTGTTCTTAGCAGGCAGTGAGCAGAGAGAATTATCTTCCACTTCAATTTTCCTGTTCTTATTGTCTGTTTGGACTCCAAATGAAAGCGCTGGGTTGGCCGGAGGTGATCACAATTCAACAAAATGTCTGGAAGGTGCTGCTGCTGCTGCGATGCAGCATCCATCGGAGTTTGTTTCCTGCTAAAACAGGGATCTCTTGCCAGAGGGTCAAGGAATTTGCAGTAATTCTGGCATTTTCCAGGATTCCAACCTGATTTCCCAAATGTGGTTAATTCTAAACTGTCAGCTGTCAGTACTGAAAGGGCCCCAGGAAAGCTGGGGGAGGAACTCTTGATCGGGGAATGCAGGGATAGGATGAGAGGAACAGTTCTAAGCTGAAAGAGGGGAGATGGAGATGAGATCTTGGGGAGAAATGTTTTGCTGGGAGGGTGGGGAGGCCCTGGCCCAGGTTGCCCAGAGCAGTGGTGGCTGCCCCATCCCTGGAGGTGTCCAAGGCCAGGTTGGATGGCGCTTGGAGCCCCTGATCCAGCGGGAGGGTGGAACTGGCTGGGCTTTGAGGTCCCTTCCAGCCCAGCCCATTCTGTGATTCCATCTTTTGTTACAGAGTCAGTTAAGATTTGCAGCTCTGAGCATGAAGCTGCACTGATGCCAGGCTCGGCGCTGTTCATATAAACACACAGTGGGGTGGAAGATTGAAGTTTTAGTTAAGATTTAGTGTTAAAGCAAATAAGACTCCATCAAAAATTACAGCTATCTTACCGTGTGAAGAAAAAAACTGTTTCAATGCAGCGTTTCTGCTGAATCGATGCTTTTGGGGGTTGATTATTATGAAAGGTAAAGGGACAAATTAGCCCTTGCAAGATAGGCAGCACCTCATCCCCTGCCCGATGAACCAAACTGGGCTGGTTGAGAACTTCTGGGCTCAGTCTTAACTGCTGGATGACCTGGGAGAGCACAGATTCCATACTGAGGATTGTAGCCTGGATGAAATTGGGTTTGTCCTGAGCTTTTGGTTGTTTCTCTGGGTTAAGAGCTACTTGGATGGCTGCCTGGTCTGCCTGGGCCAGCAGTGTTTGCACAGGTAAATACGCTGGGACAAACAGTCGGCGCAGCTCATGGTTTCAGTAGAGGACTGGGGACGCTGTGATTGGGAGCAGCCCTGAGGAGAAGGGCTTGGGGTTCTGAGGGATCAGAAGCTCTACGTGAGCCAGCAACACACGCCCACAGCCCAGAAACCTCCTGTGGCCTGGGCTGCATCCAGAGCAGTAGGAGCAGCAGGAAGGGAGGGGATTGTCCCCTCTGCTCTGAGAGACCCACCTGGAGCTCTGTGTCTGCTTCTGGAGTCCTCTGCACAAAGAGATGGAGCTGTTGGAGCGAGTGCAGAGGAGGCCACGGAGATGATCCGAGGGCTGGAGAACCTCCTGTGCGAGGAGGGAGTTGGGGTTGTTCAGCCTGGAGAAGAGAAGGCACCAAGGAGACCTTATAGCGACCCTCCAGTACCCGAAGGGGCTCCAGGAAAGCTGGGGAGGGACTTTTCACAAAGGCTTGAAGTGCTAGGCCAAAGGGGAATGGCTTTAAATTGGAGAGGGTCAGACTTGGAGGAGGCATTAGGAAGAAATTCTTCATTATGAGGGTGGGGAGGCCCTGGCTCAAGTTGCCCAGAAAAGTTGTGGCTGCCCCATCCCTGGAGGTGTCCAAGGCCAGCTTGGATGGGGCCTTGGGCAGCCTGATCTAGTGGGAGGTGTCCCTGCCCATGGAAAAGGGTTGGAATCCATGGTCCTTAAGGTCCCTTTCAACCCAAACCATTCTATGATTCTGTGCTGCGTTAGGGAAATATCCTGCTCGTACTGGTCTCGCTCTGCCCTTTATACTGGGATAACTTAGGAGCAGTCTTAACAAGCGCTACAGTTACGTAGCTCACAGCCTGCTCGTTCTTTTGCCACTGTAGGACAGCTCACACTCTTGAGATTTTGTATCCAAGTCCTAAATCCGCTTCCCTAGGCAGAAGTTGGGCCTGGTGTTTCCCTCTAGCCCTGTGCCCCCAGAGATCTGCTGGTTTGGTCTTCACCCCCATCCAAGAGGGGAAAAAGCATCCCAGCGGTATCTCCAGGGCGCTGGTACTGGGGCTAGAGGGAAGGGTCTCCAACCAGAAGCGCTTCATGAGTTTCTCAGCAAAGTGTTTGTCCTGCAGGATGCCCGATCCGGACTTCAGCGTGAATGACGTGCGGCTCTGTGTCGGTAAGTGTCCAGGGACCGCGGTGTGTCCTGCTGCAGGAATTGGGAGTCATCAGGTCTGTCAAATCTCCAGGAATAATCCCTTGCTAGTTGATCACAGCTCGTACATGTTTGAGTAGTTTAGTTTGACCTGAAGCAGCTTCTGCTTCAGTGTGGGCTTGGAAGAAGGTGAGAGAGGCCAAGAAGTCCTGGGTGCTTCATCCCAGGCACGAGTAGACGAGGTGCTGAGGGACATGGTTTAGTGTTTGATAGGAGCGGTTGGACTCAATGATCCGATGGGTCTCTTCCAACTTGATGATTCTATGATTCTATGATCCCTGGAGGGGTTCATGGCCAGGCTGGATGAAGCTTGGAGCAACCTGATCCAGTGGGAGGTGTCCCTGCCCATGGCAGGGAGGCTGGAACTGCTTTGAGGTCCTTTTCAACCCAAACTGTTCCATGAAGACATCACATGTGTGGGTGGGTGGGTTCCTTAAGGAAAGGTCCCTTTTCTCCTGGAGTGTCTCTTCTGGGTGGTCTGCTGTGCCCTGAGATGGTTCCAGGGACGTCTGTCTCTTCTGCCAGGGAGCCGACGGATGGTGGATGTCATGGATGTGAACACGCAGAGGGACATCGAGATGTCGATGGCGCAGTGGGCACGCTACTATGAAACTCCGGAGGCCGAGAGGGAGAAACTTTACAACGTCATCAGCCTGGAGTTCAGCCACACCAAACTGGAGAACCTGGTGCAGAGACCTGCTACGGTGAGCATGGCTCTTCCTTCTGCAGGAATGTCTTTTCCCTTGGGCTTGTGGTCCTCTGTTGGCAAGGCAGAGCCTAACGCTTGGAAGTAGGAGGAGAGGAACCGCTCGTAACACGTGTGAGGTGTCACTGCTCACCCTCACCATAAGAAGGATGTTGAGGCTCTGGAGCGTGTCCAGAGAAGAGCGACTAGGCTGGTGAAGGGGCTGGAGAACAGGCCTGATGAGGAGCGGCTGAGAGAGCTGGGGGGGTTTAGCCTGGAGAAGAGGCGGCTGAGGGGAGACCTCATTGCTCTCTACAACTACCTGAAGGGAGGTTGTAGAGAGGAGGGAGCTGGGCTCTTCTCCCAAGTGACAGGGGACAGGACAAGAGGGAATGGCCTCAAGCTCTGCCAGGGGAAATTTAGGCTAGAG